>PVKB01003098.1:97112-225533 GCA_004027205.1 Ctenodactylus gundi
GGGGGGGGGGGGGGGGGGGACCCTCTTAATTTTAATCTGAACTATTTAGTGTTGTTTCTATTTTGTTGACCAGACATAACTGAAATAAAGAAAGCCACAAGGGTTTTAAGATCTGAAACTGACTTGCATTGTCCTGGGATTAACCTGGCTACTCTATTGAAATAATCTTTAAAGAGAGACCAGTTGGGAGGCTATTTCTACTAAGTAGTTGAAGAGGGCTTGTACCTGAGGTGAAGAATTGGTTGAATTATGTATACACTTTGGAAAATATCAATGATCTATACATAAGGCAGGTGTAAGTTTTGAGGGGAAAGAAAATGGTCTAAATTATTGTCTAGAAGAATAGGAGACAAAATAAGGAGGAAATGTTAATGTTATTCCAGGGAAAAACATAACAATCATAAATTTAAAAGTGAAACCAATGAACACAGCTGCACGGTTTCCTGTGTAGTTCTACAGTGGCTTTACTTGTGAAGGTAGGAGAGCTACCGAGAGAGATAAATACAGAAATCTTACTCATCTGACCAAATAGAAATCTATGTTTCAGAGGCATAAAGTCTAGTAGGTGGTGGGACATGGTATAGATGTACACAAGACTATGAAGTTATGTCTTTCAGTGATTCTGGCTGGTACGAGCTCAACATTTTTTCCATGGTTACATTGACTGCTGATGCTCCTTCAGAAAACTGAGCAACAGAAACTCAGAGAAATTTTTTATTTATGCCAGTCCTGGGGCTGATGTGCACCATTTCTACTCACATTATATCACTAAAATTTAGTATCACAGACTTTAAACCAACAGTTGCTAGTAAATATCATTTAGCTTCATTATTATTCTATTACTTAAAAAAGGAAAACTGGTTTGATAATCCATTACCAAATCTCCATGGAAAGGAGACCCATCTCTCAAGGTAAACAAAGAGCTGAAAAAAGAATATAACCAAGGTTATTGCTTTATCATGAACATCAAAAAGTGAAAGGCAAAGGGGTCCAGAGCACGTGCAAGAAATTATTATAATAACTGGCCATGAATTTGGATCATACTAGGGGAAAAGAGGGGGTGTACGGGAAGAAACAGTGAGTTAGAACTGATGCTCGGACGTGTGAGGCCAGAGAGGTACTGTTAGAGCTGCCATCCTGTGAGCATTAGGTACAAGAGAACAAATGCTGTTGGTGAATATAAATGTGCAAAATTAAAAATTTGCAGAAGTTATAGCTCTGGCATCTACAAAGACGAGTGTATGACACCAAAGGTGAGTATCTGAGACAGAGCACACGAAAGATCAGTTGGAAGAAAGACTGTCCAGGAAATTTGAGTCCATGATATTGACAAATGACATACATAATACTGCAATATTAAAGAAAACGATAATGATCCAGGTGCTGAAATCCTTGAGAAATGTGAAAAATAAGAAAAGTGGATGACTGAGGAAACAGTAGAGTTCAGAAGTTGCAACACTGTGGTTGGCTATTGGCAGGAAAAAGGTACGTATTATGTATCCCAGGCTTCCCACTATGCAAATAGTGCAAAGGCTGCCATTTCCAGAAGTGAAACACTCCTGAGGATCGATCACCTATCGGAGAGAAATTATGAATTTATGTTTGGATATGTAAAATTTGAATTTTATCTCTCTGGAATACTCAAAGGGAGATTTCAAGAAGATTATTTGAAATCTAAAGGTCTAAGCCTCAGAGAAATAAAAGCAGTGGAATATATATTTCCCACTTTTGGAAAACAAATAGTATATAAAACCATGTATTGGTAACATCATCTCAGGTGCTGAAAGGAAACGGAGGCTGAGCCTTGATGCATACCAAAGCAACAATTCATCATTTAAAATCTGGAATAGGTACAGCTAAGTCGAATAGCTTTATCACACCCACTTGGTTCTATTAAAGGCCTGTATTCTGGGTTTCTCATCTTGAAGAGAATAATCATCTCATTGAAAAAGGCTTAAAATAGATTCTAGAATTTGAGTTTTATTTATGTACATGCAAATCCCTACTTCGTCCAAATCAATGTACTGATTTTCATGTAGGCCCCTTAGGAAGTCTGTGAATCCACTTTCACTGGAATTCTGTACCGATTCAGATGTTTAAGGGTTAAGATTCATTTTCAGGATCATCTACTCTGCTATCTACATACAAAAATAAATACATATGTAGAAAAGCGTGAGTTGTTTTGTTATCGTAAAAGAAGCTCTCTGCTTGAGTTGACATTGTTAAACCTCTGAGTACCTCCTTCCCTTCTGTGTGGTCCCTACTGCAGTCATAAATAGTTATTCTCCCAAAGCTAACAGAGTGGAAAGTTTGGGGGCCAAAAGAAGTTATTCACAAAAGAGGGAGTTTGTCAATAAAACTTAGTGCTAACATCTGCTGAAACCTTAATACACATTGCAATGTGTTCAAAGAACGTTGCAAGTAATTATTTATTTTATTCCTTTTACAGTCCTAAAAAATTAGTATTATTGTCATCTCTCTTTTACAGAGGAGAAAACCAAGGCACAGAGAATCCGCAATGTTTTGCTTTCCATCTCAGCCAGTGGCAGAACCAGTGAGCCATGCTTCCTGGCTCTGTGACAATAAAACCCATTATTTTAACAGGTACCTTACACTAATTTCTAATCCAAAAGAGTCAGCACTAGTCAAAGAAAATTAGGGCAAGGAATGTAAAGTTGGTAATAATTATGTTGGCAAGGAATAAGAAATCGGTGTTGGGGATTGGTGGCATGGAGGTCATTCTTTATGGTAGGTCTCTCAGTGAAGCACAGAAACGCAGAGGCAGGAAGGCGGGTCGAGAAGAAAATGGGGAAGCAAGAAGAAGCTTTGGGTGCTCAGAAATTTGACTGGCAAATTTAGAAGAGGGAGAAAGCAAAAGTAATAGTGGTGAGACCGATGTCATGGAAAGTTTTTTTAAGATAAAAAGAATTCTTTAAATGTTTATAGGAAGAAGTCACTGAGATTTACTAGAGGAGAGACAAAAGAGATAACTAGCATGTGCACTTCTGGGAGGGCAAAAGGAATTGAATGTAACGCACAGGAAGAGTGGCCTTTTTTTCTTTCCTTTGAACATGAGCAAAGGAGATCAGCAAAGTCACCAACAGCCTCCAACTGAGAGAAACCAGGGTGTACCCATCAGACACCTTCTGTTTCTCTTACAAAGCAAATTCACCTGAGTCTGAAAAATTGCAGACTGGCATGGTATGCAGTGGGGCTGAGAAAAAAAAAAAGTTTTAAAAGAAGAGAAGGGCTATGATCAAAACATAACATATGCATGTGTGGGATTTTACAGTGAAACCAATCAATTTTTAAAAAATTAATATGCATTAATAATAATAGTAAGAAGTGTGTAATGTGTGAGTAAGTGAGGCTAGTGAGAAGTAAATGCGTGGGATGTGGAGGCACTACCAATGATCTAGATGACAGTAGATGCTTGTAGTATAAACACACACAAACGGGAATTCTGTGGGATTTTATTTTGCTAAAAGAATGCAACAGAACGAAGAAACTGGAGTTCACAGGAGGGAAAGAGTAATTGAAACACTAGATCGTGAAGTGATAAGAAATGTTATGATTATGTTTACAGTTATGGTTCAAATTAAAGTAAAAACAAGGGCAGGGCAGAGTGGGAAGGGCCACATGACTAAAGGTGCATGAAATCAGCTGAACAAGAAAACAAATGCAGCACGGACACAGGACTTCAAATTTGATTAGTTTCAGGTGACAGTTTTGGTAGATGTGGCCTCAAGAACAGGCATGAAGGAGAAGTAGGGAAGACCACTGGAAATGAGTGGCTTAGATTCTGGACAGGATGCCCAGGCTTGGAAGTCCTATAGGATGATCGAAGTTTAGGATGCAGAGGGAGCCTGTGTGAGACTTGGGTACCCAGGTATCCCATGAATAAGGGCGAATGACAGAGGGTCGTTAAAGTGGAGAACAGTGACCACCACTGGCAAGCACCTGTACGCGTGAGTGCTTATGGACAGCGGGAAAGCAGATGCCTGAAAGCCGAAATGGGAATTACGAAAGGCACTCCCCCTACTGTTTAATACTGAGTAAGTGGACACAGCAAAATTAACAGGCACCTCTTGAAGCCCATAGGTGAGACTGGGTCCTCAACAGAGAGAGTATAATTAAGGCAGGGACAAAGGGAATATTGTGAGTGGAGCTAGTCAGGAAATATTTACATCACTCCTTTTACGTTATGTCACCACATCTTCTAGAGCACAGAGTCACCTTAGAGAGGAGAAAATAAAGGAGGCATTGGAAGAAATTGTCTCGGAGAGGCAATAAGCAGGTGAAAATAGATATTTTTTTCACCAGATTGTACTATTTTTCAAAAGGATTACTGAGATATTGCTTGATGCTGAGACCGGAATTAAAGGCCTGGGATTTCATGAGTTCAGCACTGATAGAAGGAACTCATAAAAAGCCCTTGGCTCACCCAAATTCAGGTGATGTTGTTTGGTCGCAGAAATAGTAAAGCAGAACACAAGGCCTGAAGTCGTGTGTCTACGGCATTGTCTCTACTAGCCCAGCCTGTTTGTTATTTGTTTAAATGTTTGTTATTTTGGCTACAATAGCAAACATGTATTGGCCTGTGTGGTATTCGTTGATGTGTGTATCTTTCCTCATGCTTTCTGAGTTCCCAAAAGGCAAATTTTAAGTCTTGTCTTTTTATTGACTTAGCACCTGCTCAATAAATCTTTGATCCAGTGATTTTAAACGCACCCTTCCTAGTCCAAATCGATTACACTGCCTGCTCTTCAATACAGCTTATCAATGCTGTGCATGGCTTTGTTAGCTCATAATTACTTCCAAAAAAATTTAACTTGCAGATACAGAGAGACATTGGGTGCACACAAGAGGGAGAACGTGGAAGCCTCACTCGGTGCTAGGGATCAGCGATAAGAGCCAGAGGAAACCAATTAGCATTCTTTTCATTATCAGTTGTTTTCAATTGTTATGATGACCTGAACAGAATTTCCCAGAAGAATTAAAGAATGAGAAAAACACAAGTAAAGGAGAAATAAGTTGATTGCTTCACTCCATTTGATACTTAATTAATCAGTTCGAAAAATGACTTGAAGAATAAGTAACCGTTCAGAGTTGATGTTTTGCAATGACACACCCCACGCGTGTGACTCACTAGGCAGCGCAGCCGAGCTTTCATACAATGACTTCAATTTCATTCATAGTGTCAAAACACAAGTTTTCAATGATCCTTCATTACCGTTGAGATCTTCCCTGTTGAATGAAATTTTTGTCATGTTTTCCTTGAATTCTATGCTTTCTTTAGATTGTAGTTCCTGGCAGCAGGCTTTGTAAGGAATGTCATAAAATTGTACACCATCAAACAGTATCAAGTACAGCCCTTGTCAAATGCTAGTGAGTAAAAACATGTAGTAGTTTTATAGACAGAAGCAGAATAGCATTTTCACAAGATAAAGTTTTAGGGTAATATTCATTAATAATACAATTAAACATAATTATTACTGCTTCCCAAATACCTATCTTTGTTGGGTGCTTGAGAGTATCCCCATATAGTCTGAAAAAAAAATCTTTAAAAGTTTCACTCTCAGGTCACAATTTACAGATCATAAAACTTGGGTTCTGTAAAGCTCAAATATCCACAGTCACAGATTTGTAAAGACCATCCTAGATTTAAGACTAGCCTCGACTCTTATGTGCTTTGAACTAGAGGCCATTCTCTCCCTTGCACTAGTCGATAATGTCTTCTTAGGATAGGAAGGCAACTATACACACATCTATCATGTGACAACAGGCACTGACCCGATAGAGAAGAAATCAGACTGAACTGAGTAAGAACTAAGCAAGGATTCAAATAAAAATAATATTTAATATTAAAATTCGGTCTGATTGCATGTCAAACTTCCTGTGGATTCGCTTTAATGAGAAAAACTATACTTTCTGTAGAAGGTTTCTTGGCACGCGCTTTCATTTTAAACACATACATTTAAAAATAAAATTTAATAGTAAGGATGTTTCATTTGGGCAAAAACTGTTCCTTTATCCTCACAGTAAGTCTGCTAAGACGAGCAGCTGTATCTTTCTCTGGGATGGTATTTCCTTGCTGAAAGAAGACAGCCACGACTTTCACACCGGCCAGGACTCCTATGTTGAATGACCTTTCTAATACATCCCAATATCATATATATTCTTGAAGTGTGGCAGGCGTGTTCTCCATTGAGTTATCTTAATAATCATTGGTAAATTGTCCGCATTCCTTTATCTGTCATTCCAAAATCCTAAAACCTTCAGAAGGTAAAATCTTGATACGGTATACTACCAACAGTTATTTGGCCTAAAACATGACTTGCACTGATATGATTATATTTAGTCTTTTATTTCTTACTTTGTATGAATTTTCATGTTTTTGGAACATAACTATCAATATTGCAATTTAGGTATGTTGCAGCCAAAGTGTAGTACATGTTGCATGTATCATGTTAATATTCTATTATTGTATAATTCTTAACATTTAAAGTATATCTGGCCCACAGAGTTTGGGGATATTGATTTTTTTTTTTTTTTTTGAGGCATGCATTCTCTCACTGCCGTCCAAGCTGGTCCTGAATTCTCTATAATACCCAGGCTGCCCTCGAACACACGGCAATTCTCCTGGCTCAGCCTCCCAAGTACCAAGATTACAGGCATGTGCCTGTACACCAAGCTTTTGTTGCCCTGGAGAATCAAACTCAGGACCTTAGACTTCCCAGCCAAACCCTTTTAAGAAATGCCAAGCTACTCCCAGAGCCTGGGAATATTGAAGTAGAAACATTTCTCTTTCGTGTTTAGCTCTATTGCAGTTATACAAAAGCTACCCTAAGGTTCAATAGTGAAATTTCACTATGAAAATATGTTAAATTTAATTTAAATGATGGCATATAGTTCATAATTGTTGCGTTGCTGTTTAAATAAACAGACTTCCAAGGGGAGAAGAGCATCCACTCTTTGTAGAAGCAAATGTCATTTTTTGTACCATACAATCACAAGTCGTAAGTTCAGTAATCATAAGATCCTTCAAGTCCATTGAATTAAATCCCTTTCCACTCTCAATGCGAGAGCCATTGCTTTCTCTGTAAATGGGATCATATAATCTACACTTCTTCCCTCTGGCTCCTGTGTCTCAGCACGAAGATGTGGGGATGCTTCCATGTCCTTGTGGGTATTAGTGTGTTTATTTCCTCTTATTATAGCATAGTATCCCATTGTATAAATAGTTCACAATTGACTTACCTGCCTATGGTGTCACATGAGTTGTTTTAAGATTAAGGTGATTAGAAGTGAATTTCCTGCAAGCATGCTTGCATAAGTCTTTTGTGGGTAAGTTTTTTCCCCTTGGGTAAATATCTAGAAGAGAATGCTGGGTTCATTTTTTAGAAGATATATTTAACTATGAGAAATTATCAAATTGTTTTCTAAAATGGTATACCATTCCAGACTTCCACTGACAGTGGATGAAAGATTCAGTTGCTACACACAGGTGGTACTTAAAATTTTAGCTCACCTAATGGGTAGGTAGTAGTGTCTTCTAGTGTTTAATTTGCACTTGCCTATAGACAAATGAATTGAAGTTGGTCACGTGTATATCTTTTTGAGATATTTGGTTGTTCAAATGCTTTTCTTTTCTTTTTCCTCTTCTTATTGTGAATGTGGGAGAGTTCTTTCTGTAATTTGGGATCTAAGTTCTTTATAAGATTCATGAGTTGTAAATGTTGCATTCAGATTGTCACTTGGGGTTTCCTTTTTAAGTAGTATTTTTGCAAAGAAAACATCTTTACTTATACCTAACTCTCATTTTAAATTTTTTCTATGGTTCATGCTTTTGTCCTAAAAGATCTTTGCATATCCCTAATGCCTAAGAGATTTTTCTCAGTTATAACTGCTTAAAATATGGTTTATGCATTCAAGGGAGTACCGATCTGTCATAAAGAAGGGTACATTTCAGTTCTTTGTAGGAAAATGAGCCATAATGCTAAGTGACATAAACCAGACACAGGAGGTGAAATATTGCATGGTTCTTCTCATATGAGAAACCCAAAATATAAAAATTAAAAAGTAAATACAAATAGACACCATGAAATACGGAAGTAGACCTTGTAGAGATGTCAAAGTATCTGGAGTGAAGAGGAATGGGAAGATGAGAAGAGAAAGATGGAAGTAAACATGATTTAAAAAGTGATATGTATGTGTACAAATTCCCCAAGATTAATATAATTTTATGTATCAAAAATATACCCTAGTAAATATTTGCATGGAAAAACGAAATCTATTGCCCTTTGAAATATTGAGTTCCTTTTGCCTCTTTATTACTAAGTAGGGCAGATATATGTCAATTCCTTCTGTAACTAGCATTTAAAAGATTAGTTTTCTGGTATTTTGTTAAAAAGCTATGTTGGATATTCTCCCTAAGTCACATAGGTATGTCCTAATGTGAGATTTCCAGTTCACAGAGAATATACACTATACTAAAACAAAGCAGAGGAGTAGAGTTCAAGAGCAAATACAAGAGCCTCGAGAATAGTACTAAAGAGGCAGCAGGTGATTCCTAATGGAGAGAAAAGGGGCTTTATGAGAAAGGCATCACCCATTCTGGACTGCGGATGATAGAAGAATTTTGATAGATAAGGCTAAAGGAACAGTATTCCATGTAGCATGGAATAAATCGGAGCATGGAAGCATCTTCAAAAAAAAACATAGACTGATCAGGCAATAATGAGCCATGCAGTGATTAGTTCCATTTCAAGTAGATAATAGCACTTAAGGCTAGAAAAGTTGGAGGGAGGGTTCTAACTGGAGGTTCACTAGATTGTTCCTGCAGAAATACTCATTGATGATTTCAAGAGAAACAGAAAGGTTATCCTCTAAGGTTTGATGAGGGTAGTCCAAGGGATAAAGATAGTCAAAGAAGAGACACCAATTAGGATTCAGCTGAGGGGACTAGGCTTTCCTTTTTTAACACATGCACATCCTTTATTGTATCGTTATAAAGATGAACATTATGATTTATGCCTCTTTTCATGTTCTCCAGCCTGTAGAATGAATGGCTGGCAATTCTGGTAGCTACATGCTTCAAGAACAATGGCAGAGAAAGAGCAGAACTTGCCGGTTCCCGGGCAATATGAAGCCAAGTCTCTTCATTAGAACTTGCTTTCAAAATCTTATTGTTTTAAAGCAATTGCTTGACTCCATGAAGACAGAACAGTCACACACACCACAAAGTCTTTGGAGTTCGTTATTACTGCCTACAAAATGAAAAGTTTAAATGAAATTGTTCTATGAACTTTAACTCTGAACTTCAAAACATGACTGCAAGTTCAATGGGTCATTTCTTTGTGAATATCATTCAACGTGATTATTAATGTATATGTAATAAAAAGATAAGTTTTAAAAGTCGTCCTATTAATATGGTACCCTGTTGATAGCATTAGCATTTAAAACGAGCAACTCAGTAAATCATTAATTGTACAGTATACAAGGAACTGACTCTATGTGGTGATAGAACACATGTATTTTGGTTTCTGTAAGACTTTCTCATTTTCAGTGCTACCTTTCACCATGTCATATATTGATTTAATGTTTGAAATTATCCGTAGTTTCAAATCACTCATTTTTCTCTTATTAAATACATGCATCTTGCTTATAGGTTTGTTGATCACACAGTTCTGCTCCCCTGCACACTAGCACAGGGCAAAGAGAAAAAATAAATAGACCATAGGGCAACTGAGGTTGAGAAGGAGAAATCGTAAAGGAAAATAAAAATGTCTTACAGCTCTTAAAATTAAAGAAGATCCATAATTTTTTGGACAGAGTCTCTCTCTGTATCCCACGCTGGTCCAGAACTCACTATGGAGCCCAGGCTGGTATTGGAGTCACAGCAATCCTCTTGCCTCAGCTTTCCAAGTGCTGGGATTGCAGATGTGTGCTACCATGCCCGGCGTACGCGGGGCTTGGAAATCTAACTCAGGGCTGTGCCCTTGCTAGGCAACCACTTTAAGCTCTGTGCCATTCCTCCAGCTCCTAGATCTATAATTTTATTGATTGTCTTCATGTTACTTTTCTGTAGGCCCTGACAGTTGTAGCCTCAGTTTCATTAATAAGCCTATTAGAAATAAACATTTTATATATAATGTAAAATAGCAGAATTTCAACATATATACAATCTCATATGCTTCAAAATCCCTTTTTCCCCAAAGTTACTGATCTTTATTAATTTAAAAGGCTAATTTGGACTCTATTCTACAAAATCACAGGCCAACCAGTCACTTACAGATTTATAAAAATAAGTTTGTATCATAGACTTTTAAAAATCATAAACTTTCAGTGCTTCAAGCATTTTATTTTCATTTTACATAAATTTTTGGTACACTGTACAAGAAAAAAATTCTGAGCAAGCAAAATGTGTTCCCCAGGGGCTCATAAAATTCTACTTGGTATTGTTATCTGCAAAGAGGAGGGATGAAATTATCATTAAATGCAGCCCAGAGAAACCTTGATGGTCTCAGACACAAAATGAGTGATCTTTGCAAAGGAAAAGTACTTCACAGAAGCCGGAAATTGGAATAC
Source organism: Ctenodactylus gundi (assembly GCA_004027205.1). Taxonomy (NCBI): domain Eukaryota; kingdom Metazoa; phylum Chordata; class Mammalia; order Rodentia; family Ctenodactylidae; genus Ctenodactylus; species Ctenodactylus gundi. The sequence continues at coordinate 107,703 of PVKB01003098.1, forward strand.
CAAAGGGAGGAAACTGGTACTAGAATATTTCACTTAATGACTGCATGACAAGTCCATCCCAGGTCATTATTTATAGGTCATTTTCCTGTCAATTGTAGGAATCCTGGCCTTAATCATTTGTGTCAACACACACTTCCGTATAAAAACTTCCAACATGATACAGATAATTCTGAGAAACACAATTTGTGTTCTGACGATTTTGTGCTTTCCTTGAGGCTCTGAATTTGCCAAGATAGTTCCTGTTAATTCCTTGGCATGAGTGTTTTTAAGTGTCTGTTACTGATGCTAGCCCTGGGTGTCATGCTGGGAAAATCCAGTTTTTATAAGGAAAATTACAGAGCCTTGTGGTCACCATTAAATTTAAAGGAACATGACAACTACCAGTATGTGGAATGAATTTCCCCAGTTACATGTTTCATTATTTTCAATAGACAGTTTTCCCTTTTGCTTTTTCCTAGAGGATTGTCTTTTCCCATTCAACAATTACTTCACCAACAAAAGAGACAAGGTGTAAATGCATCCCCAGTGATGATTAGCTGTGGTAAATATTCCGAAAGTGATCCCTGCAAAAATCAAGTAAAGTCCCTCTTCCAGACATCATTTTACCCCACCTTAAAGTGAATCATCTTTAGCCACATCATGGAACTTAAACTGTAAGAATTCCTAAAATTTAGTTTTCTAAACTATGACCACTTAAATTAAAAGTCTGTGCAAGTCATAAACATTTCCAATGATGCTTTTTATTTGTATTTTTGAAATATAGTAAAGAAAGACCACTCCTCTTGTCCTGCCTCTGGATTGGGGTATAGAGAGACAGGGTAGGCAGTAAGTCCAAAGTTAGAAACTCAAAGAAAAGAACTATTTCCAATGAATTCGATTGAAACCTTCTGATCAAGGTAATATCTTCGATCAGAGATATTCCTGAGATTATAAACAATTATGTCACTCACGAGTATAGGGTGTGATTTAATCTAATATTACAGGGGCTGAGGAATGGCTCAGCAGTTAAAGAGTTTCCCTAGCAAGCCAGCACCACATAAGCTGGGGTGGTGGGGCACGCCTGTAATCCCAACACTCAGGAGGCTGAGTCAGGAGCCTAAGGCCAGCCTGAGCTCCATAGTGAGTTCTGGGCCAGCCTAGGCTACAGAGCAAGACTATGTGTTAAAAAAAATCTAATTATACCGTTTACTAAGAAAATAAAGCTTATGTACATGTTTTTAAAAAGCCATATGTAAATCATATATTTTTTAAGAAAGGAAAACCAGTGGGTTAGGGGAAGGAAAAAATTAGAATGTAAAATCAGTCAGAAATAAGGAAAGAAGTATTTTCATAACTATATTTAATGATGTATAATGAAAATAACCCCTGAAGAGCCAACCAATGGGATCAGAAATTAATTTTATAAATATGCAATTTAATCATTTCTAAATATTTCCCTATTAAAATTCTAGAAAAAAATTTAAAAGAAAACTATCATAAGGATTTATCAAGCAAACAAAAGATAAAATTTGGACACATGATACTAGTATGCAACGAATTTACCGAAATCACGAATTGATTGGCAAGGATTACTGAATGTTGTCACTGGTATCAGCATTATGAAAACGCTCTGGTAGTTACAAAATAATAGTTAAAGGACCTCAAAATCCCGGAATTATAATACAAATTTATAAACATGTATTGAGCAAACTAGATAATGGGCACTATCCCGTGCGTGAAGTTCAAGTGTGACTATGATGGCATAGTCTAAATCATAGAAGATTCGGTGAATTTAGCCATGACAATTTCAAAGTAACCTTACTCAAATCATACACCTGCCTCCTGAGATTCTACTATACCTTCCTTGGGGCCATCCCAAGAATCACTGAACTACTTTCAGACATGATTTGAATAGACAACAGAAGAATTCGTATGTCAATATGACAATATTGATATTGTCAAAATGTCCACACTGCCCAAAGTGATCTCCAGACTTAATGCAATCCCTTGAAATCTTTATAGAGCTAGAAAAAAATCTTAAAACTCATATAGAAACACACAAAAAAAAACTAACTCACTAAAGCAACCTTGAACAAAAACAATACAAGAGGCAATCTACTATGTGACTTCAAAATATTCCACAAAGTTGTAATAATTAAAGCAGCACAATATTGGCATGAAAGCAAACATGAATCAGTGGAAGAGAATAGAGAGCCTAGAATTAAACCTATGCATCTGCAGATAAACAATTTTTTTATAAGGATGCTAAGACCATACATTGGAAAAAGGACAGTCTTCAATAAGTGGAGGTGGGAAAGTTGATATCGAGACGAAGAAGCAAGATGAAGTTAAACCTGTACTTCTCATCAGGCACAAAGATACGCTCCAAATGGCTTAGATAGACAGATGTAAAAGCATAAACTATGAAAGTTCTAAGAGGAAGCCTAGGAAAAATGCTTTAGGACATTGATATAGACAAGAAATCTTTGAACAAGACCACAAAAGCACAGGAAACAGAAGTCAAAATGGATAAAGGAAATTATATCAAGCCAAAAAGCTTTAGCACAGTAAAGGAAACACTCAATACAATCAAAAGACAACCATAAAAATAGGATAATATATTTGCAGACTGTATATCTGACAAGAGATAATATCCAGTATGTATCAGGAACGCAAAAATACCCAATAGCACAAAGCAAAAAACTCTATTCAAAATGGATCACAGACCTAAATAAGCATTTCTCAAAGGAAGACATATTAATTGACAACCAACACATATATGAAAGAAAATTCTTAACACTCCTCATCAGAGAAATGCAATCAAAACCACAATGAGACACTATCTCATCCAGGTTTTAAAAAATGGATATTATCAAAAAGACAGACAATAGCATGTACTGGTGAACTTACAGAGTGAGAAACTCCTTGTACATTATTGATGAAAATGTAGTTCAGTACAGTCAATATGAACAGTATGGAGTCTTCTCAAAAAAAAAATTTTAAATATAGCCACTATATGATGCAGTAATGCTGATACTAGGTATACCTTCAAAACAAGTAAGATCAGTATGCATCCTACTCCCATAATCATTTATTACAGCACTGCTCACAATAGCAAGGCATGGAAACAACATAGTGGCTATCTACTGATGAACAGATAAAGAAAATTGTACCTGCACACAGAAAGTTACTACTCATCCATTGAAAAAATAAAATTCTGTCATTTGTAACAATGTGGATAGACTACAGGACATTATATAAAATGAAACAAGCCAGGCACCGAAGGATAACTACCACATGACCTCATTTATACGTGGAATCTACAGAAACTGATCTTATGAAAAAGAGTAAATGATGGCTCTTATAAGCCCAGGAAAGTGGGCAAGCAGGTGTGAGAAGGAAAGACGGGTGGGTCACCAAGTTATAGCTGCACAGCTGTAAGAACGTTCAATGTCCTGTCGTACCACAGGATGCCCATACATAACAATAATTTGCTGTGCAGTTCAAAACGCTAGGATTTCCAAGGCTTTCACCATAAAAAAAAAAAAAACGATGTCTGAGGAGACAGCTGTGTTTAGCCTGATTTAAACATTACAACATACTCATTTATCTAAACATTACATGGTCTTTCATAAATTGGCAAATTTTTATGCTTGTATGTGCCCATTAAATACTGAATTTAAAAATAAAATTATATAAGTTAGAGATGAAGAAAAAAGAATTAAATTATGTTTGGTGAGATTTAAACTGATCTGATGAAGTAGATCTCTATTTACCTCTATTATCTTACCTCAAAATCACAGTCTGAAGTTTTTTCTCACCCCAAAACCTAAAAGGTGAGCTGCAGGCAAGACTTGAACAGGCAGCGTCTCCCTGCTACAAGATCATCTTTATCCCTAGGTCCCCCCAGTGTGTAGGACAGCTCCAACAGCATATGAGGCACTCCGTGACTAGCTGGGATTGAATGGATACATTAGCATCATTCTCTGTGTAAATCTCAAACACAACATGAGGCTTTTTCTAGTGACCTAAGTGAGCAGAAGAGTTTTGGGGAAACTATTAAAAGCAAGGCTCACTCCAACTTGTGGTTGTAATGTAAGTATATTAATTTCCTCTTGCTGCTATAACCCGAACTTAGTGGCCATAAATGACACAGACTGATTCTCTTACATCTCTGGAATTTAGAAGACCAAAATGAATCTTTTAGGGCTAAAATCAAGATCAGTGCACAATGAGTCCCTTCTGGAAACTCCAAGAAGAGGCTATTTCTTACCTTTTCCAGCTTCCACAGGCAGCTAGCATCCCTTGGCTCATGACCACATCACTTCTATCCCTGCTAGTTTCACCGTATCAAATCTCTTCTTATACAAGAACCTTGTGATTACACTACATCTACTTGGATAGTCAATAATAATTTCCCTATCTGGTGGCTTTTAATGCAATACATATGGAAACTACCTTACAGCTTAACAAGGTACTTCTGTGTCTGAGATTTTTGGCCTTGAAGATAAGAGACAGACATCAAAAAATGCCAGGCTGTGGCTGGTCCCAAATCATTTCAGGTCGTTAACATGGCATTTCATCTGGCCCACCAAGCTTCAAAGTCTCCCCGAGTAGTCTGCAAGTTAATTTGAAATTTTATTATTGCAATTATCTCTAATTTTGGATATTCCTAAAACATGTCACTTAATGTTTAAAATGAATGCAAAATAGGCCTGGAGTTTTACAAAACACGAATAAAAGAACTCAGCTTGGTTAGCTGAACATTGCATCTGTCTTTGAACAAATGCAAATCAATAAGTTCTCTGGCTTACAAATGATAGGATGGTTTCTATAATTACCTAAAAGATTACCTTGAAAATATTAGGTTTGAATGTTTGTGCACTTCACTGTAACAATAGGTAAGTGTTCACTTTCAAAGAGCTTTGACTGCACTGTTCAGAAAGAGAACAGTGACGTCAGTATTAACAAAGAAAAGTCAGTCATCCAGTAGGTGCTGAATTATATATTAGTGGCTGCTGTAGCTTAAAGAGTCACAATTAATGTGCTCAGAATAAAAAGACACCCTCAAAAGAGCTCATTTAAACTCATTAATAACAAGAACAAAAATTCACGTTCTGCTCTCATTGGTTATTATCAGAATTTAGATTAACCTCCACAGGGGAAGTGCTGGAAACAGGTAGGACAGACGTTCCCGAGGAAAGAACGACTCATTTGAAAGTTTATGATTACATTCTGGCCCGAGCCTACCCAACGTATTTACTGAAGTAAGTAAGCTGAGAGCAGACTAGACTTCTTTATTCAGAGCAATTCCCTGTATAACCCAGTCGTGTAATCATCGTCCTTTCTTTAAAACAGAATGAATATAATGGTCTTTCATTCTCAACATCTTTAAGAATCACTCCTCGTTTTTTTTTTATTAGAAAAAGAAAGCAAATCCACTATAAAAGATTCACTGGCATTATTGGTTGTCTACAAATACTTGGATCCTTCATTAATTCAACAAATAATCACTGAGGATGAAACATAGATAGTGTTGTAGATGTGTGGGGACCTCATAAGGGCACCTACATAAATACCTCACTAATTAATAGCCAACTTATGAGAAATTAATACATGGTCAATGGAAAAATTAAAGCAAAATTTAAAATTAAAGGTGGAAGTATTTCAGAGTGGAAAGACCTCTGTGAGGCAGTGTCATCTGTATAAAGAAAGGAAGAAAAAACATTATTGCAGCTTCTTCTTGGGAAGGCTCTGGCCTTGCCTGAGTCTCCAGACAGGGTCTCCTCACTGCCTGACTTCCTTCTGCAATGTCATGAGTAGTTCTCCAGGCTCTGCCATGTGCTTCCACTATTGTTGCTACCTATGAATGGACTGTGTGAGACCTTCTGAAACTGCGCTAAAATATGTCTTTCCTCCTTTAACTTGTGGGTGCCAGGTATTCTGTGAAAGCAACGACTAAATAACTAAGACACCACTAAAACATGGTTTTACACCAGTCTGCTCATCTGCATATTTTGAATGTGCTTTACCACTACAGCCTACTTTTCTTTCTTTCATTCAGAATGGTACTCTACAAGGTTCCTTAATTTCTCTTCATCTTTAATTGAAAAGAGGTGCTCTTGGTTCATGTCTAGATCTGAGAGGCAACCAGGGTAGACATGAGACTTCCAGGGAATCTCGCACCCCTAGTCCTCTCTCCTGTCTGTCCCAGTGGGTACGATAAGCGCATGACATTCTGAATACTTACCATCTCAGCTACTGTGTCTGGAGAAATATGTTGATCAATCACACACATACTATCCTACCAAAGTATTAATGATGCGAAGATAAGCGCAAATGGTATAATGGCTAATTTCTCTTAAAATCACTTATTTTTTTAAGAACCACTGTTTCCCTATACATTACAACATAACTCAGCCTGTGCTATTTCCTAAGTCAGCCTTGACCACACATAACCCTTCATTAGAAAGCTACTTATTGCGGGTCTTAGAGGTAATATGGGTGAACCATTGAACCTGGGCCTACAGACTCTTAATGATGGCTGTCAGTGTCTGGATTTAGATGGAGATGAAAACATCAGGAAATCTGACAGCCTCTATAATCTTACCTAAAGTGGGTTTTACTGTTCAAACAATATATCTAGATACACCTCACACTAGAATGTGTGTGTATGTGTGTGTTGTATGTCTATGTATGAACAAAAGAATATTATGTGTGTACTATTTCAAAGTCCAAACTACTTTGTTTAGACTTCCTTCTTTCGGAAGAGGAAATTGGTACAAAGGAAAGCGATAGGAGACAGATTTTTCTTGGCTTCTTCATTGCTGATGATAAAATTCCGCAAGGAAGGAGGATGTCAGGGTTCTCGCTGCCCACTTTTGCTTCTTTCCTCTTCTCTTGAAATGAATCCAGGCAATACCTCCACGAGCTTCGCTATTAAATCGCTTTACCCACAGCAGATAGTCTCTAAGAGCTTCCTCTCTGCAGCCAGGAGACTCACAGTTTTTCTGTTCATTTCTCTTGTTAAATCATATCCCAGAGAACACCTGAAAGTGGTGTGGGCAAAAAGAAATTGGATACACTGAGAGCTTGTTTAACTTTTGCTATTAGTAGTGTGTTAAGTTATTAAACTGCAAATCATATAAAATAGCTGAAAGACTGAAAAAGCCATTAATCAGCCAACACCTACATAATGTATAATGTATTACCTTTTTTGACTTTAACATTTTCCTCTGTTTGAATAACACAACAGAGTTAATTGGTTTCGCTTTGAAAGCTTCATTATTATAAGCACATACTAAAACTGAATAACACTCTAAAAATATATTCTACATATCAAAAAGTATTTTACGGCAACTCAGTTTCATTCAGGCACTACATATTATAATGGTTTTAGGACCGCATGTCTTAACTCTCACTTAAATTCTCAGAAACCTTTGTAGTCGGTGTTTTCAATGTTTTCCTTGAGATTTTAAGGAACCAAAATTGTGACCTAAAATATAAAAATATTTTTACTTAAATATAAATTAGCTTAGCATGATAGTTAAGTAGGAAAAACCAAATAAACAACGTAATGTTGAATTTAGAATATCTGACATTAATTTGATTTGCTTTTGATACTTGGAGAGAAATGTTTTTCTGGGTGTGTAGTTCATTTCAAAATTATACTTGGCCATCTTTGTTCTACATTTAAAAATAAAGTAAATATAATATGCAATAAAAATATGAAACAAGTTCAGAAGTTTCCTGAAGTAAGACCGTGTCGCTTTCTTATGTGACAACCATTCATTGAAGAGTCAACCGGCCATATTTTGATCCAAACTTCACTGAAAACTTGGATTTACCAGTGGTGAAAATAGCTTTATTTTTTCTTTGAATCATTTTCAAGTTACTGGTAACTAATATATTTTAAGTTATTGATTTTTAGAACAAAGATTTTCTCCATCTGGAAAATACACTATATGTTACTGCCCTATTGAAGAACAAATATATAAGATTTGAATTTTGCACAGGAATGACAGATTTTTCAGAGAGAGAGCTGTTATTAAGGCTGAAAGAGAGGAAAGAAATGTATATCTGGCTGTGGGAACAATCTATAAGACCACACGATTCATTTTAAGATGGAATCCTACATCTGTACATCCAAACCTGTATTTGTTACCGTCCTTCGCATGAGAAACACTACAAGAAAGAATTAAACTTCTAGTGTCCTTATAGGTACAGAGAAACTGCCACACACTATGGTATGTCTGAGACACTTTGAAACTGAATAGCACAATCTTTGGGGAGCTTATTGTAAATTCTTGGTCTTAACTTAGTGACAAAGTTTATTTTCCATGTTAATTATAGCTAACAGCCATAAAACAATATTTTTTCTTAAATGTTAAGATTTTTGTCACAATATATTTCTCTGAAAAGATGGAGACCTGAGAGAGATTGACTTCACTGGAAAAAGAAAAAAGAAAAAGAAAACTCTGTACCTTGCCAGTTACTATATTTTAAGCACTATTCCCATTTAAGGACACAAATGCGCACTGGATAATAGTTTGGCTTTCTTTTGTTTTTTTGTTTTGGTTTTTGGTTTGGTTTGGTTTGGGCTTGGGTACTTGGGATAGTACCGAGGACTTTCAGCTGAGTTACATGTGCAGTCCATTTTTAATTTTTGATTTTGACACAATAACTCACAAAGTCACTAAACCTCCCAGGCTGGGCTCAGACCTGTACTATTCTGCCTCAGCCTCCTAGAGTGCTGGGATTCCAGGCCTGCCCAGTCAGGCTTTGCTTGGAGAGTTGTTTTTTAAGCAATGAGTTGTTCAATAATGATGCTTATATTTTTACTGTTATAAGAACCCTATGACATTTTCAACTTTGGAATTAACTTTCTGTATGATCTTGAAAGCCACAGAATCCCTTATTTGAAAGACAAAAACAAGATGCTGGGTTATTTTTTAAATAATAATTTAAACTTCAATAATTAAAAGTCGACATAGGGATTTTTAAAAGTTGGTCTTTAATTTTTTATAAGCCATTACACAATAGTTTTGAAATTTTTTTAAAAAATGGGTGACTAGCACATATCCTCACCCTTGGCATGGGATCTTGCTCTATAATTACTGTCAAAATATCCTTTTCAGATGATGTTGTCTGCTTAGGTAAAATAAAGGGGGAATTAAAAATCACGGCAAAATATAATTACAATACCTTAAGAGAGACATTTATTTAACATATTCAAGTTTTTAACCTGTATGATTGAGAACTTATTGCATCACCAACCTTCTGAACAATTAAAAGATATATTTTGAAGAAATGGTCTTAGATTTTGAAGTAGCTATAAAACAATGAAATTTTTGGAAAGTTATAGAATATTGGAAAAAAGAAAACATTTAAAAAGCACAGACAGATCTGAGAAATCCAGGCCTCCTGGGCTAACCCCTGCTTCCTTAGCCCTAAGGGATTGAACGATTTCTCAAGGTCCTAGGACTTCACTGGGTGACCTCTTTCTTTCTTTAGCTTGTGTATGTAGAACTGTCCCGAGGGAAGCAGTTCTGTCTATATATGTCTGTGCCCTGACACTGACTTGTATTGAAAGTTTTGGCTGTAATAAAGCAGGAGGCAAGTTCCTCCTATGTTTAATCATAATTACTTACTGTGCCCAATTGATAGTCGCAAATAAAATTTCACAAGGCCTCCACCACCCAGTTCTCTAACAAAAATCTCCTGTTGTTTATTTGTGATCTCTGTCACCTAGAGAACGTCAAGGTTCTGTCACTAGGGAAGCATCATATTATGAAGAAATAGTCTCGGTCAAAAAAAAATGCTTTCTTAGCAATGTTTTAAAGTGTATTTTAAAGCAATTATTTGCTTAGTTTGTGAAAGCGTCAAAGAGAGCTCAAGAACTCATAATCACATTGTGAATTCCTTAGATAGTTTTTTCTCTTTGTTGGTGTGTTCCTCTTGTGCATAATTTGTCTTTGAAAGGGAAGATTTGAACTGCAAGATAAATAACAACACAGCGCGGTATAGAAAGTCACAACTGTACAAAACACATCAGAGAAGTCCGTGAGGAACACCTTTACTTTTTCCTCCCCCGTCTCAAATATTTTTCTCAGGTGCTCTGTCGTGTTTTTGTCTCCGTCTGACATGATCAACCACTACAATTTAATTGAGGATTTGTAAATATTTCCCACCGCTGATCAACTTTGATTGTTTGTTTTTTCCCATGAAACGTATTACTGGTTTGCCAAGTTCTTAAGAAAAATTCCTTAACAGCACCACAAAACAAATTATAAGAGAGATAAATGAGATTTTTAGAGGACACTTATTAAGTCAGAATGGAATTTCTTTACAAAAGGACCCCTATTTGTAATAGTTTCTTTGATCGTATCCTTCATAATATTATGAAAACATAATTAAAAAATGGTTCTTGTGTTCCTTTCATGAAGCTTTCCCTGAGAACAAATACATCTTAAAGCACTTAATGTCATATCTTTTCCAAAGGATTTTTTTCATACACACTTGAGAATTAAATTCAACACATTTTGGTCCAGGTACTGCAAGCCAGAACCTGCCCACTTAGCACTGGCAGAAGTTTTAGTTAATTGATTTAACAAATGTTTTCTGAAGACCTGCTAAGTGGCTGACAATAGTCTGGGTGCAAAAGAAAATGTTATATGCATGCACCAATGCCTCTAGGCAGACATCACTATGACACAATGTGAATATACACTAAATAAATACATACTTACCCAGGCTGAAGGGGGAAGAAGACGGTAACAACAAATCCAGCAGTTATCTGAAGACAAAAAAAAAAAAAATAGCACTAATGAATGTTCCAGAACTAAATTAATTTCTCACTGATATTATTGAGCTCATACCATTGTTTTGTATTTTATTGGAGAAGGGACAAAGGAACCACTCACACATTATCTATATGCTCAATCGAAAGTTAAGTCAGTTTAATTCTTTTATATAAAATTACAATTTCAAGTCTTCTGCCTTCATTCAAGATGGCTCTGTTGAGTGTTAGAAAGTTTGGCCCTCAGACATAGACATTCCTAGATTTCTTCTCTATTGTTTTTATCCTATTGCAGAGCATTTTTCTTGGCAAAAAAAAAAAAAATCAACGTATTTTCCAGGTGCTCAGTCAGCTGCCTGTTACAGACTAGAGAAGGCAATGCCCAGCTCTCCCTGTCAGAATTCAAGAACGATCTGACCAGGTAGGGCTCCGAGGAAAGTGAGTTTGTCTTGAATTAAACATTTCCCATTTAAAGACAAACATATTAGTTCAGGTGACTCTTCTTTGCTGTTTCCTAAGTTGGACAAAAAGTTAGGGAATTCACACCTACAACAGCTTGCTGTTTGTTCCTGGTGGGACAATTTTTCTCTGTGGTTTTCAGGATGTCTGAGACCAGAGAGGTCAACAATCTCAGCGTTTGACCTAGAGCTCAGAGAAAAACCTCAAAAACAACAAGATTTTCTTTTTTAAAAAATTCGTTAAAACTGTGTGGGGAATTTTTGGCTTGCTCTGTTATTCTTAGGAATAAAAATAATTAATAAGGGAATTTCTAACAGTTTGACTAACATGTTACTGGAAGGAACTAGAACACAAAAATGGGATGTGGAAAAAAAAGTAATCACTTAATCTTGAGCAGTAAAGTAGCCTTAGGATGAGCAGCCTACCTCACGGGGAAATGGATTCAAAAATACATTGTTTACTAAATGATAATAGTTACAGATCACCCAGCATCCAGTTAAGGATAGAGCTGATGATGGAGCCAAAACTCACCCTATAGTAGAAAGATTCAGTGAAGCAGAAAAAATATAGTGCTTCTCCCTGTTTTGTAGGTTTTGGAAAAACCTAAAGCATTGTCTGGAACAAATCTTGGCACCAAGACAAAAATGTGTAAATTGTATAAAATTCTCCTGTGGGAGGGGGTGCGGATAAGGAGCTGGGATAGAGTGGAGATACGGACACCCACTTGGCAAAAAGCATGAAACATAATCAGGATCACGATCAATGAGTCTTAAAGTGTCTGTGGCACATATTTGAAGGCAAAAAAAACTTATACAAAACTTGGCAAATCATCTTGTTTCAGAGAACTGTGTGACTTTAAAAAAAAAAAAAAGTCAGATCCTGAGGAAGAGAAGCTGTTACCTTGATCCTCTTTTTGTATGACTACAGCTATGCTGTCCAAAGACCAGCCTCTGGCCACAAAAGATTGGGGAAAACTTGGAATATAGCTGCTCCAAATAAAAACCTGCTGTGAATGTGTGAATTTTTAAATCTTAGTACCAACAAAGGTGAGCTATTTCAAGTTATTTGGCTGATTACGTATTAAAATGTTGAACATACCGATTTACAATACAATTGAGTGAAACTACAATTTTATATGAGTACATTTCTGTTTTTAAGATCTTGGTTTTCGGGGATTTTTGGTTTGTTTGTGTTTATGATATTAGAGATCAACAAAGGAAGTTCTTATGGAGTTACATTTAGATCGTTTTGTAGGTTTGATTATGAGACAGGATCTTATTAAGTCACAAAGTTGCCCAGGCTGATTTCAAACTAGCGATTCCTGTCCCTCAACCTTCTTGATCACCCCCCACCCCCCAGCTGAATGCTGGGATTATTACAGACCTGTGCCATCAGGCTAGGCAGGTTTGGGGGAGGGGGTCGTTATTTGTTATTATTGTTGCTTTACTTTGGAAGGGTATATTGTTTAAACTTTTCCCCATTTTATTGATATGTGTAAGTACAAAATATAAAATTTACATTGATCTTGAGTATTTTGTGCACATACATATCATGACAAAGTTACAAATTCTTCCCTTCTCTCTTTTTGACCCTCCCATTCCCTTCTCCTTGTTTAAAATTTGCAAATTACACAAGTGGTTCATGGTTGTGCCTCACGGTGGATTTCCAATTAGACAACACTGACATACATTATTAGCTCATTTGGGTCCAAGGGGAGTTAACTTACTGGCAGCTGTTTACTGAAGAGATAGTGATGGTTAGAATAGTACTTATCAGACTGTCAAGTTCTAAAACAGGTTGTGATTTCTTCCTGAATAACAGAGACATTTGCTTTAAATCTCCAGATTCACTTTGGTTTCAGGCCAGACTTCAGAACAAAGAAAAAAAGAGAGAGAGAGAGGCACGTCTAACTTCTACTCGCCTCTCAGGTATAATATGAGTTGACAGGTTTGGATTGGGTTGATGAAAGAAAGCAAAATTATTTTTTATGCTTTTCTCGTAAAAGACCAGCACGGATCCTGTGAGGATAGAAACTTCAAGTTTAAACCGTATTTGAGTGAACCAGCAGAGAAAGCTGTACGTTCAGGGGGAAAGCAGAGAGCAGAAGAGAGGACGGTGCTGCAACAAAAGCTCTTCCCCAAAGAGCTGCCCACTTCACGGGAAAGCAGCCTTCTCCGGAGTCGGGGACCGGGGTCCTGCAGGAGAGAGGCGGGCCTTTGAGACCCCGTCTAGCGTGGAAACCTCTCTGGGGCCCACAGCCATTTCTATTCTCTTATTTCCCTCTGATTCCCCTTCTGCATCCTTATAGGACTTTCTTTATAAGTAAAAGAAAGATGGTTGGCTATTGGCCACAGAGCACAGAAATGCATTACCTCCCGGACTGGAAATAAGCTTGACTTTTAAGACAGAAGTTCAAGCATGTTACAGAGCGCGTGCACCCTCCTTTGAGTTGTTAGGAAAGCATCTTAGGGAACCGTGACTTCGCCCCGATCCCTGCCCGCACCATTGCGAGTATTTTCTGTTAGCATCGCCTGTATTCCTCTCCTCGAGCTACTTTGGAATTGACAGTAACCAGAAAGAGGGAAGACGGATGTGGAGGGTAGAAAATGAATTATTTCAAGCCATTTTTTTCTCCTTTTGGTGTTGAATACTTACTCTTCCTCCGTGTGGTATGCCTAGCTCTCTGCTTTCCAGTGGGAAATGTGAGTATAGACCATTTGGGGGGATTTGGGATTTTTGGTTTTATTCTGCGCTTAGTCCGTGACTTCTGGGACTCAGTTGCTTGTCAAGCTGTTGACCTGTTCTGGCACATTGTTGCTTGTATTCGGTCTGCTCCGGTTTTCTTAGCCTCCTTCTCCCAAATTTTTATGACCAATGCTACTACTCAATGAGATTAAATTGATAAAAAAGCCCCATTTTGCTTAAAGGAAAAAACATCCCATATATTGAAAAATTCAATTTTCACTGCTCCCTGTCAAATAGGTAGCAGATCTTTCACACACCTGTTGAATCTGTACCAACATGCAGTTTATTATTAATTATAGAGCTTAAGACTGTAGTTCAGGCTTCGGGATTTCAAAACCATATTCCTGTTTCATCTGAAGTTATAAATATTTAAACTTTGGCATTGAACCTTAAAGAAAACATAGAATGATTTATTCTCTGAGAAGGGGCCACTGTTAAGAAGTTTTGGCATGAGGCATTTTTCTTAGCATTTGTAAGACAAGCCAACTTCTCAGCTTATGCACAGTACCAAGATGAACGACACAGAGCAGTTGTGACTCTGCTTAAAATTATTACTAATCTCATAGAACTTAAGGAGGCAGACCTGTGTTGTAGTGAACACACACTAGCAGCATCCAAAATTAAAGACAGACGGAGCTTAGAGAAATGTTTCTGTCAACATATGGTGTGATTTATTAATGAAAATGGTTCCCAAATCTGGGGGAAAAAAATCTTAAAAATCTGTACTGGAGATAAACTAAGGGCTGGCTGAAACTGGTTAGTTATTATTCAAATGGACTCATGACATTTTCTTATTTTGAGATGTAAGTTATACAACACATACATTGTAGCACAAAATACATAAAAGTGAATATAGAACAATAATGCCATATAGAAATGTGAATATATCTTGCTTGTAAGGCTCATTGACTATTGAATAATTCAGGTCTTACCTACCAGTCTTGCATCAGGCTTGATGTGCTAGTGAAATCAGCAAAATTGCAAATCAATATATACCTTCACATATATATTCTGTGACTATTAGGAACACTCACCATCAATACTAAAATGTAAAGTTCATGATTAAACGTAAACATACCTTTTTGGAGAATAACTCTGCATGAAATATGAAAAGAGAGCTAGTCTTGCCGTGGGTCAGAATGGCATAGAGAAGCATCACGCAGGATGCCTGCCCAACATGGTCCATGACCTTCCCTCATATCTGTTGACACCAAGGACCAGGATCTTCAAAGCCACAAATGATCAGAAGACGGAGCCTAGGTCTTATCACAGGGTGCTGGGCTAATAATTAGAACTCCTGTCATCAGAAGAGCCCTCGACTTCGTGTGCCTGAGTGACCTTGCAACTGGGAATAGTTATGTTAATGAGTCCTTGGGAGAGACACGGAGCTCCTACTGAGGTTTTAGAAATTTTCCAGGATAAATAGATCAAGTCATTACAAGCTTAATTCCCTGTGAACTCTTCATTTTTTGAGACAGGGTCTCACTCTATAGTCCAGGCTCATACTGAACTCCCTATGCAGCCCATGTTGGACTAAAACTCACAGAAACCCTCCTGCCTCAGTCTTCTAAGTGCTGGGATTACAAGTGTGCACCACCATGCCCAGTCATGTGGTACAGGGGATCAAAACTATGGCCTTGTATTTGCTAAGCAAACGCTCTAACCACTGTGCTCTTCCTCCCGCCCCAATTCACTGTAAATTCTTTACAGAGGTTCTAAACTGCCAAAAGAAAGCAAATCCAACATGACCTGGTTAATTTCTTAAATTTTTAAGACTCTATAATGTATGTTTTACAAACCCAGATAGATTAACAGGAACATATCAAACTGGAGAAATAAAGCCATAAGTGAGTATCCTATCATCCTCTCCAAAGGATTATTATCAAGAGTTGACTGATCTCCTAAAATTCAGGGGAATCTGAATTTCACATATGTGAAATTTTCCTATATTTAAAATATTTATTTGATTTTTTAGACAAAGCACCTGTGTTAGTTATCTCTATATCAACAGTCTCCGGTTCCTCTTCAGCTGCTTGTTCCCAGCAGGGGGTCCACAGACTCACAGAATCATTAATCCTCTATAAACCTTCTCTCCTTGTGGCATTAAATCATTCAAAGATGCCAACCATTTAGCCACCAGAACTCAGATTATGGGCAACCTAGTGAAGAGAATAGTCGCTGAAATTTTCATACCTCAAAAGCTATGTCCATTGTCATTTACCTAAACTAGCAAATCACACACTTGAGTTAGTTATATAACCCAGGAAGTAGAACCTCATTTACCTCAGGAAATGGTTGCAAAATACTTTCTGTGTACCCGAGATAAAGCAAGTCCCTAGGGGGAAAGGTGGCAAATGTCATTTGGTTAGCTTTATATTGAAGGAACTCACAGTTCATACAATCATTGTGGCATTAAAATATTAACAGTTTTGTTAAATGTATGTTGCACTTTGTCACAGCAGTAGCCACATGAAAACATTTTTCTGAGTTAGCAAGCATGCTGACTCTTTGATTTAATTTGAACATTTTCCCCTATGAGTTTCCCATTATCTGACACAGGTTACACATGAACAATGGAAACAATATTTTACTGAAAGGTTAAAGAGGAAAGTAAGGGCTGGGAAAAAAATTGAGTAATTATCTCATTCACACACATGGCTCATTAAGGTCTCATTGCCTTTACTGGAAGATGAAAACAAGGCTGTGATTGGCTCATTCAGGAATTGGATTTTTCCAATTATCACAGGGAGCATTCACCATTGATACAGCCAACTCTGAATCATGAGGGCTGTTCAGCTCTCTGTTCTGCTTTGAATGAAAATACCTGGTTTGCTCATTACTTCTGAATAACTCCTGGGAAAATGCTTCAATCAAGTCTCTGGTTGAGGAATTCACATTCTAACTCTTAGAAACAAAATCAAAGTTCACACTTAATGAGTATTTAGCTCTTTAGAGACACCAATAATGTGTCCTCAGTAAAAGGCCTAATACAGAAGCGCCTAGATGACTAAAAAAAATAAAATAAATAACAGGCACTTGACTTTCTCTGTAGTAACTACCACTTCAAACACTTTTAGTGTGCTTAGGTATTTTTCTCGTCAACAGTAAAGAGGTTAAAGGAACAAGATCCGCAGTGTTCTGAGCTCGATATACACAGCAATTATCTGCTATTATGATTTGCCAGGGGACTAGCTGGCTTTGGTTAAGAACTAAACTGTGATGTTTTTAAAAATACCCATCATTGCATTAGCATAATTCTTAAGGATTTTGACAAGAATGTAAAGAGACAAAAGGCAATGAGATATCTTTCAGACTGTATTCATTCTTCAGTGGAAGTCAGTGGAATGGCTATTACTCTTCCAAAGAAATAAAAACATAATAATTTTTTAGAAAACCTTCTTATTTAGGGAAAATGAGTCTTTCTCGACAGTTGAGATGTGGCTGTGGAGTTAGTTGTGTTAAAACTAGAGTTGTGAAGTGAAGTCTATGACAGAAAAGACTCACCAAGGTACAAAGGCACCCAGCATTAAAACTAAAAGACCTTCATGTTTTGGATCAAATGGTTAGTGTTCCCGTAGGTCAGTTAGAGAACAGGAAGGAAGGCTTAAGCAGGAGGAGCTCAGATTCAAGGTGAGTCTGGAAACGTTTAAAATTTTACAAAATGTATATAAATATATATATTTAAATTTAAAAGTATTTTGGAGTATAACTCAGTGGTAGAGAACTTGCCTAGCACAGACAAGCCCTTGAGTTCAATCCTTAATATTGCTGAAAATAAATATTTAATAAAGAACTGAGACGAGAGAAGAGGTAGGGAGAGAGGGGAGGAGTGGGGACAGATGGTGTGGAGAGAGGAGAGAAGAGACATGGGGAGGAGGAGGAAGAGGAGGAGAGGGGAGGGGAGGAGCAGGAGAAAGGGACCCTTGGAGCATCCTCTGGTGCCCCTCGCTGGGCAGGGCACTTGGTCCAGACACTGTGGGCCCTCAGAGGAGAAAGAAAACAAGCCACTTCTGTCAAACTGCAGGCCTCCTTCGCCTCCCCCATCTCTGGTTCAAATTATTAACCTGGTGACAATGAACAGGATTTCCCCCGTGAGAGTTGTCACATTAAGTTTCTTCTTACTTGTTACCGCTTCCGTGGGGCGTTGGAGGAGACAGGGAAAAAAAACAAGCAATAATTCTTCAAAGTGTCCACCTTAGCTTCAAAATAACTAACAACACCCTCCAAAGTAAAAGTGAAAGGAAGGCAAGAACATACATGTTCACGGGATCATCCAAAATTTTCCTCTAAAATTTTGGCGGCTGTCATAGAAGACCATCCCAATTTTGTTTTTTGTTTTGTTTTGTTTTTTAAAATCTGTTTCTCCTAAAGAAAAAAAAACTGTGGTTTTTTTTCTTTGACAAAAAGATAAAGGTGGCCTGACAGAAATGTTAATCAGCTGTTCTCTGGGCCAGCACCTGGAGCTCTGGTACCTGAGGCCGTGGTCCTGCAACCTCAGTGTGGGTAACACATATGAACGTGAGAAATGCTGATCAGGCCCATCCACAGAAACTCTCGTTTGGTAGGTTTGAGCAGCAGCTCAGAAAGCTTTTCAATGACAAAGTGAGAATTATGACAATGTAGGTGGTCTGTGAATCTCACAGAAATACTAGCCGAGGGAGTATATTTGGAGAGAGGAAGTTAGCAACTGGAGCCTTATCGATGAATAGCCTTGAAAAATTGTACATAAATGCATCCATGCCGCCAAAAATATGCAAGTATTTTTCTTTCAAATCCTCACAGAGCAACTGGGAGGTGGGTAGGACAGGAAATAATATTCTATAGACAAGGTTAGCTAATTTACTCAAAGCGATTTAACAAATCTGTGTTTGAACAGCTGTTGGAATTAGAGCCTCCAAGCCCTTGCGTCCTACCCTCAGAAATGTATCTGCATTTCCACCGTGAGGAAACACAAGCTGTTTCCACATTATCAGTCGCTCTGAAATAGCATATGGTACTTCTATTACACATATCACGTATCAAATATCTCAAATGATAATTGAATTTGGAAAGGCTACCATGGTACGAGTGACTTGACTCGCTGCTGTCACTTCCATGGCCGCTTTTTTCTCTGTCTCTCTGAAATCCTTGCTCTTCCCACCCCTCCATGGACCCGGGTATCCGCAAGGCCACCCGCAATTTTCTTCTTGCAAAAATCTGAAGTGGGGCATTTGCATCATGGTTCTAAAACCAACCTAATTGTCTATCTTGCTTCCTGGGATGTAACTCTTGAGATAACACAAAGGCTTTTGTTAAAGAAGGATCGTTTCTGCAACAAGAATGAGAAAGGGTGAAATCAGTACATCAGAAAACGGAAGAAATTTCTAAAGGATCAAAGAAAACTGTTAGGATTGAGGAAGAAAAAAATGGAGAAACCAGGAGCCAAAACACAACACAGAAGAAAATTATCAAAGGTTTCAGTAATGCATCAAAGTAAGGAATTACAAAGGTATTTCTGACAGCTGTGCCTTGACAGCCATGTCCCGCTCTCCTGCGGAGCTAGCCAGCCCTCCTTTCAAGAGCCTAACACCTGAGAACTGCTCCCTTTAAAAAAAAGAATAATCTTTGGGAAGTCTTCTTTAATGATTTAAGGCCTAATTTATGAGATTATCAAATGAATAAGCATGTTAATGCTAATGAAGTGTCTTTGTGCCAGGTCTTGCCCTGAGCAGTTTACAAGCACTGACTTATTTAAGCTTTATGATAACCTTACAAAGTAGATTCTGCTAGGAAAGTTACAGTGAGAAACAGGTCATTGTGTGACTTGGCCAAGGTCAACATAGACTCAGAGAGCTGCAAATGGCTGTGTCTTTAGCAAATGCAAGACTAAACTCTCAGCAATAATCACAAGAGAAGGAACAAAGAAAGACAATGAATCCCAGAACGTGTGAAGCCCAGAAAGTGTGTATGCTGGACTATGTGGTAATAAAGATTGGTGAAATGGTTTTTAGGCTAGTCTGGCATTCAGTCAGCTGAGAAAATTCACACTTACTACCTATTCCAATGAGCTTAGGCCTTGAAGCAAGAAATACAGGCCTCAGGGGACAGCAGAAATTTAAGAAAGAGCAATCAGGAAAGAAAATGTCAAGACTAATAAACAGAATATCTGACCCTGAGAAAAAGTAAACGGAGAATGCAAGAAAGCCATTTAAAGATTCTAAATAGTACCCTCAGGGATATAAGAGCAGATTTAATCTATAACAGAAGAAAAGTTTGCTAATAATAAAAAAAAGGCAATCAGAGATGGAGAAAGAGCTCTTGGGAGTTGAATGGATGATTATTGGAATTAAAACAACTAAAGACTGAGCAAGCTAGGAGAGACACAGCTGAAAAGTAGATTAATAATTCAGGAAATAAAATGAAGAAACTCCCAGGGGGGAAGGCAAAGAGCATAACAAGCTAAGGGACATAGATAGTTGTGTAAGAAACACAGAAAAGAGATAAGACAGAAGAAGAAAAATTAAAATTTCTCTAAGTTGAATAACACATAGGAGCCTCAAGTTGGAAGCATTTGTTGAATTCTCAGCACTAAAATAAATTTTGACAATGAGGGGGGAAAAAAGGCAACCTTCAGGTTGACGAGAATAAATCCAAAACTTACGTTCAAGGTATATGAAGATATTGAAAGACATAACGAAAGTCCTATATGCCTTAGAAATTCCACTAAAGAATTTAAGTGTGCCAAAACTAATTTGTAATTCCCTGTGGTTCCAATAAAAATTCTAGTAAGTGTTGGTGTACAACTTGCAAAGTTAATGCCAAAATTCTTAGGGGAAAAACAAGGAGGCATGGGTAACAGAGATAATTTGGAAGAAAAATAAGTGAAGAAGTTACCTACAAGATATCAAACCTTACTGCACAACTAGAATAATTAAGACCATGTGGTATTGGCACAGAAGTGAATGAGCAGTGGAACAGAACAGAGAATTTGAAATGTGGAAATTCAGTATTCTACACATAGAGCAGAATAAGCGGGAAGAAGGAGAGACTAGTCAGATTTTGCCAAGGCAAATTATTTCTATGCTGAACAAAACAATTATCCTTCCCTCAGACAATACAGAACATTAAGTTTTGATGGATTAAAAACCTAATTGTGCAAAGTACACTTTAAGACTTGTAGAAGACAGCTTATTGGAAGATCTTCACGACACAATAAAGCCAACCTAATAAAAATGGGACATGAGCAAGCAATTTCATTTCTTGCTATGAAATTTAGGAGAATTTATGATCATATACATAGGACACATACCAAAAACAATGGTAGTTTTACAATGTCTTGTATGAACTTAAAAAAATGGGAAAAAACTAAAATAAAGTTTTATATATGTAAAAAGAAAATTGAAAATGTGAAACATATAATATATATAATATATAAGTATATTACATATGTATGTATCATACAGTCATGCATAAGTAAGAAACAAGCCAACTTCAGGACAATAGCTCCCTCCGAGGGGGCGAGAGATGAAGAATCAGGAGGAGCTGTCCAGGACCTTCACTTGAACTTGAAATCTACTATCGTACCTCTAATATGTTACTGATTCTGTAGCATAGTAGATGTTGGTCAGAGTCTCTGTGCTTTTCTGTGTGTTTACAACATTCCATGAGAAGCTGAGCTTGACAAAAGACAAGGTACTTATTAAAATGAGTAATGTGTTTTCCTACAGCAAGTACATCAACTTCTCCAGCACCTGGGAATGGCTCAGCAGGAAACGTCTAATAGTAATTGCTCACACAATGCTTTAATATGCCCTGAATGAGAATATAACCCCCTATAATGATTTTGAGTACACATTTTATATTCCAAGAGCCACCTGGGGGTGACAAAGGAAATTCAAGTGGGAAGTCGCATCCAACTGGCGAGTCCCAATTTCCCGAGGCAATTTTCCATTCCTAGCAGTAGTGGAAAAACAATTCCCACACTCTCAGGAAGGATTTAGACCATCTTTGGTCCTGTATTTGGACAATTAATTGGACTGTCTACTGACAAACCTACTCCAGAGACCAGAGATCAGCGAGAGACGTGGGGATGGAGGGAGGGAGAGGGGGGATGTACTCTTTGAAGCATGGTAAACTTCTCTTAAAAGAGTAAATTTGAGGGGATCATTTTCATCCTTAGGCACAAACAATACTTAGAACACAGAGCAACGTCAATGCTAAATGATGAGTGGACACGACAGAGGGGTCCTAAGACCCAGAAACATGCGGGGCAAGACACTGACACCTAAATCTCATGCTGGCATTCTTCACAGCCATAAAAAGCACCACAAGAACATCCGCATTAGTCATGTTGCCCTCAGCTCATCTCTGTTCTTGCCAAATGAGAAATGGTCACACCCTGAGTCCCAGAAGAATATTTTGGGGGGAAACTCAGAGATATACCTCTCTGGGAGGGCATAAGCTGCTATTCTTTCATGTCACCTTGAAGTTAATATGAACTTTGTTTTCTTCATGTGTCAAATAGAACCTTTAGCTTATCAAACGCATTTCAAAAACCCTTCCCAATACACGATTTCATTGAATTCTTCTGGCTTTCCGCCGGGGTTGGTTTTGTGCCATGGGAAATGTCACAAAAGCTGAAGATGGGCAGCATAAAGAATGAACCTGATTTGGGTTGCTACACCAGTACCTGACACGGGTAATTTAGGGGGAAAAATTGAAATTCAGGTGGCCAGTTCTGAAGGTTGAAGTCTAAGATGAAGAAATTGACGCCCAGTGTGTGTCCTCTTTTGGTCCTCCCAGGTCAGAAGAGCAAATGTTCTTTCCATGGCAGCATTAATCGAAAAGATCCCACCTCTCAACACTGTTGCTTTTGAGATTAAGCTTCCAGCACGTGAGTTTGGGGAACATTGGGATCGTAGCAGGGGTGCTGGGATGAGGTACAGAGATGGAATTTGCAGGAGCTGGATGCTCCCCAGGCACATTCCATGGCTCCAGGTGAAAATCGGAGGCTCCATCTCTCCTTCCTCACAGTCATCTCAGAAAAGGGCCTGTCTAGTTTCCCAACATGCGATCAAGTGTTGCTCAGAATTTAACTCGTGAATTAAGTATTTATTCGATAGAGGAGGAAATAAACTCATGATTATCTCCAGCTCCCTTGTAAAAGAATCAAAAGGGAGGCCTATTGAGGTTTCCTAATTATTTCACATTGAAACAATAAAAAAAATTCTATCTCAACTTTTGTATTCCTTTATTTTGATTTCATGGGTCTGTACCTTCCAGGCAACCAGAAGAGGGCTGGGCTGGCTGCCCCAGGATAGTCTTGGTATGTGCAAAAACAAACATGGGTGGCCGCCACCACTAAGGATTCTAACTTAGTAGGTTGGAGATGAGGCTTAGAAGCTAAGTTTTTTGTTCTGTTTTGTTTTTTGAAGTTCCATTGAATTTTTAGGTATAACTGATTTGGGGAATCTTCACAGAAGGAAAAGACCATTATCAATAATTAATGTAGAGATCTAATGTGCACAGAGATTTTTTCTTTATTTTAAGTATCTTTATTAAACATTTGACAAGAGCTTTTTAAGCCAGTTTTCTGTAGCTATGACAAAATATCTGAGAAACAACATAAAAGGAGAAAGGTTTGGTTTGGCCCGCAGTTCATTCTTATCCCCATTGCTTCGGGCCTATGGCAAAGCGGAAGATCTTATCAAGGAGCATCTGGTGGAGCAAAGATCCATCTGGAGATGTTCAGAAAGAGAGAGAGAGAGAGACAGAGAGGAAGAAACAGAGGACGAAAGAGGCCGGTGTCCCCGTGTCCACTTTGGGCTCTTTTCATTAGATCTAATTCCCAGTTATTCCATCATCTCCCTCAAATGCCATCAGGTAGGGACCTTCAAGCCTTCAGGACTTTTAGAGGACATTTACAATCCATACCATCATAAAAGGTCTGTTAAAAGCAGGATAATTACCTATTGTTAGTATGAGCTAGGCTCCAGACCTAGCTTTAGGACTCTTTTTCCTTGTTTAACAGGGAAAAATCTTGTTTAAAAAAAAAAAATGGGAATGAAAGGATATAGTTGTGGTAATGTCCCTCAATTCTCTAAAGTCCTTCTTGTAAGTTGAAAAATCCCATTGTGATCTGGTCTAAAAAAAATGATCCATGATATATTAAGTTTTTGGAGGTTGTGTTCTTCTGATGATGAAGCGTATGACTTGGCGTTCAGTCCAACACGGGCAAATCCTGATTTCAGTCCCTCAGCATACTGCCTCTAGGACTCTGGATCATGCACAAGGTTTCAGAGCCTCATACATCATTTGTCTTCTTCTAAGTGGAGGTAATAACCTCATCTTGTAGCTCTGCAGAGGATGAAAGGAAATATTAGCAGTAAGAATATGAGTGCTCAGCACATGGGAGCTCTCTTTTTTTTATTTAAATTAATTGTTCAAGAAACTTCTCCACTTCGTATTGTGAAATACCTAAGTAAGCTATTCTTCTAAAAGACCTTAGGAAAAATATAAATTCTACTTGGTAGAAATACAAGGAACTGCCAGAATATTGGGAATCTTCCATGAGGCACAGAACTCTTCCGTGTCATTCTAAGGCAATAATTTTTTGGATATTACATTTTCTTTGCGAAATAAAGCCTCGGTAGTGAATTTTGGTAGAAATGAACATAGTAGAATTTACTCATGTGTTCATGAAGTGAGCATGAAGTCTCTGCCAAATTCCTGTAGTATTTAATGGGAAATATTGGCGTTTCTCTTTCCATGTCAATAGCAGCTGGCCTCCTACGAGCCCTGGTTCTTGGTCAATGAGGAACAAGTCTACTGTCAATTCAAGATTGTGTAGTTAATATTATAAGTAATGGGGGAACACTGTAAAAACCTACCCACCAGAGTGTATTGGCATAACCTTTTTTAAACTCACATTCTCCTTTAGGTCACTCCTCAACCCTTCCAAAAGACCTAATGACTAAGTGTTTGTGAACTTAGTAGTTTCAATCCCACAAAAGAAATTTATGAAGTCTAAGTCAATTTTATTTTTTTCTTCCTGGAAACCAATGACACATCATTCACCAAAGAGCATTTCTCACAGTTTTCACCAATGTTGACCTTAATGAAAAAAAAAGTCTACTATCTCTAATGATGGTGTTTCAGGAAATAGAAAATTGAAAAGATCAAACTTCAAACCTTTCAGCAACAACATTTTGAAAAGAAAAGCTAATAGAACTGATGCCTAGCGCTGCTATCATAACCAGCTGAATCCTTCGACATGTACCCTAGATCCAACCCCACCCCTTAGCCAGAGGCAGGATTGGCTAAATCCTGCTGCTAAAACCACAAAGCACAGATGAGAAAGGTGATGGAAACAATGAGCCAGAGTTTAGGCAACACCCAACAGGAAACATTTAATGTCAGATATGAGTTCACCATTATGTTGAGGAAACACAGATAAAGGAACGAAGGGGTGGGTGTGTGGGTGTGTGTGTGTGTGTGTGTGTGTGTGTGTGTGTGTGTGGCTCTTTGTACATAAGCTATTGAAATGGGTCTTATTTCCGCTGGCATCCCACCATTGCTACAAGTCAAGATCACCTTTTCCTGATATTTATTTTAATGGTGACATTTATTTCCAGGATGCCTTCCAGAATTATTCCAGTGTTAAGATATTTTTATTAAAAATAATAAATATATGAAATAATAAAATATCAGGAAGATGATTATAAACATTAGCCAAGTTCATTTCATATAATTATGACACTGTACCCACTCATGGGGAATTTATTATGCCAGAGGAGACAGACAACCTCATATGCCTCTTATGGTCATAGACAGGTTTTGCCATCACAGGTACGTAGGAGGGCAGCAGACAGTGTGGAAATCTCTCTAGCTACAAACACGTTCTTCTCCTCGCATACCCCAGGGATGTCTCTTTAAGGCACCCCACAAATGTTATAACAGAGCCCACAGAGAAGAACAAAGGCAGTTGCTCCTTTCAACAACTTGAACGTTAAGGTGACCTAGCATCATGCTGTTTTGGACTTGACTTTCTCTATGTACCAAGCCATGTGGCAGTTAAACTTGCAACATGTGGGACCAGGTTCCAGGGAGCCCATTCCATCTGAACTGCATAATAACATTTATATCCCCAGGACACTAAATAGAATCACAGAATTTTAAAGCCCACAGACACCTGAGAAGTTATAGTATTCAGTAGATATTATTCAACAGTATTCAAAATTTACTTGGTATATAACTATTAAGTATCCGAGTCGCATTTCATTTTTGCATATTTATTAAGTGCTCAACTCTTGCATTTGTAAAAATGAATGTTATTGCCCCCACTTATAGGGAGTTCACCCCCAAAAAATCACAGAGAATATGATCAATCTTCCCAACAATGGTGAACCCATGAGAGGTAGCAATTGCTTTGCAACTCACTTAGTGCTTCCCAGAGAGCACGCTTTATTGGTCAGTTGGGGAGAATGAGTTTCATGTCACCCAACAGAAAGGTTGGGGAGAAAGATACAGAGAAGGCATGAGACAAAATATATTCTAGAAACAGAAGTTAGCATAAGCAAAACAGCAAACAACACTGTGAACGTATAAAATTTGAAATACACCAAGCAAAGATGGGTTGCAGAGAAACGTGACTTGGCTGCTCTACTAAGAAGTCAGACCTGGTCCCAAAGAAGGAAGAGCCACGGGTGACTTTTGTAAGCGTGGCGTAGTCAGACTTGGGATTTAAAATGTTCACGTTGACAATGATGCAAAGAGCGACTGGGAGAGGAAGAGGCTCTGAGCACACCTCGTGGGACAGCAATTATCCTCATGGGAAACAATGGACAAATAGTCAGGGGCTCCAGGGTCTTCAGGCTCCATCACCTTGATCTTAAGTTTGTTTCCTCCCTGGTCCGACTAAAGACGAAATGAAGGATGAAAGTGACTGAGGCTCAAGTACAAGTGCAGGCACACATTGACGAGCTTAATCGGACTCACTTAATGCCCACCCTGGACTCATCTATCTGCCTGGTTTGTCGAGTCTGGATGTCAAGAGCAACACAGGAATTAGAGGAGACAGACTGTGTCCTAGAAATTCCTAGGAAGCTGCCTCTGGAAAACTCTGCTCAGCAAGCCCTTGGTATTGCACAATATTTTTGTTAAAGCTGTAGTCCTGTGAATTCCTGGTATTAAACAATTTGTCAAATACCTGGAAGCCAGAGCAGCTGGAGCACTGATCACAGTGTCGCTGCCAAGATTACCGCTACCCACTTCTTATCCTTCCTCCTCTCCTTGTCTACCCCAGAAGAAATATTATTCATTGAGGAAAATATAGCATTATGATTCAGGGACCGGAGGGCTATGTCCTCGTGCATATTCTTTGACAGTTTTCCTTAGCCTTTGCGTGCATACCTGACATCTGCATGTTTCTGGTGTCTTATCTTAACCTGACCCCAGCTAATCAAAGGTTCTGCTTTGCACACATCTGCCTCTCTCTATCTTCTTAAACATCAAGTCTGAAGTTGTTCATGCTTCTATTATAAACAACTAAAACTGCTCAGAAATGTAAAAAGTACTTGTATAAAGTGAAGTCTTGCGGTATGATTTGAACTAACAGCACTGGAAGACATAAATATGATTGTGCTTTCTTCGGAGCAATACTTGGCAGTCATTTTAGTTGTTCTGAAATATTTGTTATATTATTCTTTGTCTCTATTATAATGATGTCTGTCTAGAATTTTTCTTCAATGAATAAAACCAATGAAGTAATATTCTTTAACTACTAAATGTAAAACTTCTAAAGAAACAACTAGCATAGTATAGTAGAACTGGAAGAAGAGAGACCATCGAGTCTGACTTGTCTCTCGATCTATGAATATCTTTTTTTATTTTTTATTTTTTTGAGACAGGTTCTCATTCTGTATTCCAGGCTGGTTCTGAGCTTACTATGAAGCCCAGTCTGGCCTTGGACTCACAGCAATCCTCCTGCCTCAGCCTCCCTAATGCTGAGATTACAGGCATGCACCACCACACTCAGCTTACGTGATGCAAAGGAATCAAACTCGGGGCGTGTGCTTGCTAGGCAAGTGTTCTAACCACTGTGAAATTCCTCCAGCCCCCAGTTGATGAATATCTTGTATGAAGTTATTAACAAATAATTTCTCAGCCTGGAAACTTCTCTATGAAAGCAGTGCACATCAATTGTTCAACTCTCTCCAGTGATTTCTTTTGATGGTATGATCATCAATCATGATTTTCAACTTGGCTTTGTTAAGACAGCTAGCTGATTAGTAAGGCCCTTCGGGTGAATCGGAGAGGGCCGAGGGAGCATGACCTTTAGGACCAGTGTGGGTCCTAGCCCTTTCCTCTCCGGTGCTCTCTCCAACCTGCCCTGTTTCCTGGCCACTGTAAGGCAGGCAGCTGTCCTCTGCTGAGCCCTTCCGTCTTGTTCCTTCTGCCTCGGAGTCAACTGACTATGAACTGAGCACTCTGAAATCATGAACCAAATTAAAACTCTCCTTTTTGAAATTGCAGGGGTTGGCTATTTTGTCCTGGAAACAAGAAATCTGGCAAGTACAGGTCAGTAGACACCCCCAGCTGAACTCTGCTCATTTCTTATCTTCCAACCCTCAGTCCTATTCTTCTTGTTGAAACAAACCAGAGCAAGTCCACTCTCGTATGCACAGATGTACAGTACAGATGTGCACATTTAAAGAAAGCAACCAGAATCACTTAAATATATTTTTCTGCACTCGCTGAGCTAGTTCAATCAGCTATTACTCATGTAAAGTTTATAAATCTCTCATCATCTTGACCACCCCTCCTGTGGAAACAATATTTTGTCAAGGCTTTTTCAGTAGTTTCAGAATATTATCAAAACATCTGGAGATTGTGCTTCTGTTAACACCATTAAAATTCTATTTTTTGACATCTGGGTCATCGTTGACTCATTCTACATTTGGGCCAAATTAAGTTCTTAGATTAATTATTTACCAGATTATCTACTCTTAAACCATATGCCAAGCTTTTGTCTAGTAACAAACTAATGAGTAAAGAGGTATACGGTCCAGAAAGGAATTCTGTAGATGAGGCCTGTCACACCATAATTCAGAAAAAAAAAATGCTCAAAGTTGAAATTATTTTCTTTTTCACACAATTCAGCATTTTTCCATTTGGCAACGTCATGAAGTTGTATTTGATGAATAGCTAAATTAGTTCTTTTGACATTAAAATATGTATTATAAAAATATCTAATATTTAAATTATCCATGTCAATAATTTCAGTTAAAATCTTACACAGGTATTTACTAGCTAAATTGAAACATATGTGAAGCACTTTAATATTTTCCACTTATTGATATGCCATTTATTTTATTTTGTTCAAGACGGCTACACCAGGACCAGGGCCAAAGCCAGGCAAGTCTCTGAATGAATCTAAGAGAGTACTTTCTTCCTACTCTAGATCAAAATCCCACTAGTAAACTTGAATTTCTTTTTATTTTCCACCAGATGTGGAGTGCATGCTTCGTGGGATAAACACACATTTACCTTTAACTCTATTATTCAAATGCAAATATGTCAATAATGGTCAAGAAAAAAGAAGCACTTTTCTATTACTGAACTCTCCCCAAAATCTTCATTTATTTTTTTACTTTTCCATAATTAAAAAAGACTATATATTGCCCTTATAAACCTAAAAGTATTAGCTCTAAAGACACAAAAGATAGAAAACTGTCAGCTTCCCAATTTTATGTTCTAAAATTGCTTTAAATCGTTATCCATCCAAGAATTGTAGCTGAGTGCTACAAATTCTACCATGATAAAGTATCCTGTGGTAAAGGACAGATACCTTCTCTACACACACCTTTCCAATAACATGAGCTTTTACAAGACACACACACACACACACACACACACACACACACACACACACACCTTTCAAATTGTTAATTAGGTTGAGAAAATGCTGAGATTTACTATTGGACTGCATAATTTTACACACTTTGTTAAAATATCTAATCTGTTTTTGAAACAGAACCTCTTTGAAAAGTCTATGTAGTTGCTCCAGGAAAACTAAAAATAAATAAATAAATGCCCCTCCCAATATTACTTTCCTTTTTGAAAAAAAAAAAGCCTTTCCTTTGAGAACATGGGATCTCTGATGCTCTCATGCTCCTGGTAAATTCCCTGTCCAATTACCTATCATCGCCCAGCTGTGATTCACACCCTGCACTGAGATTTAATGGCAAAAAAAAAAAAAAAATTCACATCCAAACAGTTCAAATAAAACAGGTCAAAGGGACATAGCGTGGATAATTTTGTGCACACAGATGTTCAACAGAGACAGAGTGGTAACCAGTATGAAAATATCACTGTATTTGTGATCCCAGGACACTGTAGCCACTAACAACCGAGAAGCTGTTAAAGTGTATCTTCACCTGTCTGTTCTCACCAATAGTAATGCTAAGTTCACTGTGTGGTTGTTTTTCTAATCACACCACAGTTGTTACAAAGTCATAACTGCTACAACGCATTCTTCAGCTACTGAAGATGGAAGACGAGAGGGAAAAGATTGAATAACAACAAGAATGCAGTAAAATTTCTTCTCCTTGGTCCTTGTGGTTCCTGCTAGTTTACTAGAGAACCGTGTAAAAATATAAATTTGTGTGCAACAACCCTACTGCCAACAGTGATTTGCTTTAGAAGTCATAAGCTCATCCTAGAACTGTGGGTGTCAAAGGCAAAAATGGAAAAAAAAAATAAAAAGGAGGAAACAGACCAAAACAAAGGAAATACTCAACCTGGTCACAGAGGAAGGCCGTGTCGAATGAGGGTGAAGTCAGAGTTCACCGAAGCCACTTGTGAGCCGAAATCAAAGGTAACCTTTGCGAACAGAGGTTGTGCATCTTGTCTAACTTCTGGCCACACGGTGGAGGCTGTGCCAGGCCTCCAGCTGACCGTCACCTTCGGAGTGCCAACCCCCACGGACAGCCATTTCACACACCAGCCCCTGAGCCCCAGTAATTGTTGAACTTAACTCTGCCGGGTCCTGTGAAGGATGTGGAGATCGGGCAGATTTTTCTTCTAAGTCCAACTCTCAAAGTGTGTGGAACAGAAGACAAGCCAGATGTATAAGTGTAGGATAAAGCCTGGCTCTCATGAAGAAAGAAGTGTAAATGGTTGTGGGAACTGAAAAGGGAACAGGAACCGGGAGGGAATTCTGTGAAGAGCAAGCCCCGGATTTGGGAAGAAGGCATCTGCTAACTGAGATAAGTCACACTTTGACCTCTCATGTTACTCTGTACTCCAGGCTGGTCCTAAACTCATTATATGTCCCAGGATGGCCTTGGACTCATGGCGATCCTCCAGCCTTAGCCTCCCAGTGCTGGGATTACAGGCATGTGCCACCACGCCCAGCTTCTGTGGTGCTGAGGAATCGAACTCAGGGCCTTGAGCTTGCTAGGTAAGTGCATTTTGCTGTGCCATTCCTCCAGCCCTCACAAATCCTTTAACATTCTTCTGCAGTTCCTGTGGAGAAGTCCTCATGGAAAAATGGTTAAGAGGCTGATAAGGCCTACATTACTTGATAGGGATTTAATTACACTTAACTAGAAAAACATGAGTTCTTAACAGACATCTTCCACTATTCAATATAGTAGGCCCTACCTGCGTGTGAATATTCATATTCAAATTAATTAAAATTAAATTAAGTGAAAATTTACCTCTACAGTGGCACTAGCTAAATTTTTTTGCACTCAGAAGACATAAGCGCCCAATGGTATTAGACAAACAGGTATAGAATATTTCAGTCACAGCAAAAAGTTCTATTGGGCAGCACTGAAAATGTAAGTATCAAAATAATGAAAACTGTGAAGTTTGTCACAGTGATACTCAGGTACTTTTGAGGGAACAATTATAAAATGCTATAAATTATACTTAAGTTGTATATAAACACCACTAAGATGATGAAGACCTAGAAAAATGAAGTGATGTTGGTTATGTTACATAATATAGTATAAATTGACTAAAAATGGAGTTCCTTGAATTTTCAAAAGCTGTCTTAGGATGTTTAACTTTGACAGCATTTTGAGAAAAACAAGTCCATTTCACACTTCAGCAGTCTAGAAAAGGAAGTCGTGATAAGAAGTCAAACATAGAGAAAAAGCAAACTAGTAAGCGAGGTGATTGAATTAAAAAATAGAAAAAAGGGAACAAGAAAAGATACATCCAAGTGTGAGCTGACAGTTGTTTTTTCAAGCAAAAATGGTAGAAACCTAGAAATGCTCTAGAGGTAAAGCAGACATGTTTTCTGAGGCCATTATCCACATTATTATAGAATTCTCTGGATATATCTAAATCTTCTGTAAGAACGGCCCTTCCTTACATAATTTCTTTAGCATGCACAAAGTACTTGTTATAAATGTTTTGGCTTATTCTTTTAATTCGCAGAGTATTAATAAGTAATTTTAATGCTCTATTAAAATTAGTCTCTTAACCTCAACATTATAAATTATCACCAGAAAGTTCAGTGGAACCAAAATATTATGTCACAGAACAGTGGGAATATTCTTAATGATTCATAGCAAAACACAACCACCTGAAACCAAGCAAAAGCTTTCCACTGAGAATTCAAAAAAGACATAATAGTTTGCCTCATGTACATCCCCATCTTAATTAAAACAAATATTGAAGGAACAGTCCAGGATTAAAACATATTGTAGGTAAATAAGTTATGGTCTGTGCCTCAGATGTTTGTAAAGCTATGATGTAGCTCAGTGCAAAGGGCTTTGGGTCAATTCCTAATGCTAAGGAAATAAATTAATATAAATTTAATTAAAATTCAGTTATTTTGATGTATACTTGTGCTCACTAATGAAGCAATCTTTAAATTTCTTCTTTACTCACATTCCTGCTATTTTAATAGCAAATCCATGTATCCCCTCTGCTCTATTTTAGGGGCCTTCCTTTTAATACCAAACCTCATAGTAGCCATGTTCAGGATTTTTACCAAGTAGTCAATGTACATTTTTGTATTTTTCTTTCTTATCTTTGAATACCATCTCTTTCTTCTCTATAGTTACCAGATCCTAATATAACTTTTTAAATATTGAGCCACTAAATGCCATCTTATATTAGACATTTCTGAAGAGAGCAATTTTGCTGCCAGAAATAGAGTTATTTCTCCTTTAAAATTTTAAAAATAAGTGAGAACAAATCTGTAACTGAGATTATAATGGAGTGTTATTAACTCAGACTCCAACTGGGAAGCACTTTGCTGGATCACAGAGTTCAAGAAAGAGCTAAAACATGAGGAAGCGGAGACGACAAAAAGACCACCATCTTCAGGAAGCCTGCAAACGCTGAATCCTAACACTCTTCCAGCCTTCGTCCTGCACTGTATTTTCTTCTGTGCTTCTGTTGGCTGCTTTTGTGTTCAGGTTTTACTATTACTGGCTCACTTTTCACGACGGTGGTCACTTACACATTTGCATCCTGCACACTCTTCCATCTGTGGACACAGATTCTTTTTCAATTATTGCATGAGAGGATCCAAGAAATGCCTCAGGTTGGCTAGTTTGGGTCGGATGTCTATAACTGGGCCAAACCACTGTGACAGAAAGAGGGACATCATGCTGGTGCACACTGCCAGTCTCCCTCTAAGATCTAAGCTGCATCTAAAGCAGTAAGCGTGAGAGATTGGAGGAGAGAAGCCGTATGCATACAATATCACAGACCAGCATAGACTCACACAAAAAAATGATATATTTTAATCTGGTGTCTTAGTTATGTATTCATTGCCAGAACAAGATACTCAACATTCACAACTTAAGAAAGGAAAGATTTGTTTTTAGCTCACCGTTTCAGAGGCTCTGAATAGGCCACTCACGGGAGGCTACGTGGCAGAGGCTGGAGAGCTGCTCACAGCACGGCAGACAGAAGAAATCCAGGTGAATCAGGAATCAAGTGATGTGACGAGTGAGTGCATGTCTGGAGACTCAAGGAAGGCCAGCACTTTCCAGGAAGACGCTGTCACAATATTGTTTCTTTCTTCCTTTATTTAGTTCAAGATGCCAGTTGGGTCCCCTGCACCAAAAGAGAGTGCCCCTCCTGCACTTTCTGATCCACAGCTCAATAACACACACCTGAAAGCTCTGCCCTGGGCACTTTCAATTACAACAAGTTGAAGCAACCTTTCCAAGTCAAACCCCAAGCATCCACCCCTTCCATCTAGGCCCCACTTTCCAACAGCACATAGTTCCAAATATAGGAGGCTTTTGGGGGACACTTCAGATTCAAATCGTAGCACATCATTTACCTATGTAATTAACAAGCTGATTATAATAGAGCTTAATCAAGTGAATGAGGTTACAGTGGGTTTCATACAGCTATACTTCCACTGTAGATAAAAAGACACTTTTACTTGAGGGGTATGACTTGTTCACAGTCGCCGTATGTACTTTTAGACAAGAACTATCAATGAGATCTGGGAACCATGATCCTAACTTTGCATGAAGATTTAATGACAAAAAGGTACTTTGAGAGTATAAATGTGATCTGAATTAAATTGCTTGTTTGTTTGGTCTTTGAGACAAGGTCTCACTCTGTAGTCCAGAGTGGTCCTGAACTAACTATGTAACCCTGGCTGGTCTCAAATGTATAGCAATTCTCCCGCCTGAGCCTTCCAAGAGCTGGAAAAACAGGTGTGTGCCACCACAGCCAGATTCTATGGAGCTGAGGAATTGTACCCAGGTCTTGTGTTTTCTGGGCAAGCATTTTACTCGCTAAGCTATGACCCCAGCCCCACGGGTCCCAATTACTGTGAAGCTTCTCAATTCATATGTGGATGAAGGTTGCAGGAAAAAGAAAAAAGATTTGCTTGTTCCACTCTTATTTTTAAAAAATAATTTATTAAAATAATGTATTAAAAATAAAACATAAGAACAAAATTTTCTTTTGTAGAACCTATAAGTGAGGTACTCATTCCTAAAACTGTAGAATTTTCTACATGAACTTCTCTGATTTTCATTTTGGTGGGAAGAATTCTGGAAGTGAATATCTATCTACATCTTCTTAAATATTATCACCTTTTAAAAATATTATGCCTACCTAGAGATCAAAAAGTACAGACACACATACAAACACAGCATAGGTTTATTGTGTAAATTCGTGTACCTTTGAAATATGCCTGGGAAAGGTGTAAACTGAAACAACCCTGCCCAAACCAGGTCTGAATGCCTAAATGTAACAACTGATCAGTGTAATTTTCCATTTTCTATTAACATTGTAAGAGAAAAATCATTCATGAATTTTCCTTTTTGGAAAAATGGCAAGTGCTACAATTATTTTTCATAAAACATGCACATATAACTGACACTTTTTTAAAGTAAGTTTGATTATATATGGCTTGAAATCACAGAGACACCATTTAGAGTCCATGCTAAGATTTTTAACCCAAGTAGGGTTAGTAAATAAGGCCTCACAAACCGTTCCCATTTGGAATTAGCCAAAAGAAAATGAGGCCTTGGAACTGCACAACTGCGGTGGACCGCAGCCTCTCCTCTCTCCCACGGCTCCGGAGATTTCCAATGGGCTGAGGCCTCTGTCCAACAGCAGAGACAAAGCCATAAATCAGACTTTCCTTGGAATCCTGAGGAGAGGATTAAGGCAGTTGCTGGTTATGTTTATTCTCAGCAAAGGCCTTTCTATCCCAAGTCGTTGAGGGACATTACTTTTGGATTAAACCAGAAAGGAACACATCAACTGAGTGCTGCATGCACTTAAAGTAAAAAATGAAAAACAAAATCATTTTGAAGTAATCACGGTTGCCAAAAGTATGTATGCTTTGAACCTTCATTTTAACTCACTTTCTGTCTCCAGCACTGTGCGAACACTAGTCAGTTATGATATAAAAGAATTACAGATACCTGTATGAGGTATTTCTGGCAATGCTGATTCTTAAACTGTTCTATCAAGTCCTACGTTTTCTCTGCCAACTTCAAAAAGTGATCATGATCTAAACCCCTGAAACACTGGAAAAACCCTCTTTTTCATAAATGGGCTTTCTGTCTCTGTTTCTCTACGAAGCTTTTCCCACCACTTGTTTACATAGATACTGGTTTCATTTACACAACTATGTAGCACCTATGTTCATGAACTTCATGACTTTTTTTCCATATCTCTGAGGCATTCAAATATTGATAGATGGACTTTAGATATGTCTCGTCTTCTCCCTAAATGGAAGAAAGGGAAATGCAAGCAACAATTCAAGAACTATGCTTTAAAAGGCTTCTAAGCGTCTTGAGGAATGGCTCCATGGTTAAAGCGCTTGCCTAGCAAATGCTAAGTCAAGTGCTAAGTACCCAAGTTCGATTTCCCAGCACCGCATAGGCCAGGCATGGTGGCACATGCCTGCAATCCCAGCACTCGGGAGGTTGAGGCACGATGATTGCTGTGATTCCAAGGCCAGCCTGGACGCCACAGTGAATTCAGGACCAGCCTGGGCTACAGAACAAGACCCTGTCTCAAAACAACAACAACAACAACAACAACAACAATAATAATAATAATAATAATAATAATAATAATGAAAGGCTTCTGAGAAGGAAGGAAACTGGGAGACAGATGGACTGAGGAAAGGGAGGGGAGATGAGGGAGGAGATGGGAAGGCAGGAAAGGGAAAGAGAAATTAACGTGAGGCTGATGCAACATGCACATGCACCAGTCTCTACTGTTTGATGCAGCTATGGTATATCATAAGTGCACACCACTAACAAGGCTTCTGAGTACTAGCTGACTATTGAAATGTTAATACCATCAATGCAGCACACACTATTGAAATGACTATGACTGAGTAGACTCTTGTCTCTTATAAAACATCACTGCCATTGCTGGATGAAGCCACTTGAAGTGAATCGTGTCACCGCGCGAGGACTGACTCACTGTACCTTATGTCTTTCATAGTGTGACTTATTACCTCCAAAAATTCTTAAATATAGGATGAAGTCGTTCAATCATTTTGCACTGATTCAAATAAATTTGTCAGAGTGGTATAAAAAGTAACCCACCAAGAGACTAAGAAGTTTGTAATGTCCTGTTCATTATTCATTTAGTATATGAATCAACCCATCGTGCTCACAATGAATTGGATGACTTATGTCCTTCATGCTGTTGAAAATAACTTCCATGAGTGGCCAATTTAATCATCTCATCAGTATGCCATAGTCTTTTTCCAGTTTGTGAAATATGTGAAATATTAAAGAATGAGATAAATACACATATATAGCCATATGTGTGTTTATATGTGCATACATGTATGTGTGCGTGCCATGTATGTATTCACATGTATAGGTACATAATATGGGTAGATATAAATATTTAGAAGACAAGATTGAATAAATAAATAAAAATGTATAGAATGAGCTAATCTCAAAACAAGGAAAGGCATTTAGAACAGAAGTAATTACTAATGAGCTTTGTGCCCCAGGGTTTGATGCATGGCAGCTGGAAATCCTTTCTCTCCTAAGTGTCTAAACCTCTACAGTGCTAAGCTTATGAATTCGGTTTTCTGCAACTACGAAAACTAACAACGACGTGTTCAGGTAGTTCTTGTGAGTTTTTAAACACAGAAGCTCAAGATACACAACTGAGTCATTTCTTCAACAGTAAAAGTAATTCATTTTAATTTTAGTTTTAAGGCCTTCAGACGTTTATGCGTCTAAAAACCATTCAGAAATGATAATAAAAATAGAACTATAGCTGCTTTCTACAGTTCGTGATGTTTCCCCTAAGCATCACGACTGTGACTAATCCCCTCAAATTAATTTAATTGTGTAGAATGAAACATCTCAAAATATAGAAGAGTCATTCTGTGAAGATGAGCCAGATTTGTACACTCACTATTCCTGAAGGCTGCGAATTCATCTGAGGACATTTAGACTTCCAGAGCTCAACAACTCTGCCCACTTTTTAATCCCATGGTATAGTAAACTTTCCTTTTCCTCCTTAGAATATTTTATATATGATTATGGCTTATGCCTCAGAGTGTCTTTGTCTTAATAATAATTCACTTAAACATAAAGAGGATTTAAAGTGGTAGTAATAAAGAGGAAAAACAGAAAAACAGATGCAAATAAAAGTCTCATTACTTTTTATTTTAATTATGTATGATTTTTATTCACGCTAATAATACCTACAAGAAATTTGACTTATTGTCTAGATGATTCAAAAATAAACAAGAATTCATATCCTAAAATATTATATATCCATATAACAATGGGACTATTTTCTGACTTTCTGAGCAGGTAAAATAAATTAAGAGTAGGAAAAAGAAAAATAATTTATTCTATAATATAGTTGATTTGCCTACCTATAGAAAAATGCAAATTCAAAGGTATAATGGAATACTATGCATCTGTAAAGACAGATAGGTTGGAGGCTTTTGTAGGCAAATGGAGGCAACTTGAGACCATTATGCTTAGTGAAATGAGTCAGAAACAAAAGGTGAAATATCGAATGGTTTTTCTGATATGGGAAACCCAGATCACAATTATCTCATAAAGCTTAATATGGAAAATAATGGGAACTGTGGTGCGGGGTAGAAAAGGGGACAGGAGAAGGCCATGTAACTTTGCCATGATATATATATGTACATGAAATGCTCAAGATCACTGTAAACTTTAAATTTTGCACTTATACGTATCAATAAAATGAGGAAAAATGCTCTAGATGCTGAAGTGATAAAAACTTGAAAATTAAATTAGAATAAACAAATCCAAAGTATTCCAATGAATCAAATGTACATTCTTGAAACTTAAGGGGAAAATGTTATCTTGGAAAGAACATCTCAATTTTTCTGGGAAGTATTTTGCAAACATGGCTCTGAAGGTTTTATCATTTGACTCATGACAGAGGCTTCAACCCCTCAAACTTATAGCCAAAACCCAATAATAAAGAATAGCTGTCTTTGGTTGCTAATGTCGAAATCACTTTTCTTGTTCTAAATCCTTTGCTAAGTAGTTCTGTAAGGCTGTCTTCATTACTTTTTCATTGCCTTGACTCTAGACCCAGCATTCACAAGTTAGAGGAGGAAAAGTTTATTTTGGCTCACGGTTTCAGAAGGTCCCAGTCCACTCAGGGGCTGCCAGCAACAGTGGAAGTCAATGGCAGAGGCAGAGGTGGAAGCAGCTCCTCAGGACATGGCTAACATGTCATGGGACGTGGGTATGGAAGGTGTAGCAAGCCACACCACAAGCCTGTAATCCAATCTACATCCCTGTGGTTCATCCCTGCAGACCAAGTCCCAATCTCCCAACAGCTCACGGTTCCATAGACAATCCATAGCATCCAAATACTTGGGATTTTGGGGGAACATTCCAGATCCAAACTACAATAACGGCAAACTTCAAATGAATGAATGAATAAATTAGTGAATTCAAGAAGGGTCCCTAAGGATGCAAAATTGTGATGTCCCACACACAAAAAAAAATTGAAGTTTTCCCCAGACCCTTACCTAGGAATCATGTTGTCCCTTTTAGCAACACAAGCAAGCCCACTTAGCTCAATGGGCTTTTTACTAACAGCTATGATGGCATCCACCCCCCTCCACCCAGTCACATGATGGCTATCTGCTTTCAATAGCAGCCAGCCCAAGAAGAAAGAGGTTAGGGAAAAGAATATAGAGAACACAGAGAGAGAGATGAAGGAAAGGAGAGATGCCAACTCAACCCTAGAACAAGGACAGAGGGTGTGACCTAATAGGAGAAAAGCCTTTTTTTTTTTACTTTGAAGCAGAGTCATGCCCTGTACTCCACGCTTGTCCTGAACTCACTATTTATGTCAAGCTGGCCTAGAACTCACGAGAATCCTCCCGCCTCAGCCTCCCAAGTGAGAACAGTCTTTGACAAGAGCCTGAAATGAAAAGAATGGCTGATGGAATTTCAGGAACACCGTGTTTCATATGTACTTACTCTTAAGGCTTTTCTTTAATGTGGGGCTATGTTGTACATCTCAGACAGTCGATATGAAGACGATTCTTAAACACAGCTTTCCCTAATCCTACTAAGACCTGTTAAAAAGCGGCTGCACTCCATTGACAGAGAGAAGAAAGGAGACCACAGTAGGTCATGGTGAGACCCATGAAAAATATGAACTTCCACAGAAAAGGGAATTTAGAAGGAAGAATCTCAGAGAAATTGCCATCAACCTGATAGAAGACACACTGGGACCTTGAGCCATTTTTATTTGAATATCCAGGGATCCTGTGCCCTCCTCAGTCTGAGACTCCAAGAAGCCCAGGCATTTGGCAGCTGAACAACACAAAGTCATTGCATGGTGAGCCCTGGACAGGCAGCATTCAATTAATCAAAGGGGAGCTTCCCACTGGGCACATGAAGCTATTTTCTGGAGCTATGTTAGTTTCTTTTATCTTAAAAGTGTACAGTTATCTTTCTTCTCAGTCCTCTGATGGATAAAAAACATAACTTACGGAGTAGTAGGAACATCTCAATGACAACAGAAAAGCGTGGATCATTCAGAATCTCCAAGAAAAATAACTCAATCTTTTTCAAACCCTATTTAAAGGCAATATTTTCAAAACTCTCAGGATACTAGCCTGATAACAAACTGAGTTCTAATTAACAGAGAAGCAACTTTCCTTGTTTATTTTTTAAAGTTATATGTAGCAAGGTACGTCGGTCCCTATAGGCACACTCACTCTGCCTACAAAACCTGAAAATGAGGGAAATAATATTATTTCCGTGAGAAAGAAATTTTAAATGCATTATGATTTGAAGTAGAAACAACATGAAATTATTTAAAGAAGCATAATCACATATCTAATCAAGAAAGCAGTAACCATGACACAAAGAAACAGGTTTTCAAAGACATAAGTTGTCAGTACTTACTGAAGCATTATGAAAACGAAGTGGTTCCTGTTCCTGGAAGGGTCGATTTA
Source organism: Ctenodactylus gundi (assembly GCA_004027205.1). Classification (NCBI taxonomy): domain Eukaryota; kingdom Metazoa; phylum Chordata; class Mammalia; order Rodentia; family Ctenodactylidae; genus Ctenodactylus; species Ctenodactylus gundi. The sequence continues at coordinate 148,613 of PVKB01003098.1, forward strand.
TTCCACCCCATGGCAGTGAGGGGCACTCACCTTCCTTAATTGGCTCTTGGAGTATTCAAGTCCTGGCCCGGCGTTGGCACTCACCAAGCACACTCCTTTCCTGTAGCCTGCCTAAGAGGACTTGAACAATGATCAAAAAAGTGCACAGTACATGGAATCTTTGATGTTTTATGCAACTCTGTAGATTAATGAATCAGCTGCTCTCCTTTATACATTCAGGTTTTGAGTTTGCGATTGAAGTCTTTCCATGCAAGGCAAAAGCACTTCCAGAAAGCTAAGAAAACAGGCTTCTGGGCCTAGGAAGCAAAGGGCCAAGTTCCAAATCATTACCAATTAACTCAAAGGACACCACCTCAAGAGGGTCCCGGGGAAACAGGCAGAGAGTGCTCTTCAGGGATATGCTAATTGTTCAAAAGTCCATCTTGGGATTCAGCAGATAAAGGCCTCACTAGTATTTGCTATTCTAAATATGAAGACTCAAAACTGCTACCCTAAAATACACTAGACCTGAAATGAAGTGTAAGAAAAAAATGAACTAATTACAGCTACCTTCAGGTAAGTAATGCTTGTAATCAAAAACAGCAGAAACTGAGACGCTAAATAAAAAACTAAAATATGTTGCAGTCATGTTGAGCAAAATATGCATGGCTTAGAAATACATGCTGCATGTTCTCCCTAATATGGGAAACCTAAAAAAAGATAACAAGACAGTAGAAGGGAAACTGTTATAAACAAGTGGAAGAGAACCGTGAGGGAAGAGGGGCGGGGGAGAGCCGGGCAACAGGAGGATGAATCTGAGAGAAAGCTACACATCGAACAAACTCCCTAAATGCGAAACTGAGTCAAGAGGGTGATGGGAGTGTGAAATTAACTAAAGTGCGTTTGTGCATGTAAGAATATGCCAAAAATGAAACCCATTAATCTGTATCATTGAATTAAAAAGTAAACAAAATTTTTAAAAGCTCTGCAAGTATTAATTTACCACTTTTGATTTCATTTGAAGACTAGCACTTTCAGATCTGTTACTAAAATAGAACTTAGTTAATTCTAATATAATATAGTAAGTTTATGGGGTTTTTTATAAATGTATTGACTCAAAGATTAATGTGCCCTCTTTGTGATTTTTTATTGCATCTTAAGTAGAGAAAAACTTTTCTGTCTGGCAATAACATTATTTTAGGGCTTTGACTTTGTGTGTGGACAATGGTAATGACACTTGCAGCTGTTGAAATGTAAATGAAAAATAGGTTAAGCCCAGACGGAAACCCCAGCTTGCTGGAGGTTGGTTTAACAAGCCATACTTAGCCTTTGTGAAACATAGAATATTATTAAGTATGAACAATTGAGTTTTGCTTCTTAAATTATTTATTTTCCCACCATTTTATTAATATATATGCAATACATAATGTTTACAATGAATTTGAGTATTTTTGCACATATCTATAAAATCAATATTTGGATACCAACCCTTCCCCATTTTTGACTCTCCCACCCTCTCCCCAACCCCCCATAACTCCCACTATCACATCCGGTTCTACAGAATACTTGTGTTCTGGGTTTACTAAATCAGAGAAACCATGTGACATTTAACATATTTAATCTTCTGCATGTGACTCACTTTACCACTCAAATCACCCCTTATGAGCTCAGTTTCCCACCCCTAGAATGGACGCCTCTTCTCTGGATCCAGCGGATCACCTTATTGGGGTGATTCACCAAAAGTTCTTCTTTTCTGCATCTTACTATACCTTTGTTGAGATTCTTTAAACGTGACTTTACCCACCAGTCACATAAGAAGAGAACTATAACAATGAAATTCATAAGGCTGGAAATGTGAGAAAGAAAAAGAGAGAAGTTAAATTTCATATTTCTTAGCTGAGTACTGAAAGGTCAATGTTTGTACATTCAAAAGACATTCAGGTTGTCTTTGCATCAATTAGTTTTCTTAGAATAAACTTACATCCAAGACCAAATGAGTGAATTGCTACATTAAATGAGCTTAAGTCTATATCGAATTGCGACATCAAATGAACTTAAACCTATATCATATAAGTATGCTACACTTAAAGAAATAGGGTAGCATGCTTAACACCAAAAGAGAAAGTGTAATTAAAAAAAGATAGTATTGAAATCATTTGATTGGTATCCTTCTAAAGCAGTACTGTCTCATAAAATCTGAGAATCTTCCCCCATAATTATTATTTTTAATAGTATATGAGTTTACAAATCATAATAATTATATTCAACATGGAAAATTGGTATAAAAATCTTTAAAAATATGTATACATAAAGTTAAGAATAGATAGTAGGTAAAATGATAAACCAAATCTGGCAAAAGGTTAGTAATTAGCAAAATGTGAGTAAATAATTTCCAAAAGTTAAAAAAACTGAAATAGCGTCTTATATTATTTATTAATTATTCTACATTCACAGATGTAAAATTAAAAAGATCCAAATGTTCAGACAAAATGCATATTAAATGGTATTCCTTTGAATGACATACTAAAAACCTTAATTTCATTGCCTGGAGATATACGGTTTATGTTGCATAGTTGTGTAGCATGTGTATAAAATGATATAAAGTATATTCACGTGTAGGATTCAGGTCGAGATTACAGTGACATGGGTTTGAGATAAAGCCCCAAAGAATATATACAGCTCATCAAAGTGAAACACAGCTTACAAAATTTCTCTAAAATTTGAAAGTTTTTTTAATATACCTTTTTTAAAAAAAAAAAAACAGTCTTGCTTTGTAGTCCAGGCTGGTCTTGAACTCACTACATCGCTCAGTATATCCTCATTTTCAAGGCAATCCTCTTTCCTCAACCTTCTGAGTGCTGAGCTTACAGCCATTTGCTACCATACCTAGTTTATGTGATGCCGGGAGATAAAATCCAGGGTCTTGTACTTATTAGACAAGAGTTCTAACTACTAAGCTACAGCCCAGCCCTAATTTGCCTTTTTAATAAATATATATTGAATATAACCCCTAAGTTAGGCCTTACCTTAATCCTGGGGATAGAAAACCCTGACTACCTGAAGCTTACATTCTCGTAGGAGAGGCAGAAGCTACACAAGATAGACTAAAATGAATTGTCTGATTTGGGGAAACAATGCTAAGGAAAAAAACCACAGGAGGGAAAGAATGAGACTTTACAGCGAGGGTGAGCGCTGCCATCTCAGGTACACAGAAGGGAAAGTTTTCTTTGAGCCCAAAGCCATCTGAGTAAACGTTCTGCTTGAAGAAATACAGAGAGAAGGCCTCGCACACCTGAGGATGTTCCCCGTAAAGAGATAGAACAGGTAGAAGGGAAGTGAGTGCGCAGCGGGCCTGAGCCGTGGTCCTAGGGTAACGCTCCAGCCAGGAGCAGGTGAAGAAAGGGATTCAAAGCTACTTAGGCCAGTCTTTAGCTTGGTGACAAGACTACTTACTCATTTCGGAATTGCTTTTTCTCTTATAATGAAAGCACGCCATTGGTTTGTCAGGATTTTTTTTTTAAGTCAGTAATATGTTGCACATAACGGATTGAATTCAACCAGCCCATGGTTCTACACCTATTCACTAACCTGTGTCTGGTACTCAAACTTTCACTTTTTGACTGTCCTTGTAAAATCGTGATACTTTCTGCTCCACTTGTCCCTGCAAGCGGAAGACTCACATTGCAAAATCTACCTAGAATCCTGCATGAATAATTATAAAACCATTTTGAATTGTTGCATTTTTCTTAGTATTTTACTTCAGGAAATTATATCTGAGGTCTTGATCTACTTGTTAAATATGAGATTGTAAATTGTAATAGTGCACATGTACTGTAGTAATTCGCACTACTTAGCTAGATTAATGTTCAGAGTCTATGAAGCACTACTCTTCTATAAGACAGATAGTTTTGAGGCTTTTGTAAGTAAATGGACACAACTTGAGACCATCGTGCTCAGTGAAGTGGGTCAGACACAGAAGGTGAAATATCACATGGTCTCTGTAACATGAGAAACCCAGAATATAGTCATTTCATAGAACTAAAGGGGGACAGTGGGAGACGGGGGACAGGGAGGCTGTGGGAGGGTCAAAAAGGGTGAGGGGAAGTGCTTGTAACTCTGTTGTGACACACATGTGCATAAAACACTCAAGTTCAATGTATACATTATATATCACATATATGCATATTAATAAAATGGGAAAATATGTAGGACATATACACTCTTCAAAACCATACTGCTCAAGATATGAAGATATTTCTGAAAACATCATCAGTTCATTTTAAATTTATGAAATACACGAGGGCAAACATTTTACATACCTAGATCAGCAAATGCCTGGGAACTGCCCACCACCCATCGGGACCCACTAGTCTCCTGCAGACTGTGCTTAGAGGACCGTTGTCCAGCAAGTCTGTGGGCAGCACCTTAGGGGTAGACCAGAGGGAAGGGGGGGAAGTGGATGACAGCTCAGAAAAGCATCGCATTTCAGCAAGAAGATATGGTTCTCACCTAAGTTATTTATTGGGCTTCTAAAAATGTTTTAATCTTTAAAAAGTTTTAAAACTTTTAAAGCACCCCATTGAATTTATCCAGAAAACAGCACAAACCAAAGATGATCCAACAGTGTCACAGTGCGACCCGTGGCGTGGCTACATAAGAATGCGGGATCTCTGAACAGCAATTTGTCACGCCTTGTGCTCTCTTCTTTTTCCTTACGGCTAGAAAGGAGCACAGAACCTTTCTGAAGCAGAGAACTATTAAGATTGTGAAAGGAGCGGGGAAGCCCGTGTCACTTTGACAAGAAATGTATGTGCACAAAATGCTCAACTCCGTTGTAAACCTTAAATTCTGCACTTGTATATATCATTAAAATGGGAGGGGGGAGATGAAAAAAAAGATTGTGAAAAGAAAGCCTCAAGAAAGTGCCTAAAGTAATTAATATGTAGCATGTCCATTAAAACCTCTGGCATGACCGAGATAAAAGAAAGAGAAATATATAAAATACTTTGTAGGCTGTTAAGTGGCAGGAGGAGGGGAAAAAATTAGTGCTAAAACTCTACAGTTTTCATGCCGTATTGTCTCAAGAGCTAAGAGCCAAATGTATGTAAGAGGCTATTAAAGTTGACTAGCATATTTTGATACAGCAAGTGGATTAGATGGTTAATCTAATGGATCCATTGTGGCATCTTCCGTTCACTTCTTTTATTTGCTTTGACTGCAATTATCCCAGTAGATGACTTAGAATTCACTTGTCAGAGTTCCATTCTCTGAACATCCCATTTCTCAGCCAAAGCTCCACTGAAAAACAAGCATCCGCTGCTGACCTTTTAAAGTCATCACTCTTTGAAACTCCAATCACAGAAAAAGACTTCGGAAAGTGCGGCTCTTTCATCTCGGTGCGGTAGTGGATACAGGGCTCTTCCTACAGAAGCTGGCAGCCCCCGGTCCCTCCGCTCACATGTGAGAAAAGCTTTGAAAAAGCCATTTCCAGCCAAAGCGCTCAGCCTTCTACTTCCTTCTTTACTTAAAATGAGGAAATGATTTGTAGAAAGGGGAAAAAAAACAATAAAAGGGTTCATTTATTGCCTGCTTAGCTGGTCTGAATTATCTCCTAATTCACATCTTTGCTGACTCTGGAAACTCTCGAGCCCATTCTCCACCCTTGACAGAGACAACTGTTTTTGCTAAGTTTTGTTCTCACAACCAACATGAGTGTTGGTAACATATAAATTATAAGCTTTTCAACCTAAGCCAAATGCTTAAAAGTTATTATATGGTAGAGATCATGAAAGAGTTAGAAACCAACATTCTGTATGTGTTTGTGCATGTGTGTGCACGTGTGTGTGTGTGTGTGTGTGTGTGTTCAAAAGCACACATTCAGAACTTTGTAACACTCAGTATTATTTATTTTTATATCAAATTACCTCTGCAACCACAGTTATTTGAGTTAGCATTGAAGCGCCTGCACATTCCTCAAGTAACCGCACACGATTTGTAAGAGCTAACATTTATTGAACACTCACCACAGGCCAGGTGCTTTGCTGGGCATTATCCCCGCATTGTTTAATCTTCCTCTTAGTCTGTGATGTGGACACTATACACACTAAAGCTGGGACTTCAATAAATATTTTCAGAAGTCTCATAGCTAGCCATTAGCAACAATCCCTAACTTTTCTGGCCCTAGAGGCAGGCTCGGCGGGGTAGGGCACAAGCGTCAGTGCCACAGGTCCATCTTAGATTCTCATAAGGAGCATAGAACCTGGATCCTTTACATGCACATTTCACTGTAAGTTCAGGCTCCTATGCGAACCTAACACCACTGCTGATTTGACAGAGGCGGAGCTCAGGCAGCAACCAATGGGGAGAAGCTATAAATGCATTGGTAGGCCATTGATTTCCTGTTGTGCAGTCCAGCCCCTGACCTGTGACTGGGGAATTGGAGATTCCTTGAAGCATGGGTATTCAAACTTTCCCATTGCCCAGGCTACACTGAGTGAAAAGAAATTGTCTTGGGCTGTGTATAAAATATCTAAATAATATAATTAACACAATTGAGTTACCAAAATAAAATTCACAAGAAAGCCTAAAAATGTTTCAAGACAGTTTATGAATTTGTGTTGGCCTGCCTTTGAAGCCAACCTAGGCCAAAGACCACGAATTGGACAACCCTGATAAGACCTGAATTCAAATCTAAGCCTAACTAGACAGATGAGAGATCTATTGCATTGTCTTCATTTAAAGATGAGTTGCTGCAATCTATTACTCATTAAGACAGTTTCCTCCTGATAAGGGCTCAACAGAGGGACCAAAGGCCCAATTTCAGAACCAAAAATAATGTGGCTTCTCCTAAAGAAATGATTATTTCAGCCTACTAACAACTATAAAAGAAATTTATGACCATCATCTAGCATTAGCTTTATCATTTTTCAGATTTCTCCACCTTCTTCATATTTGTTATACCTCTGTATTAGTTTGGGTTCTTTGAAAAGGCAGAATTTACAGAATTATAACAAAAAGGATCTATTCAGAAGGCTTACAAATCCACGGATAGAGACAGTCCAAGATGGCGGCCTGCATGTGCAAGAGCTGGAGTGTGTGACGGCTGCACAGCAGCGAAGCAGAACTCCCAACTGGACAGCTAGTGAGACTGCTGCAGATCTCGGTGGTTCGAGGAACAACAGTGAAGACCCGAGACTGAAGATCAGCGACTGATAATGGGCAGACAGGCGTAAGTCAGTTGAGACTGAAGCAATTCTGTGATGAAGATTTGTGGCTTGTAGCAAGTCAGAATCTGTAGACAATTGCGAAGGCGAGAGCTTTCCCAGAGGAAGAAGCTATAACAATCTTCCATCTTCCTTGTTTTTATACCATTTGAGTTCCAGTTGGGCTGCCCCCATCTGGGTGGGTGCTCTTCCCTCATTGGCTGGCCCACAAATCACTCACACTCTAATCCAGGCTGGTTTTCAATTCCCGAGCTAGGTGTGACTCCCAAACCCTAATCCACATGTGGTTTCTGATTGCCTCAAGTTGACATAATCTCTCCAACAGTCACAGCCTCTAAAGAAGGAAAAAAATTAAAAAGCTGTAATGTTGCTCTTTTCCATCACAACTGCGAGTTCAATTCATAAAAATTTGGCATTTTAACGTAGGGTTGAAAGGTACATTGTCTCCACAACAATATTGGGGTCTATCATGACACAGCCCACATGAAGAGATAATGTTAGAATTACAAAAATTCAAGTGATTATTTTAACAAAAATCTTTATGTAGTAGAATTGTGATATATCCATTGAAAATTCATAACTAAAATCTATTTGAAAAACACTAAAAGCTCGGAGATGTAATATTGACCTTCCATTCAGCCAGTGCTTTTCTTGGGCAGTTTACATCTGGATTCTTAACCTTATTTTCACCTAATGAAACTGGTTAGCTGAGAATATCTTGAGAAAATGGAAAATAAAGAAAATGGGCATCAGAATTCCCTGGTGGTTCAATCATCCACATTCTCCCATATCTTTGGAATGAAGGTCAATGAATCCCTTGAGGCCTTTCCATCATTCGCATTTGCTATGAAGAATAATTGATCCCAAGATCCCAGTAAAAAGGAACAAGCAAGCAAGGACAGCCCACATCTGTGGGAATCCACTGAACGACCGTCTTAAAAATCGGCCTACCAAAACAAACCCACAGCACCTGACAAGACCTACCATGCTTTCTTTGATTTCTAAGCTCTTCTATTTTTTTCCTTAAAGAATAACTTGTTTTCTTTCCTGAGGATCTGGATTAAGAACTCCCCTGAAGAGAATTCAAGTCAAGACAATATGGCTGACGTGAGCCCGTTGAGAGAGCACCTCACTGACCACTGAAGCAAACATCGCCTGTGGACAGTCACGCGGCAGTCATTTAATTAAGCAGAGCACCACATGCTCAGCAACTTCTGATAGGAAACGAAGATCCAACTTGTAACTGCTCGGGGCATTAGACAAGCAAAATGTAATTATCTGATCTGAAATCCAGCTGACACCTCTGACAACCACCACCAGGGGATCTTCAAGGATCAGATGCTCCATGTGCAGTCAGTGCCTCTGGCTTCTGAGCCTTCCTCTCTCCTTCCTCCCCACAAGGTGGAAAGAGGACCTCACGCTGAGTCACCAGCAGGGCTTGATATGGCTGCCAACTCCTGCCAGCACGTGGAGGCGGAAGTGGCACTAACAGAGTAATTGAGACAAGAATTCAAATATTCTAGGCCAAGTGATTTAAGATTCTTTTCAAATGAAAAGAGATTATACAATCCTTATAGAAGCTAGAATTCTACTTTGTCTCCTTTTCTCTACCAAACTAAACCAGTTTTTTTCTTGCTTTTTGAAAAAGTATAGACTTAAGAGATTAGAAGGACATGCATGTTGGCCTCGTATGGAGCCCAATAAGGCATCCACATAAATCATGTCTTGTGTAAATTAACCTTTAGGAAAGCACGCTTGGGCCTTTAGCCACGGCTGCTGCTTTTTTAGGCAGAAGTAAAGTGCGCAGAATACGACCCACACTGTGCCAATGTTTGTTCTTAGGGTTCTCGACACCTCTAGTGGTATTAGTGACCACAAACACAAACATGGGCTCTTTGCCTTAAAAAAGAAAAAAAATTTGGACATTGTAAAAGTATTACAAATTATAATAAAAAGAATCTCCCAGTACAAATATCTTTTAATGGGATACATACTTCTTAACAGTGTGTGTGTGTGTGTGTGTGTGTGTGTGTGTACACACACACACACACACACACACACACACACATATATATATATATATATATATATATATATATATATATATCACACAATTCTCCACTTTCATTTTAAATATTTTCTTTAACATTAGTGAAAATACCTTCCCAAGGGAGGATTATTTTTAATCAGTGTTGGCTGTTGGAACATTTTTGTTGGTACTTCACTTAGCTCAATTTTTCCTTTGTTTAAGTTCATGCTATTAGTCTTAATTGTGTCCCACTGGACTTCTCCAAACAATTCGTCTCCCTCCCCCTGAATTTGTCATAGGAAAATCCCTGTTTACTCACTGAGCGTTTTGACATTTCCCCCTTCTCACTATATTTACTTTGTATTCTCTCCTCACAGCCCCTTAAAACACAGACTAGGGGTCTTTGTGTGGGCCTCTTATCTCAGCATAATTATTAGTAAGAAGATTTTGGATCATAAATGATATGGTTGTCTTAAGCTTAAAACACTGAGTAGGCAGGCATCTTCCCTACCTGAGAAATTACAATCACAGATAACGTACTTGAGGAAATCTCACGATCATGTAAACAAGGTACAAGACGAGGCGCAATGGTTATGTTCAGGTCTATGCTATTCTTCTCAATGCTAATATACTGATATTCAGTATAAATTTATGACTTGCTTAATACTTTTTCCTTTAGATGAAATTTTATTATATTATACAGACTCACGTTTCTCAGCTCGTCCCCAGTGTTAGTAGGCCCAAGCTCAGCGATCATCCTGTATTGATCAACAAAGATTTGAAAGCTGGATCTCAGAAACTCAGACCTTCATCCAGCCTGCCATCTCGCTTGTCTTCTCTGTATCACCCTGGTCTCTCACCAATACAGATTTTGGGTTGGTGTCATAAAATGATGTGCCTCTTGTCTCGTGTGTGTGAGAATACAATTAATGTTCAACAGATTTTATTTCTGAAATTAAACCCAAAAGAATCGGTGTTTTGGAATTGCTATTTGTCAACTACTTAGATATAATGAACATATCTAAAAATCCCAGATTCTATTATCAAAAATCAATCTTATTCAAAAATCATATAGTCCACCCACTCGTAGCATGAAATACATTCTGAATGAATCAATAAATTATTATTTCATTTTTGACCCTTATAGCTGATATGTATTAATAAATTTCACCATTTTCATGTTCCACAGTATTTTCTTTCCCTCGTTGTAACATAAATATGAATACTGAAGGCTTTTACAAAATCCAGAAAAGAACTGGGGCAGAGAGGACTTGCAAAGTTTTTTCTGTTGTTTTTCTCTCTGCCGCCCAATCGCTCTGCTTAAAGCTTCTCTTTCAATAATTCTTGGCTATCTAATAGGCCACAGTTTCAGTTCATTTCCATCTCTCAAAGCTACCTACCAAAGATGAACTAGTATCATTAATTTTCTTTATGTAAACAATGGAAAATCTAATACAGCTCCCATAATAAGCAAATGAATCTTGCTCTCATCTCCCTGTAGATACATTGTTAATGCCTCACATTTTTCTTTTTCCAGGGCTGAAAAATCAGTAATTGTAGTAGTGATTATTATCATGAGTTGCTTACCATTTTCTTAACACGTATTTTACCTCGATAAGGTAGCTACTGTAATTAAAACCTACATTAACATATGAAACAAATAAAGTGTAAAATATAACTAGCCATATGAATGCCATAAAATAAAGAACTAAAGTTCACATGACAAAGGGAAACCCACATACCCATGGTTACTGTTTCACGAGGTACAATAACCGAGAGATGAATGGGTGTGGGTGCCCATCAACAGATTAAAGAAAATGTGATACATACACAATAGAACATTCTCCGGCCATTAAAAAAAAAAAAAGAACAAAGTTCTGTCATTTGCAGAAAAGCAGGCAAGTCTGGGGATCCCCATGTAGAGAAAAATAAGCCAGATTCAGAAAGTGAGACATGTAGAATCTAAAATAAGATGACAAGGAAGTATAAAGGACACTATTATTAGACAAGAGAAAATAAAGAAGATGGAAGAGAGGAGGCGTACTAGGGGATAATAAGGGACATGAATAGGATTAAAAGACGTTGTATGCCTTGAAACCCCACCCCACCCCCCCCAAAAAAAAACATGTGGAACTAAAGTAACGAGAGGAGCCAGAGGTGGGGGAACAACTAAAGTGGTTATGTGCATGTACATATCTGCCAAGATAAAACCCATCCACCTGTATAACCAATACGCAGAAACAAAAAAAGAAAGAAAAGAAAAAGAGAATCAGGAATCAGACTCAGGCCTGTGTGACTCCACAGCAGATGATCCTAAACCACTTTCACCACAACCTATATTAAATGTATTTGAAAACTCGTACTCCCTTAAGAGAGCATAAGAAATAAGAACTACATCTCTTTTGAAACTAAGGGGGAGTCGATGGATGAATAAATGGATGATTAATTGCACCCATTTCCCATTTTATTAATAGTGTTTAGCAGCCTAAGTCCAAGCAAACTCAAGAAAGGGCTGGTTTTCATCCAAGGAGAACATCCGGTGCACAGCGGCCATTAAGCAGAGTCCGCGAGACCATTTGCCAAGAGTTTGGCAGACGATGCTTCTGGACCACGTGGGAGGCACAATCGCTAATCTCTGGTCCCTCCAAGAACCCATGATGCATTCTGTGATCCGAAGAGATTCCTATAAAGTGGAAAACTCAGAATCATGAGTGACTAGCAGTTGTCTATATGAAAGGACATGAAGTTGCTCTCACATGGTATTTTCTTTTATGCTTTTCAGAAAAAAGGAACCATCATTTTAGGGTAAATCCAAAAGCTGATAATCGGGATAGCAGCACTTTGAACCCTATCAGCTTTAGTTCATTTTTCCCTTCACTCCTGCCCTTCCGTGGCTTTGACTTCTCTCTAGAGTCAGAGAAAACAGCAATGGTAAATAATGAGCACGTCGTGTTCCTGGAACAAACTACCGAATGCTAGAAACGCCGCTTCAGCGTGTGCTGAGAATGCATCCAGATGTTAGCCAGCTGAAACAATATATGCTAGCGATCTAAATAAAAATTCATCTTCATTTAAAGATTGGAAGTGGGCGTGGAGTTCAGGATTTCCAATAAGAGTCAAGAGACTGCAAGCACCCAGGGGGCGCTGGACTTGCCCTTTGCAGAGCGGTGCCCTTAGTGTTCTCAGACACTAAGAATGGAAAAACAAGTAAAATTCTATATATAATAGCTTACCTTTCAATGCTTGGGCTTTGAACTAATAATACTAAAGATGCCTGATGTTCATAAAGTTACAGGTTGTGACTTTCCCATACTAAGTTCTGGTCAGAGGTTGCTTGGAAGAATGCGATCTTATACCCCTGATGCGGGGAGATGCTAAAGAAACTGGCAATCGAGCAGATCAAGCAATCAAGCAGGGAGACCTGAGAGGGAAGGGGGACCCACTGCTCCCTCCTTTTAAAACTCCCCAAAGGGCAACTGCCAGACAAACGGAGCAAAGCGCTAAGGAGCTTTGAAAACTTTCAAAATAAACATTGATTCACAGAGTCACAGAAAAGAAGAATTATGTTCATTCCCAGAGAAATTAGATTGTAGAAAGCAGAAAAACAAATTAAGACAGAATTTTTGGTAGCCATGGGTCTGTTGATGAGTAGTCAGATGCAGAAGGTTAGCTATCTGTAGTATGAGAAACCCAGACTACAGTCATTTCATCGAATCCAACGGGGGAGCGTGAGAGTTACTGGGAGGGGGGGTCAAAAGGGAGAGGGAAGAGTTTGTAATGTTGACACTGTATATATGTGCACAAAATACTCAAGTTCAATGTGAACATTACATATCATGTATATTAATAAAATGGGGAAAAATGAAAACAAATGAAGACATGGACACTTTGATTTTTCAGCAGGGCTTACTGGCATCAGTGAGATGAACTACAGTGTGTGTCCTACAGTTGCCCACAGACTCTACAATTAGAATTGTAGGGGATTTCAAAATGAGGAGGAAGAGGAGAAGGAGGAAAATGGATGCAAAGTGAAAATGAACAGCAAATCCTGAGCCTCACATAAGAGCCAATGAATAAATATTTCCAAATATTGGGTTTAACCCACATTTTATAATAATATTCCAGTGATCCTCTTTTTGCAGTAGAATTCGAAATATTAGGGCCTTGAGTAACATTTTAGCCAACTAAATTTTCTTACAAAAATTTGAAATGCGTAATTAGTTTTGAATGTAGTCAAATGAAAGCAAATGAAATAACTCTTCAAGGTCATTTCTGGTTAGCTGCATAAATCATGTTAAAGTTTGGTTAGCAAGATCTCAGCTAATGAGGAGAAAGCACACTCTAGGTACACCTGTCATAAGTACAGCCAAACACAAGGCATGGTACTTTTGACAGGTCTAAAAATTAATCAGAAATGATTTAAGTGCATTTAACCTGGGGAAATGTGCTCTATTCCCTACATATTCTGATAGCCGACTTACTGAAATGCTCAGCAGTGATGAGGTCCAAGTGGAAGCTGTAGTTACAGAAGAAAAGGAAAGGTGCAAAAATACCAAAATCAACTCCTTCGGTCTCTATGGGATATAGCCTTGGAATTTGCTCTTCAATATTTGGAGAATTTATCAGTAATGCTGATGGTGAGGTGCTCAAAAGATAACACTTGCAAAATTCTTAAATTTGGATATTAAAGTTGGGGGGAAGGGGGGCGAACCACAAGACATGTCCACAGCCACATAGTGGCCAGCCCTATATTGACAAGATTTTAAAGTCTGCGTCTATGAAATAACCACAGTGACCAGAACCCAAGTCAGGCTGTGAAAATCTGTAATTTGGTGAACCAAAGTAAATTTACTCTGTGGTCAATTCAATAAAATTTCAAGTGGAATATATTACATAGCATCTATTTCTTTTTACATTTTCCTAGTTGCTCAAATCAATGGTCTCTGGAGCATACAAGAGCATCCACCAGGGTGAATACAGGACATCTGCGTATTTTTTTCATCTTAAAACATAAGAAAAATTAAACTTTGCTTACAGTTGAAACATACAATAGTATCTCTTTGAAATTCATAAATGTTAAAATGTAGACCTTGAGATAAATAGCCATACATTTTTGCTTATATAGACACATATTTTTATTTATATAGATGTGTGATCAAAAAAATAAGTCCCATAATGCAACAAAGTTAGAAATGATTTAACATTTGTTTTCTGTAAAGCACAAGTTTCAAAGTTTATAGTTTTCAGATATTTGAACTTTATACCGTTAAAAATCACTTGGTACTAATTATAGTTCTGTAAACATGAGCACAAATCATACGAAAGTTAGTGGGTTACTTTTGATCACTGTTGACTACCTTTGTTCCACATGCAGAAAAAGCAAGCCACTCAGTAGGAGGGTATTTCTATAAAAGCTTTCAACACTTCCCATCTCTAAAACGTAATTTCTAAAAACATCAATGAGAAAATTCAAGCACAGCCGATTGGATGTTTCGTAAGTACCAAGAAAGAAAAATACTTTATAAAAAGTCAGTATTTGCTCATGTTATCTAGAAGACATCGAACAATTGAATTACTGCACTCTAAAACACAAGAGTTACTGGATTCCTTGCACAGCCTAAATCCTTTTTCCTTCGCTGATGTTTCTAAGTCACTACAGAAGCATGTGAATTGTATTTAGATCTACGAATTGATCAATGATGTAATAAGCAGAGACTGACTTTCAAGTGTCTAAACTGATAGCTGTCATGTCAGAACAAGCTAATGTGCCGTGTTTCACTTACAAGAAGCATCACAAACATTTATTTTTGACAGTAGTTCAAAATCAGTAATGAAAGAAATAACCTGTACTTTCTGCCTGCTATCTTCCATCTCTAATCTTCTAAGACAAAAACCTTTCTTGAACTTTGCAGACTTGCCTCCTGCTTTCCTAGGGATCTCTATCTATAAGAAGACTTGTCTGCCCGCCTCCCACAGAGGTGGGCTTGTGACGGGCAGCCCTGCAGACCAGAAATCCCTAGATACATTCATTAGCCCAACGACGAAAAGTTGGCCTTCCGGGGTCAGCTAGAGCACGGCAGGACTGTAATGTCATGGGGGAGCACAGGGGGAGCAGATTTTATTTTCCTTTTAAGGTCAGTTGTTGGCAAGATGATATAAGCCTCGTGCTATGAGAGCCAGGTTTCACTAACAACATAATCCTTGAATTTCCTCCAATAACACCTACCAGCTGAATAACTTACTTATTTTTATTCATCTTTCATATTCTTTCTTTATGATGTTTTGTTATTCAAAATAACATATTCTCGGCCATAAAATAATAAAAACCAATAAACCCAAATTCTTCAGTATTTTGTGACTTAGCTTTTACATGCTGAAGATCACAGAATGGAAATTATTATTGATCAAGAAAATCAAACATTTGTTGAAGCCCTTAATCAATTCAAAATATTCTGCTAAGCAAACTGAATAAGCACTTTCCTTTGAAGAACAAATAGTTTCCCCTCTTTAAGATTATCCATTAAGGCATTTCTTAATAGAGTTCGAGAAGCACAGCCCTTTAAAAGTGAGGTAGATGGAGTCAAACCCTTTCAGATCTTTCTCAGTAGTAAAAGCTGATTCTTCTATTAACCTCTTTGTGCTATGATGTATTATTAAAAATGGAGAGACATTGTTGATAGCATATATTGTATAATAGCATTGTGGGGTACCATTTATTTTACTTTAAGAAGCATTTATTTCATCTTCAGCCAACTCAGAAAGCTTTTCAGAAGCCATCGACACACTAGCTTTCTTCATATCAGATAAAAGCAAGGTCATTGCTCATGTACATTGATCTGGATTTATCCAAAGGCTGCAACGGAGGAGCCCCGTGGAGCGGCACAACTTTCAATTCACATCGATGAACTCAGAGCTGAAACACCCTTTAAGCAATTGAGAGTGACAGTGGGAGAATTTCCCCTCTTTTGAGATGTAAACAGGAAAACTGGAGACAGATTTTACTGAAAGGAAAAGGGAATGAAATAAAAATAAAGTTTAATGTCAACTGCAAATGTTAATATATTCTAAGAGTGCAAATAATGAAAAGCTGGGTTTAAATCATATCAGTTATTTGAATATCTTTAATTACTTATTTGAAATTCCTATGTTGCATTGAAGATTAATGTATTCAGTAATGTTTACTGAGTCTATGGCTCCTAAAGGATACTTTTCTGGCAAAATTTTTATGTAAGCCAGACCTGGCGGCATAAACCTATACTCCAAACACTCTGGGAGGATCACAAGTTCAAATCCCAGCCTTGGAGGCGGGAGGGGAGAGGCAGGGATGTAGCTCAGTGTGAAGACCTTGTGTTCGAGCCTCAGTACTATGAAAAAAATGTTTATTTGAATGGCCAGATAATAAAATCTGGTTTATCTAATTTCTTCTAAATTCTTCCACTGAGTGTGAAAGCATCCATAAATCATATGTAAACAAATGTGTATGTTCCAATAAAACTTCATTTAAAAAATCAAGTGAGGACTGAAGTTAGTCTTCAGATTATAGTCTATCAGCAAACTCTGCTCTACACCAGCTCCAAATTACAATATCAACTAAAAGTGGAATGGTGTATGCACTTCATAATGCATGCAATATTCCTGAAAGCCAGAAGAAGAACTCTCTTTCTCAACATGGCAATCTGTTCTTTCTAAAGGGTAGTCACTCTTCCAAGGCCAACTTTGCTTAGTAAGCAAGACAACATTTTTTGAGGGAAGAAAAATGAAAAGGATTGTCAATGGAAGAGACTTCAGATTCATGATTTGAATTTGACTTTGAATTTTGTCTGAATGGAAGCAGACCGACATTGCTTTTGTTGACTTTCAATACACGAGTTGTAAAAAAATTCACTTAGGAGAATATTCCACTTGGAAAGATTGGGAAACCACAGATCTAAATCATTTGGATAAGTCCCATCTAGCCCTAATTGCTTCTTGGGATCATGTATCTATTTGAAAGATCGAAGAGACAGATCACTCAAATGTAGAGTGAGTTTTGTGTATAGAAGATTTTGGAAAGTAAGTATTTAGTTGAGACACAAAATGACGAAGACCCATGCACCTGTCATGTATCTTAATATAGGCTCCCAGAGTGTTGAGGGGTGATGACAGGTGAGGGATGTTACATCATCAAGACAAGGATTTGGTGGCACCACTGCTTCCATCGGTGGCTTGGTGGTGGGGGGGGGGGGGGTAATGCATCTTGATGTTCCTAGTAGCTGCCCCCAACTTATGGGGGTTTTAGCCGCATCCTGGAATGAGGGCGGCCAGACTTCAGAAGGGCTCAGGTCTCATTGACAGCTACAATTGAGTAAGCAAAAGGAGCGCTGAGAAGTGGGTACTGGACCAGGCGTACAGAGGTACAGATGAGCAAGAACTGAAAGCTGATTTTCATTATCAGCCATGTGAGACTAGTAGGTGTATATTAAATCCCAAACATCTGCCTAAGCCAGGAAGGTCCCGTTATCGTTTTGACAGGTTTCTAAACGTGGCCACCATCCAAATACCACAGCGCACACACACAAAAGCAAGGATTTAGGGTTTGAGTCATCCCTTTTGGGCACACCAAAGAATTGGAAGAATTCTTTAGTAGAATTAGGGGCAAACAAGATACTTTAATTATAATACAAATGAGATAATTCTCTTACTGAACAGTCTTAGAATTCTGGGATTTCTTGGATTTTTATAAAATAATTATAAGCCTGGTATTCTGGGGGGGAAACCCACAACATGATGATAGTCTTAAGTACAACTTCCAGGGTTTGTGCTCACTTTGATTCCAGTATTGCTTCTACCAACCTCACTATTGTCTAGCTCCACACAGGGCCCAAGATGATGACTTCGACACAGGACCTTTCTAGAAGCATGCGCTGGTATTGGCAGTGTCTCTGTAAGAGCTGTGGGGGCATTTTCATCATCTCTAAAGCCTGTGAGTGCACAAACATTAACTTACCATGCTACAAATCACATTTCATGAAAAATGAATTACCACGCTATATTTGTTTAAACACAATTTTTAAATGTGAAAAAAAATAAATAAAACTGGTAAATATAAGCTCTCTTTCTTCAAAGAAAGATATCAGACATTGATGTAAGTATGTGACTATGTTGCCATTTAAATTCCAAATAAGGGAGAAAATACTTGGATTTCAGTAGATTTAATTCAAAAGCCCACAATTACTAGACATGTAGTCATAGATTAAATGAGACTAACAGTGTGCTGTGCATTCACAAATGTGAATTAGTTGTCAAAGCAATTTTTCTGAATCTTTTTACAGTACAGAAAGATATCCTTAACATACATAAAGTGACCAAGGGTGGCATCTGGAAGACGCAGTGAGTAAAGGCAAAGGCAGATGTGAGGGGAGTGGTTCTGGTGGAATCGGTCTTACTCTCCAGTCCTTTCACCATTACTATCCTATAGAGCTCCACCTGGAAGAAAACCATTATATTTTGGCAGTAGGAATTCTGCCAGAGAAATGTTTATAATTTTTTTAAATCCTAGCCCATTTGAAACTTTCTAGAAATAGTAGCATAAACATGACAGTAATCCCAGAAGCCTTCACCTGTAAGTAGTCAAGATAAACACCTCTCCCAATAGTCACTTTTCTAGACATATTTTCAAAAGAAGTTCTGACCAGAGACTCTTAGACTCTTAAATAGCCATTATAGATAAATATTCCTTTACTGACCTCTCTCTTTTAATTTCTTTCCAATGAGATGGAAATAGTGCCAGCCTCATTATGTTGTTGCAAGGAGTAAATGAGTTATAAACCACCTGTCAACTCATATAAATACATGTACTTCAAAATTTAGAAATATTGTTCTTCTTTTGGAGAAAACATAAAATAATGTGCCCATGTTAGATAACATCTTGTTATCCAACACAATATTTCTGTAGAAACCATAGGATTTACCTTTGGTATGATTTTTAAAATTATAGTAACAGAGTTAAAAACTGCCCCTGAACGAAGGATTTTGCCACTTAGCTCAGGCTACATCTGGTCCTGAGCTAATAATAGAGCTTGAAACGATCTTTTGCATTTTGGAATCATGAATGTGGAATTTACAATCCTATGTGCATAGAACACGTAGCTCTTCACAGTATCTGGCATGTATAAGAATTTAGTATGTGTTTTTAATTATTACATTTTAGTTCTATCATTGAATTTGGAAATCAAGAGGGACCAACCTTCCTTCCCCTCTCCTTCTGTCCTTCCTTAATTTCTTTCCTCCTTCTTCCTTCCTGGTCTCATTTCCTTCCCTGCTTTCCTTCTGACCCTCTTCCTTCCAACCTTCTTCTTTCCTTGCTTCCTTTCTTCTTTGGGTTTTTTTCTTCTCTCTTTCAACAAATAACTAACCAGGGTGTTTTACTTATAAGGTATAATTCTACGAGATGAGGTCATTTGAGCTTTACTCACATAAAACACAATTGCTTGCTCAGAACCAAGGATCCAAAATATTCCTTGAGTATAGCTTTTTGTTGCTGCATACATTGTTTATCACAAAAAAGAGGTTAACCTTTCTATAGCTATACTCAGCAGCTAAAACTCACACATTTAACAAGTCAATAATTTTGTTAAACTAGCAAGGAAACGGCAGTCATTCTAAATGTTACTGTAATTGTTGCCGTAATCGTGACTACCAAAGTTTTTTTGCTCACCACTTATAATAGAAAAAAATGTAAAACCTGGAAATATCTTTGTAATTAAACTGGTCTCTCAATGAATAACTCAACAATGTGCATGTAAGCCTCACTTTGAAATTTTCTAAAGAATGTCTACTCCCCCTTTTAAAAATGAGATTTTCAACCTAATTTCTGATTCAATAACAGCAATGATTTTAAAAAATAGGTAACACCTCTTACTTGTTCAAAGACTATTGATCAAAGCCCAATCCTTGTTAAATAATGTTTTATGCTCAAGAGATGAAAATCTTCAAAGCATTCCCTATTAACTTCATAAGAAAGCTATTTATGTTTGGTCCAAATCTGTGCGGAGGGGGAAAAAGACTCGTGGAGTAAAATGCTAAGTATGCCTTTTAGCATAATAGCAATCAATCATACTCTAGGCTCTCTTAAATCCACTTCTAATTTGTGAATGTGATAGAGCCTCCTACTGAAAGTGTTGTTACCATTTTCTTAGTTGTTCAATCACTGTGTTAACATTGTGGGAAACTAACAGACTAACCCGGGACTTTTGTGCATTTATAATTTTGCTTATTTTTAAAAATAATTACTCCATAAAATTACTCCATAAAATGGGAAATTCTTAGTTCCTAGAGTTGTATCGTGGGTCAAATTTGATTTTAACAAACATGCAATTTCAATTTACTATTGGATACATGTTTAATAAGAAAATATAAAGTGTCATTTAACTCATTAAAGCAGTAAATTTATTTACTCAGTCTGTTGTAAATAAACAGAAAAAAAATTTATATATTTCCACTAAACAGTGAATGGTAGCGTATTCATCTTAAACATCTTTAATGAAAAACTCAGAATAACTATGTATTACTTATATCCTTAATAGCCAGATGAAGGCAATTTTGCATGAACTGCTTTCTTTAACTCGCCTAGAAGTTTCTAAGGATGAAATTCCTTGGGGCTGTAGGAATAGCACAACAATTAGAGGGCTTGCCTTGCAAACTCAAAGCCCTGAGTTCAATTTCCCAGCACCACAGAAACCGGGCATGGCGACGCATGTCTGTAATTCCAACAATTAGAAGTCTTAAGCAGAAGGATTGCCGTGAGTTCAAAGCTAGTCTGGGCTACCTAGTGATTTCAGGACCAGGTTGTACAACAGAATGAGACTCTGTGCCCTCAAAAAAAAAGTGAATTTCCTTCAATGTCAATTATTGATAGACCAAATTGTCTTCATTAGAGAAATCTGAGGCCTGGGTGTCAAAAACCTACATGACTTTCATTGGTTGTCCCAGTTGAAGCAGCATCCTTTCATGGAAAAGAGGAGACCCAGATTTTCCAAAGATCCCGTAGTATTTCTAGAGAGGAAGCAGCTTGGCTGATTTTATCACTGGAGTTGAACCAGCTTGCAGCTTCCAGTGAAGTTAGAGCCAGCCTGCTCCACTTAGCTGTGTCTTTGCTCCCTACTACTCCTGAGGCACAACCGTGTGACGGTGTACTGCACCACAAGTGACGTGAACAGGACAGCACCCCATGAGACAGCACACAGGACACTCCAATGAGAAGGACTGGACGAGAAGACAAGCTACGGGATAGGTATGGAATACACATTGTGCGATTTAAACTAGGCAGACCCATGTTTCATATTCAAATGGCCGTACGTGTATACACTTCTTAGTAAAAGTGAAAACAAACAGACTCACCAGGCGTAAACTCAGGATGTTTTTCTCTCTGGAAAAAAAAAGAGTGAGATAATGGACATTAGGGAAGGAACCCAAGTTTTATCCAAAGCAAAGTTACTTGATTTCCTTGCCGTGAGTATCTGACATAATTACGGGTTAGAATTCTAAGATTTGTTCAAGCTAAATGTGGATAATCATATACATGTATTTGTTTCATTGAATTGCTACCCATTTGTATGTATTCATAATTTTAATGTAATGAGTGAATTGTACATGATGAGGACAAAGAAGACACCTAATTTGAAAATGATAAGAAAAAGAAGCCACAGTTTCAAGAGGTATTTTCTCTTAGAAATCAGCGACACCACTATGATTTTTCTGGTAATCTGTCAACATTTCTATGCCAACATTTTCTAAAGACAGAAAAAAATAAATAACATAGAGCACTTAGTATGACTCAAAGTCCATACGCTGTGATCTCTAAACATTGCAAAAAAAACATTGAGATGTTGTTACTGTTATCCCCATTTTACAGTAATGAGATCCAAATACCAAGCCAGGGCCATACAGCTACAGCAGAGCAGGGCTCAAACCCACAGAGCTGTGGACCTTTCTTTCTCTTTGGTCGCTAGATTTTTAGGTAACCATAAAAATCAGACAGAGAAAGGACAGAGCAGTTAGATTAGAGTCAGCCACACTGTGAATATAGCTGGAGAGGAATGAGCTGGAAGCCAAGGTAGGCGGAGAAATTGTCTTAATATACGAGATCTGAGCCACATTTTAAGAAAATCTTATTACTCGGTTCAAGGCATAAAATGGAACCCAGGTGGAGAAAGTTTCAAAAGGAGCGTGAACTCCTGGGAGAAAAAGTTCATTTCCTCCAAACGCAAATGGAGAGCAAGATTTACACAAAAGAAAAAAAAATAGACAAAAAAAGAGAGACAGAAGCCTACTGGAAATTTAAAGGAAAGAGGTGCAAATTCGGACAGAAATTTAGTGGTAGAAACCATATGAAGGCTGTTGAGATATAAAAACAAAGAAGGTTGAAGAATCAAACCTTAGCTTGCGGGATTCAAATCATTTCACACTGCTACGGCAGACAGAAGAGCTGAACCATCTGATGTCAAAGGTAGAAATACTGGAACAACGAATAAATTGAGAAAAAAGAGGAAAACTGTGCTTTGTTTATTTTTGAGGTTAAATCAGAGTGTCTTTCGAAACGTGCATTAAAAGCATCTGATTCGACATAACGAACTTGGAAGAGTTGAGCAAGGGGTGAGAATTCTGCTTGGACTTCCCCTGAGCCTTGTGTACGCACTTAGGTGGGTGCGCTTGGTGGAAAGGCTCGCTTTTTCTCCAACACACTCTGATCCTCTCCCCACCGACCTGAAATCCTAAAGCTGTGTTTATGACAACATAATCATTTCTACAGTAACTAAAGAGCTGTCAGCAAAAGAGGATTATTGCTTAAGTTGAGAAATAAGTGACTAAAAAAAAAATTCTTAAACCACAAAGAACAGGTTCCCATGCCAATACTCAAAACGACAAAGCCAAAGAGACCCAACTATGGAAAATGTTTTGCACAGGGCAGCCCCGAGTGACCTTCTAGTCACTGGTCTTCGGGCGAAGACTCCTACAGCTTAACCCTATAGGGTCAGACCTGAACAGAGTTTGCTGACTTTTTACGTACAAGTTTATCAATGGGTATCTAAAGGCAACACAAGGCATCTGGTTTATATCTTCTTCCCACTCCCCTACCACACACAGAATTCCACCTGAGTGTTTGGGGTATATGAAGACCAGAATTATACATTTCTTGTGAAAGTTTTGAGATTACTCAAACTTCATAAAAAATAACGATTTGATCAATAATGCCTAGGAGTTCTAACAAAAAAGCATGATTATTGTGGCTGTAGAAAATATGGCATACTGTACGCTGAATGGAGCGGCCTGGGATGTACCCCATGGTCTCCTGCAATGAACCCACTTTCTTCTCTTTCCTAGTTTCACCTCAGGGTACCTTGCTCTTTTCTTTCTTTTTCCTACTGCCACAGAAGGTCTTCAGCATTTTCACAATAAATTATTCAAAAGCTAAGTAGGTTATAGATTAAGGAAAAATTCCTCTTAATAACTATGCTAGGTCATTTTAAAGAAAATGTAATGGGAAAAGAAATTCTTGTCTCTTCTAACTCTTCAAAGGCCTATGCTAAATAAAACAAGCTACAAATGGCCCAATTCACATTTTTTAACTGTGAAAATATCTTAGAGGTTTCAATTTGCCAGAGAGTAGATGATAAATTGATACAGGGAAGATTTGATGTCGTGAAGGTAATTTACATTTACTACATCACTGAAGAATTAAAATCTTCAAGAAATTTTGAAAGCACTTCACACTAACATTTGCATAACTGTAAAATACATGTAAATAGGAGGATTTTTCTAACTCAACTAGATTATGAGCCACAGAAGGCTGGCATCTCCTTTTCCTAGCTTTTGGCAACTTGTGAGCTGAATTAGGTCTATTGAGACATTAGGGACAAGCCCCCTATCTGTGTCCACGAATAAAGGTGCTTCCTTTGAAGATTGTATTTTGAAAGGAGCTGGGGGGGGGGGGGGGGGGGGGAAGCAAAATAGCCAGAATCTTTTCTAACCTTAGCCATTTTCACCTTAATTAAATTAAAGCTCTCAATTTCCATAGCAGTAATACAAACCAAGTATGCCTCTTTCAGAATTGTGAGAATTAAACAAAAAATGTCTGAATTTAGACACGCATATCTGCATATGCGTACGTATACTTCTTGTCTTCAAGGACGCGCACGCGTGTGTGTGTGTGTGTGTGTGTGTGTGTGTGTGTGTGTGTGTGTGAATGTGTAAAATGAACACAGAAACTGGGACAAAAATGACAGTACTAACATCAGAAAAAGTCAAAAGAAGGTTGGAATGTGGAAATGCATGCTAAAAATCATGCACAACCCTGGCTAGAACAAAGCAAGCCAGACAGTAGGATGGTAACAGCCCAAGAATCAAAACCAAGACAGTAGTGACTGCAGGGTGCTTAATATCAATAAAAATAGATCAGTTACTAAAGTGAAACTGAATCTTTAAAAAATTTGTTTTACCTTGACAAGATACATATGTGCATAAAAGGCTCAACTCCATTGTAAACCTTAAATTTTGCAAGTATACATATCAATAAAATGGGGAAATTTTTTTGTTTTATATCCTACTAGCATGTATAAGGGTATTGAGAGAATTATATAAAAACCAGGACAAAAGAAAGAGAAAATCATATATAATTAGAATCGTGCTATATTTAGAGTTGGAGATGCCTAATTAAATTTTTATGAGAAATATTTTTTCTGTCTGTTAACATTCTTTGGAGATAACTTTTAACCAGATGCACCATAATTTTGAAAACTGCTCCCCTATAGTTAGCCACCCATGTTATTAGAGAATGTTTTGAAAAACCGTAGCTCACTTACAAATGTAGAAATACAAATTATCATAATAACCATTTCAACAAAGTCTCAGAAAGTTCTATGGCAACTTGAATATTATCATTTGCTTTGAAAACATGGCCACATTTAACACTGAACTAGGAATAAACTTGACTTAGGAAAAAGAACACTACTTGAAAATAGATATTTTGACACCTAACCTAAACCGGCCAGTTGTTTTCTCAAAGTCTGATAAAGAGCAGAATAGCTATAGAATAACTACTCATCTTTATTTCTTGGTGGTGTTTACTAATGAATTTTTCTAAGTGGTTTGTCCTGTCTAATTTTGTCAGTCTGGTAAGAATCCAGGTCTCAACTTTCTCCCTGCTTTAGGCAGAAATTCCTGTGAACATGTCAATGCACGAGTGAGCGGGCAAATTGGCGTGATGGGACAGCACGTGCACAAAAATAATGATGGCTGACCGATTTCCCTAGTGACTGGAATTTTAATGAGACGATTCGACCCTTACAAAGGATTTCCTACATTTTATTAGAAGTCAAGACTCTTTCCATTTGGAAAATAAAGGGGAGTCTAAACTGAATGGCAGAAGTGCAGTGTTGTTATACTCAATTTACAGTTGAGGGTCTTTCTTGGTGCCAAACGAGGCCGTAATACACAGCATTGCCAACAAAGAAGAAATAAACAGAGCAAATATGTAAAAAGAGGAAGTGACTTCGGATGGGAACTACGACAACACAACGAAACCAAAACGACTGAATGGTGGCCTTCCCTTGAAACTGTCCTGCCCCTCGTTGGCCATCTAGACTCACGAAAAACAACTGAATTTTATTCATTCTCTTTTGTTTCTTCAACAACACATCTTTCCAACCAGTTTCCAATCCTGTTGTTCATCATGCCTGCCATTCACCATTATAATTGATATTAATAGTAATATTAATATTAACACAAGATAGGTACTGCTCTTCTTCCAGGCACCAGGAGGGTACAGGTCTCTGTTCTTTAGATACTGGAGCATAGGTGAATATGCTGGCTCTAAAAAGTTGCATAGCCCCAAACCAGTTAGACTCTGCTTTATAATCATTGTTTTTGCTGCTTTCGTCCACACTTAATGATTGAACTGGAGGAGGCAGAGATATTAAACCTAAAGGGATAAGAAATGATTTGCCACATCAGTTTTTCCAAGAGAAGATTTAATTCAACCATCTTAATACCAAGAGATGCACACATAGTGTTGTTGATTTCATCAGTTGCATAAAATGTCATTTTAAAAATTATAATAGGAAGTGGAAATTCACTCTAGAATTTTTATCAATCATATGGTACTTACTGAACTCATTTTTAAAAGGTGCAAAATGCATATGTGACTTTCTAGAAGTACCTACCAAAATATATTGGATGTTATTGAAATGCTGACTTCTGTGGTGGGCTTACTCAATGAGTTTTCATTCTCTCAGAAAAAAAAAATCTTTGAAGGTGACCTTTGTGGGCATGTTCAGACAGCATTAATTGGCCCCACAGTCTAGAAGAGTGAGCCAGAAACAGACACCTGATCTCAGCCTGATCACTTAGATTCTTTCATAGGAATGTAGAACTGAGATTAGGAGAAAATAATTTCCTTAGTTTGCAGCCTGATCTGAATCTTTAAACTGTGAGACAGACACGCTTACAGGTACAAGAAGACAAGAGAAACGTTGCATAAGTGGGGAGGGGAAGGCTTGGACCCCATCACACGGAGCACAGGTACAAAGTCTTAATCACTAAGTTAGCTTAGGCAGTTTTCTTGTTCTTGATTCTAAAGCCTTCATGTTATGAGTAATTCCAGGACCCTCAATGATTTTCACTTAGGATCACTTCAAGGGAATCACTTGACTGTTCACTTTCAACCAAAAGGACACTGGAGTTTACTAGAGAATTGTTGGTATTGTGCATTTTGTATGTTAACCTTTCTAGCCCAAAAACTTCCATCTCATTCTTTTCTATGGTTTCCATTTATATGTTAAGATTCTTCTTGCATCCTCTCATTTTTTTCATCCTTGTTTTTAATTCCTTGAACACTTCTATAAATGTTATTCTAGATAATTCATGTGTTAACTCAATCACATCTGCATTTTGGTTTGCTTTCATTTTTTAATGTTTTTTCTCCTGACTTAATGGATTATACTTTTCTTGCTTCATATATCTAGTAATTTCTTAATATATGATGAACATCATTATAAGTGCTGCATGTTCATGTTTGGGCTTTATTTTCTTCCTTAATTAAATTTTGCATTTTGTTCTTTTAAGCAATTAACTTTTTCATGGCTCTGCTCAGTCCTTTCAAGTCTCATTTCTAAACATTGTGGAGACACGTAGACTTGCCAATGGACTATCTAAGATTGATGTTGAGATCCTTGTTGTTTACAGAGATTTTTCCATTCTGTTTACTCAGAAATCAAGCATGTAATCATACTACAAAGTTGTGGTGATCAAAACAGTGTGGTACAAAAGGTTATCAAATATAACATAAATGTTTAAATTTTTTAAAGTATACAAAGAAGACAAACTGGCACTAACCACCCTTCAGAAAACTCTCACTTACTATGAACACATTTATCCCACCATTGTTGCCATTTTTTAAAACTTGTTGAAGGTTCTTTGTCCTAAGTGTCTTTACAAGATGTTACCAAAATACAGTAAATGCTGCTGCCAAGTGCCAGCCAATGGAAAGACAAGCTCATAAAACATTTGTGTTTTTTCATCTACTTTATTCAACAAATCTGGCACCATGCAACTTTTGGTTCTTCCGCAAAGTCAAAATGATGGTGGAAAGTAAACATTTTTAATCAGTTCAGGGTATCAAGGCACGCACAGCAGCATAACTAAAAAATTCATGGAAGTAGATTTCCAGACCAGCTTCAGAGAGTGGCGAGGATAATGGGATATGTCTTTGGCAGTGATTAAGGGCACTGAGTCTTTTACTGTACTATTTTAAAATTTAAATATTCACCATATTCTTCAAGCACACGGTGTATTGGCATAAATACAGGCACAGGGACCAAAAACTGACTAAAAAGCCTAGAAACAGATCCACTCACCTACAGCCAACTGATTTTTGACAAAGTGATGAGAACACACACTGGAAGAAAGACAATCTTTTCCATAAATATTGTCAGAAAAAATGGATATCCACATGCAAAAGAATGCAACTAGCTCTCAGTCATGAAGATTAACTCAACATGTATTGAAGCCTTGAATGCCCTACCTTCTTATAGCTCACATACCTATGAACTTATCAATGACCGAACCAGCA
Source organism: Ctenodactylus gundi (assembly GCA_004027205.1). NCBI lineage: Eukaryota > Metazoa > Chordata > Mammalia > Rodentia > Ctenodactylidae > Ctenodactylus > Ctenodactylus gundi. Next base: position 176,949 of record PVKB01003098.1, read on the forward strand.
ATGAGGTCAGCAATCTTTCAATACATAAATTGCATTGGGCTACTTCATATTTAAAACATAGCAGAAACCTTGCACACTGGTCGTAATAATGAAAATTACTACAGCTATTATGGAAAAAAAGTAGGGGCATTCCTAAAAAAAAAAAAAGTATAAGTAGAACCATCATATGATCTAGCAATTCCTGCCAAAAGTAGGAGAGAATAAACCAAAAAAAAAAAAAAGACATCACCCAGAAAATGAAGACAGCCTGTGTGTCCATCAACTGATGTATGAATAAAGAAAATATTGTACCCACACACTATAAGGTTAGTTAGCTATTGAAAATGCAATGTGGTCATTTGCAACAACATGAACAAAACTGGAGATCATCTTTCATAGCACCTGAATCTCATCCAGGAGAGTTTTTGACCCTAGGACTCAATGACTTCCAACAGCCCTGTCTCATAGCCCCAACCATCACCTTCAGGTTAAAGTTTCAACATACAAATCTTAGGAGAATGTACACAAGCAGACTTTTCATTTATCTTCCTTGTCTGTTTTTCTTTCTTTACAGCACATTTGATTATTCTGAAACAATGTGCCATTTATTAAATATATGCTCTCTAAAGTTGTCATTATCCTTAGTCATTGTTTCACAGCAGTGTTGCCAGGCACTTTGCTAAGATATCATGTACGGTGATACGACCTCTTTGTCATCCACACAATCACCAAACCCTCCCCCAGAAATGGGCTCCACATGAGTCTTGACCTTCAAGGCTTATCTGCTCCTGGCACAGCACAGCATCCTAGCTGGTCACCATTCGCTGGGGCCATCCCACTCTCCTTGCTAGGGATAACAGCGTGACACAGTCCTGGACAAAGAAACCTGAGGGGATTCTAGAACAAGTTTTCTTTACTAATAATAGAAGCTCAGAAAGAACAACTTCTTTCCAGCCTTTCACCTTCAAGTGACTGCCGGCCCCTCGGGACTGTGGTGACAGGCAGTTTGGGAGAGTGTGCCAAAAGGCTGAGAATGGCCGAGAGGACAGATGCAAAGAACTGGAGAACTTGGTGACTCTTGGGAAGCCACTGACCCAACCCTGGAATGACCTTCTCTGCAATATTCCTGTTATATAAGGGTTTCTTTAAAGTTGGAGACACTAATGGTTCAATTTTCTGTTATATGCAGTTTATGTTTTTAAAAAAAAAAACTGCTGAAACAGAAAACGGGATCCATTGCAATCCCCCCAACATCCTAGATCTTAAAAAGTCATGTACAGGTCTGATTCAAACACAGGCTTTTCTGATTCCATGCTCCGTAATTCTGAATATCATGTTAAATTGACTGACTGACTGTACATGTGATGCAGCGGGGTTAAAAATGACTACATTGTTCTTGGTTCCTGCATGAGAATCACTTCACTGGCTTTCATAGTCCATTTTTTCACCTTTATTTGTTACCTTTGTCAACCATTAGAGTGTTTTCCCATCATCCCCAACCTCGTAGCCTGGCACAGAATTTTGTCATTCTCTTTCCCTACATTTCATACCTTCAAGATTTTAAGGAAAAACACTAAGTTGGCTGCGTATACAATATTCAAAACTATTTTTTATCTTCCCCTTCTAACATATTCACTAATATATTTCTTCTCTTTTTATCTTTGGATAAACCAAATTACCGATACTTAATGACCTCATTAACTAGTAGTTACTGGAACAGCTGCCACTTTTTATTCAGCTGAATCTTTTTTCTTGTGCTAAACATAGCCCAGGAATGGGGAAAATGCCTCCCCAGGAAAGAGCTCCCTCAGGAGAAACCGTCTGTGGTATTCTTGCTGCTTGGCACTGGAATCTTTTCTAAGTGACCTTGAATTTCTTCTTTTTTCTGTAGAAAACCAGCTTAGTGATTCACTCTCAGTTTTTCTTGAGGCTGATTTAATTTTTTTCAACTTGAAATGTGAGGCTTGTGACGTGCATCCAGGAGACGGCCAACAGCCCTTGCGAACACTTAGCTGAGTCACTTTGAGACGTCATGTGGAGTTCCAGAAGTCTCATGGCATGGGACACCGAACCCCGCTACAGGAAAACACTTAAACTCAAGCCTTGAGTAAGACTGTCAGAGTGAATTAGCATTAGATGCAATATTCATTAGCCCTTCAACTCCAGAGAGGTGAGGAGGAAGATTCAGCTACTGTGCCAAAGGAAATGTGTCTTTTCACGCAATGATGGCTACAAAGGGCCAGGGAGGACACATCTGAAAAGCATTATAGTGACATGACATTTACCTGGAAATCCCAACCATCTAACCAACAGCAAACATACTGCAAGTGTAAGTGAGTGGTAGAGTGTTTGCCATGCCCAAGTCCCTAGGTTCAACCTCCACTGCTGAAAGAATAAAAATAAAATATAGTAAAGAATAGGTAAATAAGAAAAGGAAGATCCCTAAACAAAAGCCTAAGTAGCACAGTACCCGTTTGCTAAAATTAAGTGCATCACTTGTTGAGGAAATCTCCAATTTAGAACTCAAGTACTCAGATCTTAGGCAAAATTATAAATTTGTTCCTATATGATAGCAGATAAAAGGTATATTATTAAAATTGAAATAGATGCTCTGAAGAAAAATCAATAGGAGGGCTTCACTACGATACATATTGAAAGCAAGGGAAAAGGATGGGCAAAAACCAGGGCAGACCCCACTTCACAAAGCCTTCCAGCCAGGAGTTACTTAGATAGGCCAAAAATTCAACAAGCTTTGAAAATTCCACCCTCATATTATTAAGGATTATAATTCACATTCATAATCAAAATTTTAAGATAGCAAGAAACATTATTAATAATATTAAATATTGAATATATGATCTCACAGCTTCAGGATTGCTTACATAATAATAGTATTAATAAAATGAGCAGCAGTGACGAGAGTTTTCCTCCACCAAATGTATGTAAAATACCCTCAAATATACAATATTTACCAACATTAAAGAAATACCAAATCATATTCAAATATATATCACCAATCAAAGCCATTCATAGGTCTATAAAATACTTTTCAAAAATTAAAAATATAAAAATAATATGGAATTCTACATGAAAAAAATTATTTTGAAAAGAAAAATAAATTAACTGCAAAGAGAAATCCAAGATTTCTTCCCAAGACAACTAACCAAAAGTAGAATTCATGAAACAGAAAATTGGATGAACAAAAGATAAAGAAAATTCAAAAGTATGCATAAATACATAAATATACAAACATAATTAGATCAAGGAGAATGCACTTTGGGTACAAATCATATCCATATTGCTGATAATATGAATTTCCAACAAAGTAAAAGTGAATAGGACAAATTAGTGCTTGAAGAGACAGCAGCATTGAGTTATAATAACATGGAAATCAGACCTGTTACAAGAAAAACGAAATATAAAGAAAAAATAAAACTAAGCTTCCACATAGTAAAACCTTTGTGCAGTAGAGACTAAAGAATATTTATAAATAATGCCAGAAAGCAGAGAGTCATTTTCAAAATGTCTGGATATACATAATAAATACATTATCTATGTCAGCTGGACACAGATATATTAGTATTTCATCTGTTTGCAAAATAAAAACAATCTGAGTTTTAACAAAGCCTTGGGAAATGTATTTATAGACTGACATTTTAAATACGCACTCAAGAAAAATAATGGGTACACTTAAAAACACACACACACATAGATACTAGTCTTGGAGATAAAATGGTCATGGAATTGCAAAAATGAAATACACATCAAAAGAAGAAAGATCGCTGTTAATAAATAAAATCTCATCTGTATTTTGAAAAATTTATGTCTAAATATTTTTGGTGTTTACTTGATAAAGGGCATAAATGATACATTTTCTTTCAACTTTAAATTGTCCATTTCTGATAAGAAGAATGAGATTTATATTTATATATTAACCGTGTATCCTGCAACAGTCATAAATTTATTTATGAATCAAAGGTTTCTGTAGATTCATTTGAATTGTGTAGATAGCTATATGATAACTAAATCAAGACCTTCCTTTCTAATTCAGTTACTATGTATTGTTTTTCTTCTATTGTGGCAGCAAGTACAACTCCAGTGCAGTGTTGAATAGGAACATATGAAGGACCACTTTCAGCACTGCTTCCCTTTTTAGGAGGAAAGAATTCAGACTTTCACCATTATATATGTATGCCATATGCATGTAGTATTTTGTAGATTCCTTTTATCAGATTAAGAATGATTCTTCCCTTTTTGCTGAGAGGCTTTTATGATTAGAAAATACTGTTTTCCAAATGTTTTCCTGCACTTTTTAAATGATCCTATATTTTGTTTTTCCATTAGTCTTTTAATATGAGTTTCTGTAATGACTTTTGTCTGGGTTTCTAGAATCATGGTAATGCTGATCTCATAGAATGAGTTCCTTGTCTTGTATTTTGTAGAAGTGATTGGGTATGATTGATATCACTTCTTTAAAAATTTGGTAGAATCTTCCATTGAAGAAGCTCTTGTATCCAGGTCTAAAACTTCCATTTTTGGAGATAGTCAACCATGAGTTCAATTTCATTGATAGATTTAGACCACTTTTGGTATAATAATGTTTTTTATATACTATTTTCTATGGAGAGAAAACAAAGATAATTTGATATTTCCTTCAGCACAATTGACAGAATTTTTATCAGTAATAGGATGCATAAAATACATACCTTAACACATTGAGATACTCACTGATCTTAGTGGAGTTGTGGAGGTTTGCACTGTATTTTTTATTTTCTTACTTTTCCCATTTTATTGATAGGTATCAGTGCAATACATTAAGTTTACATTGATCTTGAGCATTTTGTGCACATACACATCATGGCAAAATTACATATCCTTCCCCTCTCCCTTCTGGGCCCTCCCAATTCCTCTCCCTCCCCTCCACTTCCCATTATTCCCCACAATTAGTTCTATGGAATAACTGTGATCTGCGTTTCTCATATCAGAGAAACCATTCACTTTTTCACATTCTGTTTCTGACTCACTTCGCTAAGCATGATGGTCTCAAGTTGCCTCCATTTATCTACAAAAGCCTCCAACTTATCTGCCTTTATAGATGAGTAAGAAGAAGTATGATGTGTACTATGTGCCACTGTGTATAAACACCACAACTTATGTATCCATTGGTCTGTTGATAAGTATTTTGGCGTGTTCCACATTTTAGCTATTGTTAGTTGTGCTGCTATGAACATGGGTGTACATGTACCTCTGTTATATGCTGTTTTTAACTCTTTTGAGAAAATTCCCAGAAGAGGTATTGCTGGATTGAAGGGGATATTTATTTCCAGTCTTTTGAAAATCTTCCATACTCTTTTCCATAGTGGTTGTACCAGTTTACCTTCCTTATAACACAGGAATTCTGGTGATTTTATATACTTTTTTCAATAATTCCCATGAAGGAAATATGTGTGTCATAGAAATACAATTTTATAAATGTAAACTGCATTTAAAATAAACTTTATATATTTGTAGAAGTATGCTTTATTATTCTTGATATTTATATTTTATTTTTACTATATATATAAGAATCCATTTCTTCACTGCAATTAATATGTCTTGTGTTCGTAAGTCATCCACAGACTAGCATTTTGCTTCACAGATTACAAGTACTTTTTCTATCGTGTGCTTGGGGCTCACCTACACAGAATGGCATGTATTAGATCATACATAATGATTATAACTAAATTCTATTATAAGGCCAGTGGTTTAACAAAACAACAAATAGATAAATTGTGAAAGAGGCTAAAACACTCATCAACAGAACAACGGATACAAATATATATCCATAGGGAGTACTACCCTTCCATAAGGTCAGATAGATTTGAGGTCTTTGTAGGTATATGGAAGCAGCTTGAGACTATCATGCTTAGTAAAGCAAGTCAGCCTGAGAGGTGAAATAGCAGATGGTTTCTCTGCTATGAGACACCCAAAATACTGGCATTTTATAGATGAAATTGGGACAATATTGGGAGCTGGTGGGGAATGAGGAAGGTTTGGGGAGGACCAAAAATAGAGGAAGGGAAGAAATGGCAATGTTGATAAGGTATGCATATGCACGTGCAAAAAATTCTCAAGCTCAATGTAATCATTGTGTATCACATATGCACACTAATAAAAGTGAAAAAACTAAAGCAACAGTAGTCTGATGATGAAGCAAAGAAAAGCTACAAACAAGGCTTGATGTAAAACGAAGTTAATCTTGGTCAAGATAATATAACAGATATGTGTTAGTATGTACATTTGTGGAACTACATCCATCAAATGTGTTGTGAAAAATAGAATCATTAAATATAATTGTAATAGCATAATAAAAATACAAATGTATAGCTCTAATAAGATATGAATAATCATAAAGAAAACTAGTGATTATAACATTAGAATATAAAACACAGAAACATAATTATAGCAAAAAGTTTGCCCACACTTAACAAGCTTTTAAACCAAAAGAACAATGTTATCATAAATTTTAAAATTGATGCATGTCAAAAGCCAATGCCAAAAAAATCTAATTTTCAAGTGTTCATGAATATTCATGGAATGAGCCATTTAATAAGCCACACAAAATCTAACTAATATTGTATATGGGCATACTTATTCTTTTAATCCATTTGGAACAATATACTAATTTATACATTAAAAGTAAAACCTTTGTAAATGCCTCAAAATATTTCCTACTAAAGTAACCAACTTTAAAAAAAACCTAGGTTATTTAAGAAATTCTGAAAATACTAAATTTAAATACAGTAAGATAAAACTAAGGCATTATTACTACAAAAATTTCAAGTTTATGTTGTTTTATCACTGAACAGTTAGCTAGCCAGTCATATAAATTTTATTGTTTAACTCTTAAAGGATACCACACACACATAAATTTAATAAATTTGAAACTTAAAATATGAATGAAGATTTTCTAGTAAAATTTATCCTGAATATTTACCAAATTAAACCAGAAAATCTTACAAAGAACGTTCTAAGTAACAGAATGAAAGTCTTTCTAGAACTACTCTCAAACACAGCTGGGAAACAGACAACCCCTTTGGAGACATCATTCAAGCTTTCAAATTGATGATTTTCTTATAATGTATATAACAAAGCCTAGAAAAAATTCTTAAATTATTTCACTTACTTCACAATAGAAATGAGGCCCTTCCCATCCAAATCTGTTTAGATTATGCCAGAACACTGTATCTCATCTCTGAACGCAAGTATAAAGTATCTATAGTAATGATGGACTAACTCTTGAATTCAGTTATACTTTCAAAAAACAGCCCGCTGTAACTAAGACTGATTAATCTCAAATGGGCAAGAATTTTCCAACATAAAAAGTCATTTTAATTAAGGAAAATAATAATTTTAGTAAATACTGAAGCAATTTAGAAACAGACCATGAGGCTTGACTCTAGGCTTCTGAGGAAGCCCTGGAGAGCAGTAAAAGGACAGGAGGGTCCTGAGGCCATTAGAAAGAGAGGTGCAGACCTGTGTTTATTTTTAAAAGTGTGGCGCCAAGGATAGACTCTGGCCAAGACTTGCAAATAATGGCAGCTATTTAGAGCTGGGAGAATGGCCAACCGCAACCGTGGGCCGCGTTAAAGTGATGTAGTACCAAAAGGAACCTAAGAGCAAGCTATTGATAAGGCAGTCAGAATAAAAACTGCCAAGCAGTCTGAGTCAGGAACTGGGTCTATACACACAGGCACAGGTCTATAGAGTTTTTTTGTCACTTGAACTAAACTGATTACTACGCCAAGAGAGTTAGTTCATGAATTCTAATACATTACTGGCAATAGTCTTTCATTTGGTGAAAAATACAGAGCCAGCACTTGAAAGATATTTCTTTTCAATAAAATTATAGCCTAGTAATAAGGAACATTTACAGGATAGGAGGGTTTGACACCCAGTACTATCACATAAATAAATGAATAAATAATATTACTTATATACATATATTCACAAATTTGCTTGAAATGCTGGCTCTACAATAAATAACAACAGTTAAAGTTTGAGTTGAAAATAAATAAACAATATTGAAAATGAAATAAAAAGAACCATTTTCTGTGAGGAACAATGTATAATTCAAATAATCAATTAAAACAAATTATTAGAATCATTTTAAGAATTTAGTAAAGAATTCAGACAAAAAAGTAAATAACCACACATAAAATATGAATAATATGACCTAAAATAATTCCACTTTTACTTGGACAAATAAAGAATATGTGCTATTTTTCTAATTATAAATGCTATATGTAATAAAATGCCAATCTTAAAATGTATCTTTAGTTCAATGTTAATCAAAAATATATGTATAGAAGATAAAAATACAGAATTATGGGCCTAGATTTATTCAGAATATAGGTATAGGTATAATATATTGATCATATAAAAGCCAGAAATATGAGGTACTACATCAAAAAAATTAAAAATATTTAACCCTGGAAGCTTAAAGATACCAAAATATACTGATTCAATATATAATAAATTAACTGTAGATATAAACAGAAGTAAGACTTTTTTAGTCCATAAAAACATAACCAGATACAAGTTTGGGGATTGTTTTTTTCACATAATCTATGTCAAAAAATAACTCCACTTTCCACATGCCAAGCTCACACTACAGAATGTTTCCTCCTCGTGACCCCTATGGTCCTCAACCCTCAATCTGGCTGGGTTTCATTGGTTTCTCTGCACATCTGAAGAGAGCCACTCAAGAGTCGCTTGCCATAAAGAAACAGCATAATCACCCTCCACCCATTTCTAACCTTGGTTAATTTCAGCTGCCAGGTTACACCAAAGCACAAAACATGCATAAACGCATTTGATTAAAAAAAAGTAGAGATGATGACATACATGCTACCCATGAACATGACCTCTTGACCATGGTCCCAGGAACCTGAATGCCGCTGGCAAAAGTGCCAAACCTTACACGCAAGCTCCTGTTCTTCGAGATCAGATGGGCACATCGCTTCTGAGGATCACCTCATCCGTCTCGAATGCTGCTCCCCGCCATTTTCCCACAACGGTTGTTATAAATCTTTTCTCTTCTCCTTACATACTCAGTCCCACCCGTCTCTTTTATTCCAAGCAGATGTCCTCATTTTCTATTTTACAAAAAAAAAAAAAAAGAGAGAGAGACCCTATGAAGCACGCCTCTTCAGTAAAATCTCACTGAATGTTTGGAGTTCCATTCCTGTTTTGCTCTACACCTGAGGGGAAAAAAGGTTCCCTTCTCACAGTTAATGCGCTCCGCTCATGTTTAATCCTATCCTTTCTAACCTCCCTGGGGACTTTTTTTCCTCTAATTCTTTCAATTTTCTCTTTCATACAATTTCAGCATCTTCCTTGCTACTGGGTTAATTCACTCAGCTTGAAAATGACCCATCCTGGTCTATTTAACAAAACATTTACATTTTATGCACGTTTCTCTTTGTGACTACTTGAAAAATGCTTACAAAATTGAAACAAAGAAATGGCCCTTCTGGGCATCAACCTTCTTGACAAAGTAGTCTGTCTTTCACCCTGATACAGTTCTACCCGGTGTCAACAGGTGACGACTTGCATCTCCTGCCACTGGATTACTCAAATCATGGATACTCTCTAAGCACCAAGTCCAGTTGCGTTTCCCACTGTTCAGACTCCGTGACCTCTTGGCCACGTGGGATGTTTTCTTTTATGTCCTAAAATTCAGCATCTGTCTACACTCATAAGAGATGCTTTTGAGCATTGTCTGCTGGCTCATTTTTTTTTTCATTTCCCCACAAAAGCTGGTGTTTCTCCCCAGGACAGTCTCGCTTACAGAGACTGTGTGCACTCATTGTATGTCAACAAGAGCGCAGTCTTCCTCAAAGGTATTTCCGCTTTAGTCTGTTAAACATGTTTACTAATAGATGGTGTTCTGTGGCAGCATACAAGTCACAGGGGACATTTTGGCACTATTTTTTATTTTCTTTAGGTTGAGAACAAATTTATTTTAACACAATGCCTTCTTCTAGTTTCTCATTGTCCCTGTATGGGATAGTTCGTCCCTTCTTACCATTGTTTTCTGCTAAGGTCTGCATTAGTTCTTGGTCTATGCACTTATGCTATCATGGCAATGCCCTGCATTTGTGATTCACCTTCCCCTAAATTTATACAAAGACAAAAGGCACCATAACACAACTATGTTAAATAAAACTATAAAGTTAACACAACAGTATTAACATCAGCTGTATCAACTCAAAAGAATATCAAGCTGTCTATCCCGGCATTATTCTAAATAAGTAATAGCAAAGATTGTCACCAAGAGAGTATATTACTAAATAAATCCGAATTATTGTGCTATTAGAAATGGCGAGGTTATAATCTGTTTGCTGCCTCACGGCAGAACATTATGGTGTCTAGAGAATCTACCTGGCTTGGTGGTCATAATTACTTATGATCTTCTAATAAACTAAAAATAAAATAGAAAAGAAGGCTGTGTGTGAGTGGATCCACATGAGTCCTTTACATCTATGGGTTTGCAGACACTAGACCTTAAAGTGCAACTGGACATTATTAATATTGAATTTCAAGGAGTTCGACAAGTCTACACAGAGCTGATCCCCACAGTAGCAGTTAGAACAAACCCAGCAGGCAAAGGCTCCAGAGACGGAGAATCCTAATGGACGCCAAGGAGTCCACAAGAGGCGGCTGGTATAGGTCCCCTCCAAATCACGAGTCATTCCAGATGATAAGGATCTGGAGAGGGGGTATCAGAGATTAGGCAAGCAAATCTACTGCCTGGAGGATGCAACCCAAACAAGGCCTGCTTCTGTTACACAAGAGAGTCTACCATTAAAAAATAATTAACTAGTCCTCACCAGGTGGGCGGTCTAGCTTTTGTAAGGTGGCATCAGCTCTTTCATATCCCAAATGCAAAATTTCAAAAATATACATTGTCTCCTTCACACTAGAAGCAACTGAGCACCTGAACTCTTGATTGTTTTAGAGCTCAGATTTTTTAGACTGTATATATACCTTGAAGGATCAGGGCAGTAGTTGCCGTAGTTCTAATTCCTTGTCTAAGGCTTTTAACATAGCACTGCACCTTGGAAATATCCTATCTTCCCTGGGCCTCTCTGGCTCTGAAACAAGTTACTCACCTACCCTGCCTCCCCCACCACACCACACCCGAACACCCTGCTATGGTTTGAATGTTTGTGTTCCCTCCAAAACTCATGTTGAAACTTAATCCCCTCTGGTAGTGTTAGAGGGTGGGGACTTGTAGAAAGTACTTATGTCAGGAAGGCTCCACTCCCACGAATGAATTAGCGTCTTATGTAAGGAACAGTATGAACGCACTACTTTTCGCTCCTTCTTTTTCGTGTCTCCTGTGAGGACACAATTCTAGGCTCTTTTCGTCCCCTCGGTAATAGGGGATGCTGCCTCACTATCTTCAAAAGAAGGGCAGCCTTCAACAGTTAATGAATCCGCTGGCACCTTGATCTTGGAATTCCAGCGTCCAGAATTGTACAAAATAAATTTTGATTATTTCTAAAGTATTCAGTCTCGTTTATCATGTTGTTGTAATACACGTGGACTGACGAATTCCTGCATCCAGCCCCAACCCTTAGAAGGTAAATATTGCGTCATTTGTAAGGAGCGAGGCTGGCATCTAAGACTCCCCCACAGCCTTCCGAAGTATAAGAAGTTTCAGTTGCACCTAGGAAGGGGCGGAGCTTGCCACACTACAGAAAAATCAAGAACTCGGTGTATCAGGCACAAGTTCATGGTGAGGACAAGGGTTAGTAAGATGAGTGGGCTACATCTCCCACGTGGTCTCTCTCCCCAGAGAAAATGTCAAGAGAAAGTTGGGCAGAAATCATCCAACCCAGAGTATTAATGGGTTTTTTTTCTGAAAGTTTGAGATACTGTCTTCAAGCCAGATATAGATTTTAATATCCATGTTCCTAAATAAGGCCCTGACCAGACCACTGGCTTCTTACTCATTGTTCAAATTTAGGAAATGAAATGCTAAGCTCAGAGATTTTGACATCACTGCCCATTGATGGCCATGTGCTGGCACTGCCTTCCAAAACAATGTTTCCAATCAGTCTTGAAATAGTTCATTTAGCACTTATTGAAAGCCGCACACTTGGCGCAAAGCTCTCCTTTTGTGTAGAACACCAAAAGTTGCGAAGCACACACAACTGACCATGTCCTTCCATTCAGTCATTTAAGAATAGGCAGCAAAGATCTGAGCATGAAAGCAGTCACCTGGGATCCCAACCCCCCCCCCCCACCACCCCGCAGCTGAGACACAAAGGTCACAAGTTCAAGCTCAGCCTGGGGAACTTAGCAACTTAACAAGACCCAGTCTCAAAACATAATATGAAAAAGGGCTGTAGATGTAGCTGAAAAGAAAGGGCCAGGATTTGCACTCCAATACTGCAAAAATATTACATGATAAAATATATATCAAAACAATCTGAATATTTTATAGAAAGATTTATTCTGAAGACCTAAAAGCAAATAATATAATTAATTCTGATACCTAGAAGTAGCCTAACAATCTGAGAAACGCAATATAATGATGTATCGTTATGCATATTATCACCAAATATGCGTGTTTGTGTGTGTGTGTGCGTGTGTACTACTCAAAATAAGACTTTTTTGCAGCTCTCTGTTTTGTTCATTGAACAGTGACCCATTTTCTAAAGAGCATTTACATGGCCAGTAATAGTTCAAAGTAAACAAGTCTGAACAACAGGTAAATTAATATGCAAAAATTTTAAGTAATAAAGAATACTCCCAGCTCAGGCAATGTTGGTCTGAACAAACTTCAAAGGATATTTACAGACTGCATTAATAAGCAAGAAGATGAAAGTTATCAACATTTCTATGAAAAATGTGCATGTAGCTTTGTGGACTGTGCATTACATCGATAATAAGGAAATATAAAATACTCTTGAAATATCAATATAGAAAATGTTAACATGATATTCTAATTATGTAGTGAATATGCATAGCATGCAAGCACTACAAAAGCTATTGTATCATCTTAGATAATTGTGTTGAAAACATTCACACAGTCACATATAGGTATACAAATATGAGATTCCCATTGGGTTATTCTTTTTGTTATATTTATTTCAATAAAGGAAAAGATAACAAACATCTGTAGTAAATTTGCCCTTGAACTAACATCAAAAATTCATAACAGGGGTCCAATAAAAAGTTGAAAGAACAGAAAATATGTAAATATGATTTATTTTGGAAATTTTTGATCTAATATTAGAAAATTGAGGAATGTATTACCTTAGGGAATATTTTCTTCAATGTTTTAATATATTTGCACTTCAAGTTTGATTTTTTTCTCTGATCACAAGAAGACCCTAAGCGTGAACAAAGGCAAACGTTTTTAAAGAGTGACTGATTCCTAACAGTAAATATCACTTAAAATTTTTCCAAATTTATCTTTTAGATAGATTTAATTTAAAATTACTGTAATAAATTAAATAATCTTCCCCCTGCCAAAAAAAATCTTGTCCATAAAGAATCTCAAGATGCGATCTTAGTTCGTTAAGGTTCAAAATGAAGATAAACCTTATGTCCAATGACAATAGCCTTATAAGAGACAGTGAAAAGAGGTCTTGTCAAACGAAGGTAGAGATTAAGGTCACATGGCCACCAACTAAGGGACACCAGGAACCACTAAGAGCTAGAAGAGGAAAAGTAGTTTTCCTTAGAGCCTTCAGAGGAAATGTGACTCTTCTAACACCTTAATTTTAGACTTCAAGCCTATAGAACTATGAGAGAACGCATTCTTGTTGCTTACAGCCACATTTATTGTCACTTGTTATGACATGTACAAAAAACTAATACACTGGGCACGATCCATCCAGTGTCTTGAGTTCCTTACAAATGTTAAGTTGACCCTGTAAGGAGACAAATTTATTACCTTTAATATTATATCTCAACACATTACCTGATTGTAAGTAATAGTGCCTAAAATTAATTATTTTTCCAAGTTCTTTAATTTGAAAAACTTAGTTCACAAATAAGGCACATAAAAGATTCTTTTATTCACCCTTATTTTTTATATTTCCTCTTCTTTAAATATTTTTAAACTAATTCTGAATTTATTTTGAAATTAAAGTTCAAGATTAATTTGGTCAAATTGCAGACATTGTGAATTACTATTTTTCAAAGTACTTTGTTTGCTAACCTCAAGTTAGCTTTCACATTTTGCAATATGCAATATCCCAATTACTTCCTTTTTTCTTTTATGTAAATAGCATTCTATGTTTTCTGGAAAACTACCAAAGAATAAAGAGCAAATTCAAGCCCACATTTGCTATGGGCAAGGTGATCTCAGCTATCACTTCACAAATTGCACCTGAAGGTGAATTTCTTTAATCTCCCCTAATATTTCCTGTTGTGCATAAAATGACTCAGTCAGACTGTGCTGTTCCTGCATTCTTCTCCTGCCCAGGGACCAATAAAGGCTGACTCCATCTGGGCTTCCTTAAAGTCTCCTGCTCTGTCAGGGTCAAGGCCAACAGGATTCCAGGATCACTTACCCTTTATGAGCCATTGTTCCTACCAACCGTATTGTTGTTTTAGGTTGTCATCTAAAGGTCATGTCAAATTTATGTCTAAGTCAACGGTCCTGTGCCACGATAGCAGGAGTCTTTTAGAAGTATATTCCTTAAGAAATCATAGAGCTGTTAAAATTTGCTGTCCACAAATCCTACCAAGGCAGACAATAAGTCCTTTGAAAAAACAAAATCAAAGTGATACTTCTTAGGAACCACTTGAGATTGATATAAACAAAAGAAATAGAGGTAGATTAGAATAGCAGAAGTCAAAGGCATGCTTTGTTCTTCAAAACAGAAACATGTCAAAGTCTGTAGAAAGGACTCATTGTTACTCGGAAATGGCATCTACACAGAGAAAAATGACCTGTTAGTTATAATTTTTCAATCATATGAATAAAGAAAATTATCCTATCCCCCTCCCACAGTGGCAGCCGTCCTACCAGTGTGCCTCTGAGTGCAGATGGATGCATCAGAAAAAATGTATTGACAGGGTCAAGGTCATGAAAACTCTACTGATAACGACTCCCTTGCCCTGGCTGCTAGAAAGGGCAGAGTAGGTCTAAATGAATAAATATGAGATTACAGTGTTCTATGCAGAGCAAGTGCTTCCCTGCAGACCAGTTTCTAGCTCACCGAGACCGTTATACGAGTAGGAGCAACAGTGGATTCCTATCCCATAGAATGGGAGAAGTAAAGGCCCGGAAAGATGGAGTAGCAGCCAAATTAAATTGTACCCCATAGGTTCCTGATACCTCACACAAAATTTATTTTTCTCCTATAACATGCTAGCAATGTACATGGTTACGATACTCGAGCATGATTATGATCTCTACAGTGGATAGAAACTTACACTGCAGTGAAATTCCTTAGTTTTTAGGATCCTTTTAGAACTTGCCCTACTTTTGGGCATTAAGCCTTTCCAACCCCTCCCTCTGATGCTAACTTCAGCAAATCTGAACTACTTTTCAGTAAAAAGGAGCAACGCTGGTGAGCACCACCATCCCTGACTTCCAGGAAATAATACTTATATGCATAATAAAAACCACATAATTCAAATATGGGTGCCTCACCCAGTCTAGGAGTCATAAAAGGCTTTCGGGGCAAACATCTCTACAACATCTGAAAGGTGACGGAGAGTCAAGCAAACGAGGTGTGTGAGCAACACTTTGCAGAGGACACCGCTTGCGTAAATTCTTGGAGATCAGAGGTTCCTCGCATTCTTTCGTTTTCCCTCTTTTCAATTCATCCTTCATGTCTAAGTGCTGATTATTATGAGTGAATTAGATAAATTTCTGATGTGGATTCCCCCCCCCTAGGTTTTTCTAAATTTCACAAGTTTCCTGTGCCCAAGTAGCTACAGGAGAACAGGATATACACCTACAAAAATTAAGATTGCAATGCGCCATGTTCTGCGTTGCTATACCCTAATGGCAATATTTTTCATTAAATTCAATGTTCACCCCATGTGGCCTGTTAATTGTTTCATTTCACTCACCATCTAAATCATTCTCAGTCTTCATCAGATTGCAGCCTGGGATCTCCATGGAACACAAGTCCTGAGAGCAAATACGGCTCTGAGCAGCTGTTTCTATTCCATAGTCTTTCACATATTATACAATTCAGCTTTATTGGCCTCCCTGACAATATCTTCATTCAAAACACAAAGCAAAGGAGAAACAATGTCATCGACCATGAGTGCTAAATGTATAACATCTCCCCACCTC
Source organism: Ctenodactylus gundi (assembly GCA_004027205.1). Taxonomy (NCBI): domain Eukaryota; kingdom Metazoa; phylum Chordata; class Mammalia; order Rodentia; family Ctenodactylidae; genus Ctenodactylus; species Ctenodactylus gundi. Next base: position 193,246 of record PVKB01003098.1, read on the forward strand.
CATATTGCCTGGCCCCTCTCACTCGTTATTCCTTTATTCATTCTTCCCTAGTTCTCCCAGACACCCTCTACTCCACTAGAAAAACACACTGGATGAAGAACTTGGCAAAATATAGTCTATCTTTAGGTAATGTACATGTGTAATACACATGTGTGTTCAGAATAGAAGTTGGCAGAACTAATTTCACATACACCACAGTGGCACCACATCTGGTCTCCATTAACGTCAGTTAGGCAGGAGAATTGGCTTGGAGTTGTCCCAGAGATGAGAAACTCTTGCGTGTTCAGCTCTTGGCACCTTCTTTTGACTTAAGAGGTTATGCATCACAAATGTTTCACCCTTTTGGCTTTCAACTGTATCCCTCATTTAAGTCACAAGCGTGGTCTCCATTCTCTCATTGCATGTACTTCCTAGTTTTTGCATATAGTTTTCACTGATTGCAAAAGGTGCTCAATTTAGAAAAAAGAAATACAGAAAATAATAAAATTTGGAAATGTTAAGAAGAAAAGCACTAAGATTTTTAAGTTTTCAAAACTATGAATAAAGTCAGAATATAGGATAAAAATATTGCCCAGGCTGGTCTAGTTGAACAACATCTAGTGCTGAAATATGTTCAAATTTTTACCTGTAACTCATTGTATTCCTTTTATACTCCAAACATTATAATAATAGAAATATTTCTAAGAAACATTAAAAACCTTCAATTTAATTTCCATTAAATTCCCTCTAAGGCTACAGACACACATGCCAAAACATTGACTGGCAGGCTTTCTTTTTTGTTTCAACAGTAAATAAATTTTTACTCATTATCTTTATATGTTGCCTGATTTTAAAATACAAGAGCAAAAATATAATGAGTGTTTGTGGCAATGCTTTTCTTCAGAAAACCTCAAAAAATTCTATAAATACTCCTTCGACAATTTCTGGTTTTCTAATTTAAAATGATGTATCATGCAAGAACAAAAACAATTGTTTCTCATAAAATTGCTTCCCATATAAAACTTGGTATCGGCTCTTATACGTCATTCCCTATGATTTCTGAATCATTTGGAGAGTAGTTACGCATCTGTGCATAACTGAATGACCTAAATTGCTTTAACTTCTGATTCATCACGCCCCCATCCTATTTTTATATTTAGCTCTATTTTCACCCTGAGTTTCAATGACAGCATGGAACACAAGTTTTAAGTCCGATGGTTATGCCAGGTAAGTCTACAGAATCATAAACTCAGAGATAAATCTCCAGGTGACTGGTCCAACTTCTTAACTAAAGCAGGAATATCTTCTTAAACTCCTTGAAAGAAGTCCAGACTTTGAACAGTTCCTGGAAAGAAAACCCACTAGGTCACATACAAAAAAAAAAATCTTTTCTTTAGTAAAACAAGTATTCAGCCTTCACGCTGAGCCCTATGCTCAGCTATAGGTTTGGGGGGATTTTTGTTGTTTTATTGTTTGATTGGTTTGCTTTGCTTTTCTTTGCTTTTGAGACAAAATCTCCCCAAGTCATTCAGTTGCCTAGGCTGGGCTTGAACTGGCAATCCTTGTGCCTCAGCCTCCCAAAGTGCCAGGATGACAGGTGTGCATCACCTGCTTCACCACACCTGGCTAATCTTTTAACTTAAGACTTACTACTCCCTTTATCCCTATGCTTGATTAGAAACAGTCTTCCTCCAGGTCTTTATGCGGCTGCCCCAAAACATCACCAAGTCTCTGCCCAAATGTCATCTATACAGACAGACTCGTCAAGCACTGCCTATTCTCTTAGCCATCACACTGTTATCCTATTATTAGTTGTGGTCTGTTGCAGTAGTGAATGGGTGAAGGCAAGGACTAAACTTTGTTGTCACTGAATCCCCTAAAAATGCCTGACACACAATGAGCACCAGAAATAATTGCTCATCAAATACTTAGCTCAGTTCGGCGTCCTTAGAACTTTCATCCACTGTTTCGCATTCTGTTTTTGTTTTGCTTTGTTTTGTTTTTCAGAATGCCATAAGAGCAAATGTTCTCCCACCTAACAGCAAACATTCAAGTATTTGAACACAGCTTTCAAGCCCTTTTATTTCAGAATTGTAGCACATCCAACAGCAGAAAGCATTCTCAGGAGGGTGGTACTAAAATGCAATTTTATAACCAGAGAAGTGAGTATGGAAAACAAGACTTGGGATAACAGTTACTAGAGATGATGCTTGGATTAGAGATTACCAGCTAGAACTGGACACTGGGAAGAAATTTAGACTGCAGATATTTCCCGTATTTATTTAATATAATAAATTAGAAATGAATATTAGGTCAGTACTACCATAGCTCTTTAATTAATAGAGTAATTCAAATTCCACTATCTTATAGGAACAGCCAAAAAGTTAATTTTTTTTTCTCAACTCCAGTTGTCCATTCTACCTGGAGAATTAAACTGTAGCCTTTGGTTTATGAAGACGGGATAAAAGACCCTCTCCAAAGTTTCTGAAGGCTTTGAGTTACCCTTGTAGCAACTTCCAGGTAGTTAATAAGCGACACTTGTGAGGAACAAAAGTCTCTTGCTGAGAGGGAAGATGAGCAGACTAGCTGATGAACGGAGGAACATCAAAAGTCCTGGAAGTGAGTGGGACAACTTCATAGATAACACAAAAGAACATGTTAAGAATCTGTGAGGAATGAGCGTCCAGGTATGGAGAAGAGCAGCCCACCGCCTCACAGACTGGAGAAAATCATATCATGTGAGCATCCCAAATCTGAGGCTGGGCAAAATGGAGGCCTAAAATTTTAATATAATGATAAGAATGACAGTCTGGCCGTGGGGTACATCTTGAGAGGGAAATATGGTCAGAAAAGCACTAGTGATTAAGCCAAACTCAGCATGAAACACAAGAAGTAAATGATATGTTTATTCAACAACAAAATATATCACAGGAAGTTGGAATATGTCCTATAACTTCTCACATTAAGTGATGCCTGTCCTGTATATTTTGTATTCTTACCTCTACTCCTCATGGCTTTCAAAATATCTTAATTGCTTGCTCTAGATTAGAAGATATTTACTTCTAAAAATCTCATTTTTCTTTAGGTGCATCTGCTTCTGAATAATTTTGTATTTATGAAACTTTTATTTCCTATTCAAGTGTTAATAAAATACTGTCACAAAGACTACAATTGGGAATTAGGCATTAGCCTATACATATATGTATGTGCATACATAGCTTAGCCAGTCTGTTTGAGTAGTTTATAAATCTTTTTGCTATAAGAATTGTAGCCCATATTCGTAATCTGTGATGAGCGAAGAGTCTACTACAGATAAGTTAGATCCTCAAACTTCACTTTAGACAATAGATTTAAGTTTCTCTTTCACGGATATTTTCCTGGGGTTCCTAACAGTAGTAAAACCACTTAGCTTTTCCTCTGCTTCTCTCCTGGAAAAGTCAGCCAGCCAGAAGTACCAGGCGGCAAAGTGCGGGCAGTCGGCCATGTTGGCCTGTGCTCTGCACCTACGTTCATCACGCCCCACCTTTCTGACTTCTTCATAAAGCTTCCCTTCTCTTTCAAAAAGCCAGCTAGCAATGTTAACGAAGCAATCCTTACCACACTGGTCAAATTTTTTATATTCACCTTCTTAACTTCTCCCTAAATCGTTTTCATCTTCTCTTTGGAAAATAGTTCCAGCACTAGAGTCCAGTGGTAGAAAGCGTTTGCTTACATTACCACACGCATTTTTCCACGTTTCTGATCCTCTTTGCAGATCTGTTTGTCATGATCATTTTCCTTTTCTCGAAACAATGAGCCCTTCTCTGAGGACTAGGCTGTGGCCCAGACTTCTTCACCTTTCCTTCCGTGCAAAGATCCACATCAGGGCCTTGTCACCAAAATATTTACAAATTGCAGCAATTCCTTCCTCTCTGAGTCCAGCGAGCCTTCTTCCCCTCTGCCAACACTATCTTCCACCAGATAAAGACATTGTTACCTGGAGGAAACTGGTTTCCTGTCCACAATTTGCTGAGTCACATCGTGCTATTACTCTGTTATAATCATCCGGCTCTTTTTCTTTTTTCCTTTTTGCACAATACATGAAGTACATCTCCTCACTCAGTTCTTTGTGGCTTCCTCAGCCAAAAGATCAAGTCCACCTTGCACAACTTTGGGTGCTTCTTTTACGTCCCATGGGTCATTCACACTCTTTTTCACCTACTCCCTCACTCAGTCCTCTGTTATTTTCTTCAGTATCTCTTGGAGCAACCTAAGTAAATGTGATTATCCCTCATTTCATAAGAGAAAAAAAAAAGCTCCGACAAAATAATTAAGTTACTTAAGATCACAGACCATACAAACATTAATGTACTCTAAGTGACTCATTACAGTCATGAAAATAACTGATGTTTTGAAACTGAAAACTGCTAGACAACCTCTTGAGAATGTATTTTGCCAAGAATTTAGATACACACTGGGCTGACTCCCTTCTGGTCTCCTCCCCATCTGAGCACAGAAGCTTAAACAGCACCAGCCCCATTCCAGAGAGCCCAGGCTTTTGTATGATAAAACTCGAGGGCACATCTGCTTGGCTCCCTCAAGCCTTCTCCCCGGACCGCAGCCAGCCAGCCCACACATCTTCTGGTTGTTTCACCCTCACCAGATTTTCTCTCCTTAGTCTCCACTTCTCACTCTTCCCCCTGAAAACCAAGTGCAGTGAAATCAGAAATGAAATTTAGGATTCCCACTAGTGATCTCTCATCTAGATGGATTGCATCAGTGTCCAGCTATCCAAAAGGCTGAGCAGTACCTCTTCCTGTTCGGCTTTTCTAAATAAAAAAGAGTCGCATTTGATTGCAGGTTTCTTAAACGATAGACTGTCGCACATATTCTGTGTCTTCATTGTCCAGATATCATCTGGGAAATTGTTAAGATCCAGGATACAAAGTGGACTGTGTAAGTAAGAAAACTTGAGATAGTTTTCTGTGGCTGACTAACATATTATCATACCCTTAGCAGCTTGTGACAAGATGAATTTATCATCTCACCGAGTCCGTGGTCAGAATTCCAGCACACTTCTGCTGAGTCCTCTGTTTAGTCTCAAAAAGTTGTAGTCAATGTTTGAGCCAGGACTGTGATTTTTATCCAAAGACAATGGTCTTCCTCCAGGTCCCATGGCATATGGCAGAATACAGCTCCTGTGACTGTTAAGACTTATGACCTGACTTCTTGATGGCTGTTACTTGGAATCAGTTGTCCCTCATGGCACGGTGCTTCTTCAAGGCCAAAAGGATAACTCCTTCCTTCCCTTGTATCTCTCCCTCCAGTCTACATTTATATAACATAGTACAACGATAAAAAGAGCTGGCCTGCCACACTCCCAGGCCCCATCCATAATCAAACATAGCGCATGTAGAAGTACACTTGGGGTGAGAAGGCGTTTGAGCACTATCTCTAAGGCCATCTTGAAATCAAACCTACTGCAGTGGTGCAGGCAGGAATCTATAATAAACACAATTGCCCATTTTTCGAAGGTTATCACAGTGGACAGTTAACAAGCCAAATTGCCAATGTAGCAATCACTCTTATTGGTAATACTTCCTAATACTGTGACTCTGATGGGGTGTTTGTATTGACTGTGAGAGGCCTATAGAAATTCCTACTGGCAAATCTAATGCTATTGTGGAAATCACAGGAGAAGAAAATTCAATAGTTTGTAAAGGGGCACCAGGTATTTAAGCATTTACCTACACTGGATAAGAAATGAAAAAGCAACTAACTGTCTTAGCCAAAGCTGTTAGACCTGCCAGATTCTTCATGCTGATTAATTTTCCTGAGAGCTATTCAAAAGACAAACCTCCAAGAACCCTAGTATTTTTAACTCTATCGAGACATGACTTCTGTCCTACACAAACCCTAAAATTTTTGGCTATGTCTAAGAGATTACATTATTTAAAAGAGCAAAATAATAAATTTTCTTCATTAACATTCTAAAAGTGCAGGCTAACAAAACTGATAACTCCACAGTCTATGATTGCCTACATAGAGAAAAAATGCTACAAAATGCACCAGAGAAATAATCCTAATTGTCACAGTAAGTAAAATGTAGCATTTTTTCTGTTTAAGTTTTTTAAGCTATTAAAACTGTCCACAATATCTGCTACATTGAAAGACATTGTCTACCTGCAATGTTGGGTCTGCAGTGTAAGCATCTGTGATTAGTAGTGTGAGCTAAGTCAATTAAAGCATGAAGCTTAGTGTCTCCATAGGTTGTGAGGTTGCATAGTGGTATATACGGTAATCAGCTTCCCCTAGAGACCTGATCCTAATTCTCTTTCTTCTTCCTGTCAATCCATGCCTGCCGTCACTTGTATAGGGAACATGGTCAGAAGAGCATAATTCACCAATGATCAAGAGATAATTCAGCCTGCCTAGTTAGTACATTCTGCAGTCGTACTAGCTTCGTCTTTGAAAACCAAGACAACACATTCAACCTTGAACTGTAAGTCAAACCTTAAGTCAAGTTTCTCCTCCTTGCCATTTCGTATTTTGTGCAATTTGTGATAGTGTAATTATAACCGAGAGTGCTGGCAGTCCCCCTTCTCTTTTGCTTGGGTTTTGGAAGCTCCGTCCACACCTTGTAATCTGTCACTGTCCAACAACTTGTTCCTCTCAAGGTCGGTGGGGATTTATGAGCCAGGGATGTTGTGGCCGTGGCGCCAAGAAGAGCCTGGTTTGCTGGCGTTGTTCGTGGCTCTTCAGGAACTTTTCAGCCATGTCCAGCCCTCCCTAGAGTCATGCAACTCAGCCCCAGCATCCTGAGGGCTTATGCAGCCAACCTGATTGCTCATGCATTGTTCCCTGCGTTCTTGAATATCTGTGGCTGTTTGTGGCCGCAAATCCGACAGTCAATTTTGAACCTAGAATGTGGGTACAAGCCCGTAATCTCAACACTCTGGGAGGCTGAGGCAGAAAGATTGCAAGTTCCAGCCCAGCCTAACCACTTAGCAAGTTAGAGACACCCTGTCTCAAACTAAAAATAAAAATGGGCTAGGGGTGTAACTTGATTAAGAGGCCCTGGGTCTGATCCTCAGTACCACCCAAAAAATTTTGGTTTACATTGGTCCTACTAAGTGTTTAATTGCATGATTATCTTAAGTATTGTCATTTATTTTGTATCTGTGCAAATCATTGATTTTAAATCTTTATATTTAAAATACAAAGATTATGTGACATGCTGCGGGACCCTAACTGGGCCAGCGATATTGGAAGGTAGAAGGCAGCCTTGACCCCAACCATCTCATGTGGAGACCGGTAGGAGGGGGGCCCCTCCCTCCTGTCCCAGACCCAGGACTGCCTGCAGCTCAGGTTTTGCTCTACTCAAATTCCAAATTTTCCCCTGCATTAAGACCTTTACCAGAAATCACGTGACCAGGTTTCCAAAGTCCTGCCATGCAAATTAGGTGACTTTCAGACCCCAAACTTCCTCCAATCAGAGAATGACCCACACCTTACAACCCTGGCTGACCCTCCTCCCTCCAACTGCTTATGAGCCTGGCTCCGCGGACGATAAATGAGCTGTAACACTGATTCAGTCTCCTGAAAGTTCTTCCATCTTACTCAAGGCTGCTGGAGATCTTGCTCCCCAGAGTTCTCTGATCTCTAGTCGCCGGTGGCCAACAACGGCCAGGGGCTCCAAAACCCTGACAAGGTGCAATCCGCATTCAACTTCTAAGGATAAGTCAGAGTACATAGAAAATAGTAGAAGCATATTGTTCCAGGCACAAATGTATTTTGGGAGGATGTTCAAGAACATTAAAATTTGCTACTGAAGAAATCTGGAGGGCTGGAGACGGAAGACACTGCTTATTCTTATAGATACCTGTTCTATTTCAGTATGTTCAGTTACTTGATAAATATTTATTCATTTGTTTTTTTAATTCAAAACTCATCTAAAAAATAATGATTGCTCAACAACCAGAAAAAGCTTATATGATGTCCGACAAGAATAGAAAAGCTCGCCCATAGAAATCTACCGCAATTTGGGTTAACGTGACAAATCATCTCTCCTTCTACAGGAGGCAGAATTTTTACTTCATCAACAAACCGTCCTGAGCACTGTCCTGTGGACTCTGAAGATTCAAATAAAATGCATCTCACAATTTTGTTCTCCAGGAAGCAGAGATGTTTACAGACACATGAGCTAATGAACACAAGCTAAGAGTAAAAAATCAAAAGCCAGAGTCTCATTTTCAGTTCAAAATTCACTGTATGATTCACTGTTTGAGTCATACAGCTATGGATTAAGTTGTGTGCCCACCTCTCAAAGGAAGATACATTGTAGTAAGAAGCCACATCACCTCAGAATGTGACCTTCATAGGAGCAGGAGTCTTCAGAGTGTAATGACGTTAAAATGAGGTCCTTAGGGTAAGTCTTCACCCAACATGATTGGTGTCCTTATAAACACAGAGACAGATACACAGAGGGGAAAGATGATGTGAGGACACAGAAAGAACATATTTATAAGCCAAGAGATGATGGGGCTACCAGAGGCTAGAAAAGAGCCCTGGAATAGAATCTGCTCCACAGTCCTCGGAAGGAACCTGCATGATTTTTTATTCTATTCTCTATAACTTTGAAGCAATGGATTTCTGTGAAGCCACCCAATTTGTGGTACTATATTATGGCAACTCTAGGAAACTAATAAAGATACTTTTTAAGTAATGGGTAGAATGAAATTTCCTCCTTTCTTCCCACCCAATTACCAAAACAACCCAGAAACTGGAAGCTGGATTGATAAAACTCAACCATGTTTTTTTCATCTGTGGTTCTCAACCAGAGAAGATAGATAATGCCAGTAGACGTATGGCAGGTTTGGGTAGTTAAGATAGCAGGAGTAGTTACTGGCATCTGATGGGTCCAGAGTTCAGAGTACCATTAAACACTTTAATTCACATCCAAAGTACTGGCTGATAAACTCAGTATCCAATTTGTGTCTTTAACATAATAAGTTGGTTTCACTCAACAAATTGCAGGATGGCCTTCTATTGATACTTCATATGCACATAAAGGGACATTTCTCAAAATAAGGATGACAAGTACGATTTGGCACACCATATACCAAAAACTGGCTCTTCTGTAGATGTCATGCCTATTGCATCCCGATTATTTAACTAATGAGAGATTCATTACTGTCTGAGTTTGGCAACCTGGCTCAAGTGGTATAATTTATCCCTCCTCTCATGCCACACCTTGTTGATGACCTCTAGCAAGTTAGCATATGTCTGAAGAAAACAACTGCTCAGAAGCTGGAGTTGAATTCCCTGTGACTGTAGATCCTGTGGGTCATGACGCAGACTCTGAAAAAAAATAACAGCCGGGACAGCTTCTGCTGCATTCTGACAAGATAGGACTGAGACCACGCTGTCTGTGGTTTCTGTCTAGGGATTCTACACATTTCTTCTAAAACAGAATGTCTTCCTAGTACACAAAGGAATTAAAACTTTTTACTTCCTCTTTAAAATACATTTAAATTCTTTTCCTCAGTGTCAGAAGTAATAAAATTCTGGCTTCTTCATGATAAACACTATAATATCTTAATAGGTTTTTTGTCCCTTTTTTGCTTACCTTGGCCTCGGATCCCAAATTTAAGTGGTTAGTGAAAAGACCTCTTGCGATTCCGTGCAAATGCCTGGTGGTCTCATCTACATTAACCAGTATGTTTTTTTTTCTTCCAAGGAAAAAATATCAAGTCCTAAATGTCCATAGATGTGACTGAAGAGGCTGGTAACTCTGCTGTGTGCATATTTGTATTGCTCATTAGTTTATCATACAAGTTCATAAGATGTTTGATGAGGAGGAATCAGTCTGAACAGCTCAGGCTGAAAAAAAAAGGGAGCCCTTTTTTTCCCATGTAGATGTTTTAGAGCCATTGACCTGACTAACAATAACTCACCTGATGTGCTTAAATGTTAACCTTCACAAGCTAATGGTCCGCTGAAGACAAAAGAACTCGTGGACATTTCAAACTGTAAGTGAAGAACAAGGAGTATCAATAGTAAGCCTGAAAAAAAGTCTATTACATGAACAAAGATCTTAATACCTCGTTACATATTTACTTAAATATTAGAGCATTGAAAAAAATGGTAAGTTATGTGATGAATGGTTAGCTTTCTTTTTTGCCAGGGGGCAGAGTTGCTGTCTTTTGTTGATAACTTGTATATGATACTTTTCCTGAAGCTTTGGTTTCTTGTAAATAAACATTTAAAAGACCACCAGGCAAAAAGCTTGCATGTGCTTGTCATCTATTTATCTGTTTGCTTGTCTCTTGGGATGGTGAGCTTCTTGAAGTCTTCTGTCAAATATCAGCATGGCTTCCAAAAAACAGGTTTCCTGGGGGGATGTAAGTAAATCCTTTCACCCACTTAGCGTCAGGAGCAAACTAAAGGGTGACAGAGATGTGTGCAGTGTGTACATTTTCGTATGAACGCTGTCAGCGTGAATTAGGTGTGGTTGGGAACAGAGAAACAGCAGTGCCACCAGAAGGGCAGAATAATTTGCAGGCTTTGAGCTGAAATGGGGTCGAGAGACTAAAAGGACAGCAGTATATGTAGTGTAAAGCTTAGAAAGGACAGCCGGTAGGGAAAGAAATTTGCAAAGATTGTATTGTACTAACAGACATGGGTCACGAGGGGGCTGCAAGAAAGGGAGAGTTACAAAGGAAGAAAGCCAACCCAAAATAAAACACAGAGAATGAAAGGCCCTGAGGATGCCCAGCAAAGGCAAAGCCTCCTGAGCAGAACTGAATAGAGACTGAACACACCTCCCCAGGAATCTGAAAGCACTTCTCTAACACAGAGAAGAAACAAGGCGGAGCAAAGATTCACAGGTCACAAAAGCAGCTTTGAAGAGCTTGCAGGACCAACAGAGTTTATTTCTTTAGTAACAGTAGATAGAGAACTGCTATAAATCCCCTGATGAGAAGGTATCAATGATTTAGGGTGGGGAGGAAGAAGGGACTAGGAAGGGAACTGAACCCAAGACTTCATGTGCACTTGGTCTACGCAGAGCTCTACACCCAGCCTAAGGGATCTGTGATTTAAAACTAAGCTGATATTTCTACCAGGTGTGTCTAACCTGTGGTCTACCATTTTTTCCTTGATATTTTTAACTTCATAATAAAAATTTTTTAAAAGACCCTGTTAGTACTTACACAAAGTATATTAACTATATTATATTTTTTATATGTAGTCCAGAAAAATTCAGAGCCAAAGGAAACGCACCGGAGGTTGGACACACCTGATCTATACCATAGTTTTAATTTACTCTCTTCTCTAAGTATTATTCTTAGGCAATGTGATCACTGTCAAATTATCCCTTAAAGCAAAACTATCATCTAGAAATCTCGAGATCTAGAGTAGAATTACTTTGAGTGGTTTCAGATAGGGTCTCATTCCCTAGTCCATTCTGGCCTTGAACTGGCAGCAGTTCTCCTGCCTCTCAAGCATTTTGGTAAAAGCAATGCTGGATAATCACACTACTTTAATTCTGCTTATTTCCTTACCTGACGACTAAGAAGATAAAAGATACTATGTGGAGTCCTTGGTGACATGGTTACATGAGAGACTGAGTTTCATTTTGATTTCTTTTTCCCTTGATAACTCCCTTCTGTGGAAACTGATGGATTCTCAAGCCTTCGAAGGACAGAGCTGAGAGCTTATTCCCACTTCCCCCTGTTCCAGATTTTCCTTATCTTGTCAAATACAGTCAAGAATCATTCAGTGATAGCTGACAACGTGTGTATTATTCCTGGCACAGCCCTAACAGCAACATGGACAATTTCCATCTGGTTCTTTATGGTCGATAGAAGCATTCTTGGGCAAATATTTTATACTCCTTCAGGACTGGTTTTACAGCAGATATTTATTCATTCACTCATCTCATATTTGTTGAATTAAAACTTATGATCTGGCAAATACTGAGCAGGTTTTTTTCTGCCCATCTGGGATCTGAACTCTCACTCTATACACAGCTCCTGTAGATTCTTAAAAGTATAGATCAGCATAATCTAAATGCTATTAACATTTAGAGGAAAGAGGATTTGCCTCTACATGGAAACCCAGGAAGGAGACTGAGAGATGGAACTTATTGGAAGTACCTAAAAAAGTAGATACGTAAAGGAAATCATGTCTACATATTACATGCAGAAAGAACTTATTGTTCAGAAATACAGAGATTGGGGGTCTTCTGAGGAGGTGGGAAGTTTCGGATAGGGTCTCATTATTCCATCCATTCTGGCCTTGCACTTACAGCAGTCCTCCTGCCTCTCAAGTGCCGATATTACAGGCCACCATGCCAAACTTCAGAAGAACAGACTTTAGAAATGATGTGTTTATGCAGGAGCCAATTAAGTTTTCCTTTTTGCAGAAAGAATATAATATTCAGAAGTTCAGAGTAGGAACCACTTAAGTTTTCCTGGAAGGTGGCTATGTGTGAGGACCGAACGAGAGATGCTACAATCAAGGGGACAGGCAACGGAAGCCAAGCCTTCCTCAACAGAGTTTTCACTTTATTTAGCAGGCAGTAAAGAGCCAGGAAAATCTCCTGCTCAAAGGAATGACTTTAACGAATTCTTAATCATGGTTTGGAGTGGCAAATTGTATGTTCCAAGTATAAAAGTCAATTAGAGGGCTAGACTAACAATTCAGGTATAATGCTCGGTTGAAAACAAATATGACCAATTCATCTAAAAGCTGCTGATGGCAAGATCATTATTATTTGTTCCCATGGAACCTGTCATATCATATAAAATTTCAATATGCTTTACTAACAAGCAATCGGAGACTGAAAAGGAGAATCAGGAATACACAGGAGAACAATGAAAACCAAAGGAGGCCGATGACAAGTTCTACTGTGTCATTAATAAGGACCAAGTCTGCTAATGGTCCAGGGGTTCTACAGGAAGACAGCTATGACAGTAAAGGGGACAAGAACTTCATCGTTAGAGAGAAGAAAGAAGGGACGCGAGCGGTAGGGGAGAGGCCCTCTCATTTCAAAAAAATTAGAAAGGGAAAGGAAATGAGGGACTCTTTGTTAGAAAGGTAAAGAGTAAAATTTTAACAGGGTTTTGTATTTTTAAATCATACTTGGGAAAGATTTAAGTTAAAGAGCAAACCTAGTACGCAAAGACAAGAAGTCTCCAGCAAAAGAGCAATTAAATAGATAAAAATCCAGTAATGAATATTTGTTAAGCTCTAGGCTAAGCTGCAAATTACGCTAAGCAATGAAGATGTGAAGAAGGAAACAGCTTCTGCCCCTACAGGATTTATGGTCAGATCGGTCTGACATGCAATTACAATAAATAACGACTTTAATTGAGGTATTTACCAGTTGTAGAAAGAGCAGAGGAGGGACCAAAGTGTGCCTTGGGGAGTTACGGTAGGTACCAAGGGTCTTCTTATGTTACTTTAGTGAATCACAGCAAGTCCATATGGCCTGATACAATTAACCATAATCCCTACCTGTAAGATAGGCCTAAGACCCTGAGCCAATCAGAGTAACACACTCCCAGCCACTGATCTGAGAATCACAACCCTCCCCAAAACTTTTATTCGGATGGAAGAGAAAAGAGATGGCAGTTGTAAAAGCAATCATTATGTACCCTAAGAAAGAATGGAAGAATGTGATATGGACACTAATGTTCTTGATAAATACACCCTTGTCCAAATATTTGAAAGGGAAAGTACACGTTTATCTAGTTGGAATAGCTGAGTCATGAGAGTGGTCTAGGCCAAGAGGCAAGTACAAAGATCTAGAAGCATGCTACACAAGCAAGAAAATGTTACCTGGCGCTTCTTAAACCATGATACATTAAAATGGACCATGTCTGCTAAGTGGCCAACGGGTTCTAGAAGAAGATAGCCATAACGGTAAAGGAGAAGAGGACTTCATCATTAGAGAGAAGAAAGAGGGGACGTGAGGGGCGGGGTAGAGGCCCTCTTATTTCAAGAAACTAGAAAGGGAAGGGAAAATGAGAGACTCTTTGTTAAAAAGGTAAAGTGTACATTTTAATAGGGTTTTGTATTTTAAAAGGCAGGAGTATCTTCTATATCATTGAAAAATCAGATGCAGTTAAGGCAAAGACCTAAGCAGAGTGTCATGAAAAGAGTTTGAAGGTGACAAGGAGCATGTATCCCCCCAGCACACTGAGAAAATTGGTGTAAGAACCAGTAGATGTATTTCTGGGAGAATTGCACAGCCATGTTTAACTATGATTGCAAGAAGAACTCCTTAACCAGAGAGGCTTGAATTTGGATTAGAGACAAGAAATAAAAATCTGCCCAAATCAAATACAAAGATGTTATTATTAAGGATAATTTAGAGGACTTACTGTGCTAAGATGAGAGCCGTCTCTTCCTCAAAGACAGGAATGAATAGTGTATACAAAGTGCTTTGTCTAAAACAACATTTGGAACCATCACAGGGAGACCAAAGTTGGAATTCAGAAGCTGAGACTTGAGTAACTTAACATCCTACTTGACTTCACTCACTCTGTCCCCTTCCAACGGCCACTCCACACCTGCTCTCTTTTCATTCCTTCCAAGCAGAGCACTGATCTCATGCACATTTTCAGCATCGAGGACGGGTAATCCTACCCCAAACCATAAGTTAATCCCGCTTTATCTCAATCAGTTGTGGCTCTGCCACTATCTTGTCAATGGCCGGCTTAGTAGCTAGGCGTGTCACCCAGTCTGAGACAACAAATGAGCCATACATAAGGGCACAAAAACCTGAGGGATATTTTCTCTTTCAGAAACTAAGAAACAAGACAATGGCATGAGCTCTCTTTCTGTCCAACCTTGCTCTGTCCAGAGGCAATGCCTGGAACATGGACATCTCATGACCTTGAGCATACAGGTGGTCCATGCCCAGGCAGACTTGGAGGAATGCTTGTTGTCCCTGCTGTTGTGTAAACACAATGCCATAATGATTGCTGGGCTGTGTTCCCCTGGGTGAAGAATGTGTGGGCCACTGGGGAGCCAACACCAATATGTAATATTTTCACTTTCTCAGCTTCTATCTCTCCTATTTCATAAACAGCCCCATGCACCTCTTTTAGGCACCCCCTTCACCTATGCTGTCTGCCTTGATATGTTCAGGTGTGGTCCTAAGAGTGGCCACACACCACACACTTCGCCAATCGGCATAATGCTATGACTCTGGCCACAATTCAGAGATGAGCCCGTTCAAATGTTTCCACTTAAAGTGAATTGTGTAGGGTGAAGTGAGTTTATATGTAAGCAAAGGAAAAGAAACAAAAATAAACAAACTGGATTCAGAGATTTACATCAGAGCTACTGGAAAATAACTTACAGCAATGTAGTTGTAGAACTTCTGGAAGCCACTTTGATATCATGTGAAGCCCAAGGAGAAAGAAAAAATGGAACAAGAAGCAGAGAGATAAAAATTGTGCATCATTTATACCCTTGGATTAAGTCAGGCCTGAAACCAGAGATAATCCTTTAATACTTAGGGCAATCGCTTGCCTTTCAATTTTCCTGTCATCAGCCAACAACAGATGTTCAACTGTTACTAAGGGTATGTCATACATGATGTTCCAAAACTTTTGACCATTGACTTCATCTCATATTATACTTTTTAACATATTCTACAGTTATTACTCCTGTTAGTGTATCTTCAGCTGCAAATAAAAGACAAACTCAGTAACAACATGTTGGGTAATAAGAAGTGTTTGCAGCTTAGATTAATGTTTTTGGTCTCACGATGTCATAAACATCGATGCTTTTTCTAGTTTTCCATTCTGCCCCATCTTTGGTTAGTTATATCTTTAAGCTAGTTTCTGTCAAGGTCATGAAGTGTCCTTGTTCCAGGCATAACATCTTGACAGAGGTTGAACAGAAGTACACTCTCCCTACACCAGTAGATCCTGCTGGAAGCTGGTGTCAGGACACACATGTAAACTTTAGATGCAGAGTTAAGCTCTTTGCCTACACATGGTCACACCAGCCACTGGAGTGGTGAGAAAGGCAGAGAAGACATGTGGAAGTGAGAAAAGGACAGTGCCAAACTCATAGACAGAAACACAAAGCAAGGAACACTGGGAAACCAGGAAGGAAAGGTTTGCATGACTATCACCATTCCAATATGCTGATGAATGAGAGGGAGGCGGAAAGCGAGTCAGAAAATGGAATGATCATAACTCGGTTCCTTTCCACATGTGCCTAATTATAATGACACTAGTTATGCCTACATAATGTTCACTACACTCCAAGTACCATTCTAATAGATACCTGACTTAATCTTCACTAAAATCCTACAAGAACGATTATGACTTTTTTTATTCAGAAGGAAACTGAGGCACACCGAGGTTAAAGTATAACAACATACATCATACACTTATACACTAATGCCAAGTAGGCTGGGCCCAAAGTCTTAACCTTTATAACTCCTTTCTTCCCCCCAACATTATAGAACTTACCATATGAAGAACATTTATATTTGTACATATTTCCTTTGATGCATGTACACAAAACATAATGTAATGCACAATACAGATTTGTTGGTTTCTCTGTAGAGCTAAACCCACAAAGCAAAAGAAAGATCTTATAAAAGAAGAAAAGAAACAGCCTCTTGTGAACCAGAAGTCAATGTTTCTGAGCAGAAATTGCCTGGCCAAAAAAAAAAAAGAAGGGAGAGAAGAAAGAAAGGAAGAAGGGAGAAATGAAGGAAAAGAGGGGGAGGGGAGGGAGAGAGAGGGAATGAAAGGGGAGAAATGATAACTCAAAGCAAATAACTGCAGTAAATATACATTTTTATGTTCCTAGGTTTTTTTTTAGAAGCTATCATTTTTCACTGCCTTTAGCCATAAATTGGTGTTCTTTATTGCTTAGGCTTTGTGATTCAGAAGCCCTGAGATTTTTTTTTCTTGGCTCTGCATTTAATTCATTTTGGAATATTATGAAATCCATCTGTTCTCTAAGGATCCCTCTCCCTGTTCTACACAAAGTAGGGGATCAAATGCTGATCCATGACTAAAATACTTAGAGATCCTTGGGGTAAAAACATTACCTAACCACAAAGGAATATTTGATTGCTGTACATTTAGGCTATTGTCATAGGAACCTTCCAAAAAATTAAAGCTACAAACTTGCTATGTGGCAAAACAGCAATGCATTTTTCTGAGGAAAAAAACTGTCACTAAAAAATATTCCAAACAAGTTAAAGATCTCACAATCTACAAATTAAAAACTTTCATTAATGAAGATGTTCTTCAATCACAAATAAAAATTCAAATTTTCTAATGGCATAATTTGCACGCTGCTTAATTCGTTTTGTGATCTAAGCCTTTCCCCTTGTTTCTGTGGTTTTACAAAATTGGCCCACATAGGGAGCACACCAACGACGGCAAGTATCAACTCAGCAAATATTAGAATATTTTAGGAACATTCAGTTACTATTCAATTACCAAAATTACAGAGAAAAAAAGTAAATTCCTTCATGATGCTGATCCTGGTTTAATCCAACTAAAATATGCGTAACAGGGAGGCTCAAAATGCTTGTGGAGGCAGAGAGGTAGTTTCTTCTTCCAGAGTTTTGTTTTCCCTTCCTGGAAAAATAAAAACAGATCATCTGTCTTCCTTGCACATCCCTCTCTGTGTGTCGGGGTCTCCGGAATCCCTAGCCACCGTTGGCCACCTGCAATCAGGGATCAGCGAAGTCTGAGGGAGCAGAGTCAATGGAAGAAAACACTTCTGGGAGACTGAATCGGTGTAAGGGCTCCTTAATGTCTGCGGGGCCAGGCTTATAAGCAGTTGTAGGGAGAAGGGCCAGCCAGGGTTGTAGGGTGCAGGTCCTTCTCAGATTGGAGGAAGTTTGGGGTCCGCAAGTCACCTAATTTGCAGGGCGGATCTTTTGAAACCTGATCACGTTCTTTCTGGTAAAGGTCTTGTGGGAGGACCTGAGCTGCCAGCTGTCCTGGGCTTGGGTTAGGCGGGAGTGGTCCCACTCCTGCTGGTCTGGACATGAGATTATCGTACTGGGGTCTGGGCCGCCTTCTACCTTCCCTGATCCCTCAGCCTAGTCGGGTTCCCACATCTGTGTTTATTAACTTCTCTGTGTTGATCCAGAGACATTTCCCCACGTTCGTCTTTGGGCTCACTGATGAACCTGCCGCATCTTCCTCTTCCCAATCTCACTTCGAGTCCACGCTAATGTACACAACACACTCTCACTCACCCTCACGCTACTGCTGTGCCCTCTCTGGGCTCTCCACGTGCAGATACACTACTTGACACCACTTGTTGGGTATCTAATTTGCGTCTCAAGCTTAACACAGTCATGCACACTGATGACCTTCAAATCAACCATAGAGTGTGACAGTGGTCTCATGATATCTTAACGGAGCTGAAAAATTCCAATGGCCTGGTGACATTTTAACGATATAATGCAGTGGTTTACTCACTGGTGTGTAATGACGCTGTCATAAGCTAACCTACTGCACTGCTAGTTGCATAACAGTACAACAAACAAATTATGTACAGCACAAAAATAACAATTATCATAACTGACTAATAATGGGTTATGCATTTACCATGTCATACTTTTGTCTTTTCAAAATATATTTTTTAAAGGTTTGCTGTAAAATAGTATGTCACATTACATCAATCTCATCATCTTGTTTTTGCCACATCTCGGACCTGCATTTTCTCTTGTGCTTCATTTAATTTCATGTTGATTTGTTTCTCATGGCCCTATGAACTACGGGCCATGCCATACCCGCCACGTAGCCTAGGAACGTCCTAGGCTGTGTGGTGAAGGCACCTCATGGTGCTGTTCACAATCAATCAATGCACTGCACTCAACTCTTTGCATAGAACTTCAAATCCCTTCTCTCCTCTTACAACTTCATACCAGCTGACAAACCGTTAATTTCGGTTAAACCTAGTTCTGTGGTGTGCCATGTGTGCATATGCTCTGAGGGACGGGGCCACAGGAAAGGATATGCCCCTACTGATAGTCCCTCCAGCATCAAAAGGGACGACGTGACTGGTAACCCTTCTGTCTCTGACCCATTCCTTTCCCACCTTCCTAATCTCCGCAGTCACCTCTTTTCTGCCAATCTTAACAACCTCCGCATACAAAGAGCAGGGCTTCAGATTTCACTTAGAAAACAGAATCCGAAAAGGATCTTCCTAAATGTCCATTCCATCTCCCAAGCGATCTTGGCTTCCCTGTTGGCAATCTTGAACACATGCCCATTTCCCAGCAAAGCCCGGACACTCGGCTTGCGCACCAGCTGCCGTTTCCTCGCGTCTGCTTAACCCCACCGCTTCACGATGCTTCCACTTCTTTCCAATAGCATCAAATTTCCCTCTATGCTGGATCGTTCCCAATAGCATACAAACATGGTATCATTTCTTTCTCCTAAATATTTAGACAAAAAACTTATTTGATCTCCTATTCTCCCCTGCCTTCTGCTCCATTTATCTCTCCTTCTTTTAAAACAAAAATGCCCTAAAAAGCTATTGCCTTCACAATTTGCCCTTTGACTCTCCGGAGCCCGTTCCAAGTGATCTTCATCACCATTCACATAATACTGCTCTTAGCTACTGCGTATTTGTCTTCGTAAAATTCGTTCCCTCAAGTCTTTACTTGACTAGCAGCAGGATTGGAGATTGTGTTTTACTCCCTCCCTGTGCGCAGTTTGCTCACATAACGCCTTGCAAATCACGCTCAGCTGTTCTCTCTTCCCATTGGCTACTCTCTCACTCCCTCTTACTGCCTCCTCCTCTTCCTCCCCACTCCCCACCACCTAGTAACACTGATGGACTCTGGAGCTAAGTCTTCAGACCATTTCTCTTCTTTCTCCATTTACTCCTTTGATGATCTCATCCAGCGTCATGGTTTATATTTCCTCTATAGGCTGATAATTCCCAAATTTATAACCCTGGCCCGGACGTATCCCTTGAACTCCAGATTCATACAACAAACTGCTTACTCCATGATTTTATTTGAATGTCTAACATGCATTTAAGCCTAGCACATCTGAGTCTGATTCTGGATCTTCCCTCTTGGCCTTCTCCTCCTAGTCTTCCCCGTTCCAGGACATGGGAACTCCAACCTCCAGAGGCCTAGACTCACCTCCCTTTCTCCTACACCACACATCTAGCCTATCAGCCTGCCGCAGTGCTACCTTCTAGGGTAAACTGGGCTTCCTGGCCCTCTTCAGAGCATCGCCATACCCTTAAATTTGTTCCTTTACAGTCTTGTCTCAGTGAAGCAGCCATGGTGACTTTCTTATATAAGTCACCTTCACCAAGCTCTCTAATAGCAGGAAAAAAAGCAACATGCTTTAAAAGACCTGCAAGGCCTTAGAGCTGACAGCTTTCACAACTTGCTTACCCTACCACATCTAGTGTCCTCCTCCGTCTCCCTCACTCCACCCTAGGGCGTAGCTCCCGCTGTTCTTGGAACATGTCGGGCATGTTTCCGCCATGGGTTTTTCTTCTTGTACTTTCTCTTCCTAAGTCACACGAGCCCCCACTCTTCACATGGCTTCCTTATCTCCTCCGGGAGTTCGTTTAAATGCCGCTATTTAAAATCACACAGAATCTTCCCCATCCACATTTTCTGCCCTACTTTGCTCTCAACTTTGGTCATTTCTGAATGGATTTCTCTGAATTTCTTTGTGTGTGTGTGTGTGTGTGTGTGTGTGTGTGTGTGTGTGTGTGTGTGTCTGTGGCTATCTCCTCTCCTCCATCTCAATGCCAGCTGACAGTCTTTCATGGCTCTCTACTCAACGACATAAATTTAAAATCTAAAATTCTAAGCAATACTCTACTAATAACAATTGCCACCACTATTTTGCCCATGAGACTGTCTCACACGAACGGATGTGACTTGCCTAAGCTCTTTCAGACGATAACGAAGTCTTCACCAGAATGCAAATCTAGAACTTAGTGACCCCAAAGCTCAGAATCATATCTCTGGACACACTGTCGTAAAGCTATGTTGATTATATAATACATCATTTCCACAGGAAGCTACTTTCTTTGTATGTATTGTTTAAAATTATTTTACTCAAGACTTCTTTTATACATCTGATGATCTCTTTGTTCTCTATCAATAATATGTCATTTTTATAGTTAATTACCTGGAATTTCCATTCATTCTAGAGATTGGCGATTTGTTGAGCACTGTAGAGAAAAAAATCTCAGAAAGAGGACGAGAAAGGATAAGGCAGAGGAAAGACTTCATAAATGTATCATTTAAGAAAATTCCTAGAGAAGACAAGGACTGACTGATACATTGTTGATACCTTCCGTTCAACAAATATATGAGCCAGGCCTAGTAGTACTGGCCTGTAATCCCAGTCCTCTGGGAGGCTGAGACAGGAAGATAGCAAGTTCAAGTCCAACTTTGGACAATTTAACAACTTAGCAAGATCCTGTCTCAAAGTTTAAAAAAATAATAATAAATTAAAAAGTTAGACATGTGAAGGCCAGTGTGGGCTCATCTCTAGCACCACCAATAAATAAATAAATAAGCAAACAAACAAACTTTAGAAAGACCTTATAATTGCTTCATATTAATTTAGGCTGAAATTTATTCGTCACAGTCAGCCAAGGTCAAGTAATAGACACAGACTTGTAATCTGCGAGAATGAAGTGTGATTCACACTTTCATAACTGCCTCCATACTTTATTTGAGAAATAGCTAAAGATATCGAAAATGTGTCACAAGAATATTCCAGGCCCCCTGAGCTCCCTTCCCCCACCACCCAATTGGTGATATTGAGCCCTGCTTCTCAGCAAAGAGGCAACAGGGGAGAATCCTGCTGGCACCCCACCAGAGATGCCACGGACCACCTTGGGAACGCCAGGGCCACCTCTGCCCCTCCCAGTTAGGTCCTCGCCTTCCTGCTTTGCACTTGGCGCCTGTTCCCAGCATTGGGATAACACTGATCTGCTCCTGAAATCAATTGCCCAAACAAATGCCTTCCATTTTCTGGGAAAAGAAAATATCTGAAATAATGAGGATTCCTGTGATCTGGGATAAGTAAAAATAATTTTGTAGATACTGCATTCTCCGTTCTAAGACACACATATGTGCTGAGCTTTGAGAGAAAAACACTGCTGGAATCTTTTGTTTCATTATTTGGAGAAGACTAAAAGTTTGCTGTTTTCCTTTTATTTTAGTATTGTGAACTTTCTACGAGGTACTCATAGTTCAGAAAGTAGAAAGGCCTCAGTAGGACATGTTGGGCAAGATGGGTGTATTTTTGAAAGGTGTGAAAGTGTGGTACCAGAAAAGAGAAATAGAAATATACATCTGATCTTCCTCTAAATCCTCATCACTGATCAGTCAGAAGAAAGAAGAGAGAAGGGGGGAAAAAGAATGAACAGAAGGAGGGAGAGAGAAAGGTAAAAAGATTCAATATAGTTTAAAGTCAACATAATAATTTTAATGGATCTTTTAATAGTTCTTATTTATCCTCTCTCTTTCTCTCTCTCCCTCTCTTTCTCTATCTGTCTATCTCTCTCTCTTTCTCATCACTAGCATCTGAAAAGTTCAAATGTTTTGGCACTGGTATCTTCTGGCCTCTCCGGTCTCCTCACGAGTGCTGCTGGACAATGTATAAGTCTCCAGTTGCTAAAAACTCAAGATTCAGATTTTTTTCCTAAAAGCCTCCTGGAGAGGGCCCATACAAAGACACAGCCCGCTGCCACTGATCCATGAGGCCCCTCTAAAGGGCGCCTGAGACTCACAGGCCTTCGAATGACCTCATCCAAGTAGAGCCACCCCCTCCCCAGTACATCTTCCATTCCTACTGCAGCTCCTTCTAAGGCTCACCGCCATCACTCAGCGTCAGGGCTTGGATCTGGAATGTCCTCCAAAAGCCTCATGTATTTGGAAAGTGACTAGATTTGGGGGGTTAATTGGTTCAAGTGCATTAATCTATGGATTGCATATGCTGTTAAGAGGTGGGGCCCGGTCAAAAGGGATGGGTTTCCGAGGGGTGGCAGGTCACTGAGTGTGTGGCCTGGAAAGGTATACTCTCACCTTGCTTCTCCCCAACCTCTCTCCTTCCTCTCAAGACGCTACGAGCTGCTGTTCTCCTACAGACCACTCTGCCATCCGCCATTGCCAGCCACCCACGAGTGGACTGAGACCTCTGAAATGTGAGCTGAACTAAATCTCTCCTCCCGTAAGTTGTGGGTATCAAGGATTGTGTCCCAGTAACGACAAAGTGTCTGAGACACTCAAGAACTGAGTTGAAAGTGGATACTCCATTTCACCCAATCTCTTTTCCAGATTCCTGATGTAAGATGACTGTGGCTGCTTCTGCTCCTTAGACTTTCTCATGACATGCTAAATGCAGGCAGGGAAACCAGAACACACAAAGCTAAAAGCTGCACCTTCGTCCTGCCCTCCTAGCCTTCCCTTTCGCTATACCCTTGGCCTGGAGGACAAGGACTCTTCACCCCACATTTTCCTGTCCTTGGATACAACTGCCTGGCCCCAATGATATGTTCTCTACATAGAGGGAGGACTCTGACGAGGCCGATCTTCCAAGGTTGGTATTTGGCACTCTAAGAGAAGAGAAATAAAGAAACGCAAACGAAAGATTGCTTAAGAAAACAATCTGGGGCTGAGGACGTAGCTCAGTAGCAGAGCACTTGCCTGGCATGCTCAAGGCTGTACGTTCCATCCCCAGTACCAAAACTGAAAAAAGATCCCCCTTAAAAAAATGAAAACAGTCTGATTGAAAAGAAAGTTGTCTTACTATATAATGTGACTTTTTATGTCCAAAAATTAATGATTTCACATTCTTTCTATATGCATTTCTACCATAATAAGTCCTAATTTTCTTTAGAAGAATAACTATCTGGAGACAATTAGGGCAAATTTATGTACTCAGAATGAAAAAGAGCAAACATATTAGTGATCTTTAAAATTATTTCTAATGTAAATAGAATTTCAGAGATAAAGCAAAAGAAATTATCTAATAAATATACCCTATGAATATGTTCTCTTAGTCAATATAGTTTTAGAAAACAAACAAAATTATCTAATATTTTTATAGAAATACAATTAATCCAAAGGGTTTTTTTTTTAATTTCCCAGGATTTATTGAAGTCTGGAAACCGAATACTACTTTATGTCCCATATTCAACACTTTTTTCCAATAATAGCTTAATTTTAAATTTTTTTCAAGTTTTTCCTGCCCCCACCTCACTCACTATGACCACTTAAAAATTATTGTTCCCTTCCCAAGAACTAACGTACCAAACCCACTTCAAATTCTTAGTATCTGAGAAGTGAGTATTAGGTATTCTTTGTTCACCCAAACTTACCCATTCCAGGATTTGGCTTCTACAGAGCTGCTGGCCATTTGCCCAGAGACTAGGGAGTAGTTCATATACCTTGTGCTGCTCTACTGGGTACGGGGCATAGCGATGCTTTGAATTCAAGACACTTGATCTGGTTCCCTGACATCGGGGAATTGACTCAAACATCAAGCGCGATCACTCCCTATGAACATTGGGAAAGTCTTCAACCACCCTACCCTCTGTTTACCTAACTCCTACCAGCTCTTTACTCTCACTGAAATCGTCTAAGGATTCCCAAGCACTTGGCTGTGAGGAGAAAAGATCCTATATAAATACCCACGTTGTTTTTTGTATTTCCTTCTTCCAAGTACATTGGAAAGGACAGGATTTCACACAGGAAACACTTAATGATAATATTTGGAGGAAACCTGCTGACTTCGTGAGACACAGCTGGCCAAAATTCAGGTCAGAAATACCCGGGGAAGTAAAAAGCTCCTAGAATTACCAAGATGAGGTTTCTGAAAGTAAAGGACAAGGCATAATATTGCTTACAAAGGAAAAAAGAAAACATTAGCACGCTGCAATCCAACCAGAGGCGCAGTGCACAGGTGTGCCAAGAAGTAACTACAGTGTGAATTTGCAACGAATGGTAGGAATGAAGTGCTCTCAGATTTAATGATAACAAAGAAAGAAGACAGGAGTAGGAAAAAGAGAGGAAAGGGCAGAAGGAAACGACAGTGACGACAACGAAAGCTAGAAAAAATGATAACTATTCAGAAAGGGATTCAGCAAAATGAGATCCATGCTTTAAGGCTGGGAGGATAATTCTCCGAAATGCCAGGAGCAAGAACTTTACAGGGAAATGCTTACTAAAGAACTTCGAAAGTGCTCTTGCAGGAGTCATTAACAATATTGATAATTATAAAGTGCTGAGTCTATGGAGTAAAATCATCAATTCTTTTTTCCTGTTTTATTGATATGTATATGTGCAAAATTTAAGGTTTACAATGAAGTTGAGCATTTTGTGCACATAATTATCTTGTCAAGGTGACAAGGACTTTCCCACTCTTTTGTCCCTCCCCCTACCCACCCCTCCCTCCATCCCTCCCCTGCCCTACTCCCCTGTTTCACTTTGTTTTTTGTTTTAAGTTCCATAAGAGTTGTGATCTGGGACTCTCATATCAGAGAGACCATTCGATGTTTCATCTTCTTTTGTTTGTAAGGGCACAAGCACTACAGAAGATGTTTATTTATTTCTTCCTAAAGGAACATGAAGAAAAATGTATAATTTGCCTATTGAATTCTCCAGAGAACAAGTTCTAATCGGCTAATATTAAAACATGTGGAACGATATGATAGGTGTTTAAATTATTAGTCTTTTAAAAACAGAAGATGTTATAGATATTCCCACAGGCTAAGAAATGAAGGCTAAATGACAACTTGAAATCAGATAGGTCAGTTAGGCCAAAAGATCCCATCTTCATTCATATCCTCATACCGTGAAGGGCATTTACAAAGTTTTACAGCAGGCAGGAGGAAAGCACACGCTCTTGCCATGGGCAATAGAAAATGGCGCCAAGCACTCAGCTGAAGGCGGGAATTATCAAAGAGAGGGAGGAGCCCAAGAGCCGGGCCAGAAAACAAACATGAGGCAAGCACTGACCGCCAACTGAAACCCATGACGATATCCGCATGGCAGTGTGAGAGCAGGAGGCTGAGGTGTCTATTCTGAGGACTCGTTGCAAAGTAATGGACAAGAGGAACATGAGAAATATAAGGACAATATTAAAAGCTTCAAACCTAAGCCTAACGAAACAGAGATCACTTTGCCTCCCCATTCCTTCAGAGAAGAATGAGCAGGAGAAGAAGGCTGTGGCTACGAGATTTAGACTGCTTCCATGTGAACTCTGCAGACCTGTGACCCAGCATTTTAACCTGGCACAGAGCCCAGGCCTACAGCTGACAGGTGTGTGTTCAGAAGGGCAAAAGGAAGGCCTGCTCTGTGTGAGATTTCACACGCTTCGCTCTCAAAACCCTTTCCCTAATGCAGATTTCAGATGTGCAATCGCTGCCTGCACTAACTCTTGCCAGGAGAATTAATTGTACCAGTATCTGCTGGTCACATAGCCAGGATGTGACCTCATGTGCCCTGAAAATCAAAAAAAAAAAAAAGACTCTCCAAAGCCTTTCTTGAGCCACTGAAGAGTTTCATTTTCACTGATTTTACTAATGGGCCTTAGGATTTTTTAAATGGTAAGATACTGGGCCTGTTTTAGTTCCTCCTGAAGGACAATGGAGGACACAGGCCTGAATACGTCTTTATCTTTCTGAAGGTGTATCAAGAGCCTTGTACACAACTTGTAGTGGAGGCAGAGGAGACAGAATACAAATTATAAATAGATATAAAGCTACTGAGCTGCATTCATTTTGTATAAAGAAAAGTAATCTATTCTTCTGGGGCTCCTTAGTTCTAATAGATAAGTATGACCCATGACATAGATTTGTATACAACATATACATATCTGTGTGTATACACCAAGGTGCACCAAGCACTATGCTCTACATGACAGGGGCTAGACTGGAGTTAGTTCCAGGAAGAAGCAATGCCATGATGATACGACCCAGGAAGTAACAAACCCAGTGCTTTCTGCAAAGAGGTCAACAGAGGCAGGATGCTGTTTTCCATGTAGTTTTATCAGTTGTACTCTGTGAAGCTTCATGGGTCACATCTGGCAGTTCTTGCTAACACACAGTCCCTTGATAGGATTGACATCCATTATTTAAAAGAATAGAGCCCAACAGCAAAGGAAGGAAAAGTTACGAAACAAGCTCATAAAACTACAAACCAAGCTCTAACAATTCAACTCAGACGAGACTTTCACGTGAGATAACCAAGCTTTGTTCTAAGAGACAAAGATTTGTGGAACCCTAGGGCCCACGGTGAAGGTCTAGAATGTAGAGATCATAAAAGCTAACCACAGTGCGTGGAAGGGTGTTGGATAAGACACCATACCGTGGTTATCGGGGAAACGCCTATCCTGGTCTCACGTTTCCATGGAGAAGAACTTCGCCGAAAATGACATCTCCATTGTCTCTCCAGCTCATCCCCCTCCTTCCTATTGGGAGAAATGTGGCTTATTTGTCCCCTAAGCCTACAGAAGGGAAAAATCTCCGTGCCTCTGGCCTTCCTTACGTACACTCTGCCTCTGGACCGACTTTGGTGACTTTATGGAAGTAGGAATTAGATATATATGAATGCATGTGCACAGAGCTGGACGCTAGCCCAACATTTCACGAGGACAGTTACTACTCTGCTTACATTGGATTACTTATATTTGGCACTGCGAACTCATGCAGGGTCTAAATATCCCAAACAACCTTGTTTTGTAACTATACACAAGCACTTGCTTGTTCATGATGGCAGCTGCATTTGAATTCTATAGACTCATGAGAAAATGTTTAATGATCCTATACATTTAGTGACAAACCAAATGGTTTCTAATAAACTCTGAGTCCTCTGTCATGTTTACTTGAGAGCACAGAGTGATAGAGACCACATAAAAGGAAGGAGTAAGCAGTTTTTAATTCTGATTTTATTACCATAGTCATCCCTACTTTTGCAATTAACTTTTTGAAAACCTAAATTATACACTGCTGTTAGTTGCCTATACAGTCAGAAACCTCCACTAACCATGAACTGGAACCTTGCAGGTAAGAGGAAATTGTAGAAATTTCAAAATACATGGATATTTATATCAAAGCTTTCCAGAGACACAGGGTGCAGTGAAATACAAAGGCCTACAAAGCTGCAAGGGACTGCTGTAGTAAACTTGCCTTGTTTGTCAGGAAACAATTAAGGAAATAGGCGCCATCTTGAAATTTTCCACCAAGATTAGAAGAAACTGCAGACAGACTTCCTAAGTACAGCACCTTAGAAAGGAGCACGAGCTGCGTCGCAATTCAGGAAAATGTAATCTCACTGAGCATTATTGGGGTCCGTGTTTTGAACAAGTCAACAGATTTGAGCACATTTTCCTTGGCACATGGCTCAATGCAAAGATGTCTAGATCTTACACTAAAAGCCTATAATCTAAGCTACAAGATTCTTCAAGACAGATATTTTATAAAGGAATGGAGTTGTCTGACCCAATTCCCACTTTTTCCAGCAGAAAGATCCAAGAACCTAGTTCTTAAGATGGTGTTTTTCCTGGCATTCCTATCTGACAACGACAGTAGAGATGAGACTCAGGGAGCTTCCAAACCAAGGTCAAGGTTAGAAATTGACAGACCCCTCCAAATATCACTGTGGGTACTGTGTGGAAGAAATCTATCACCAGTACAATTATACGAGGGTTGAGAGAGGGTAATTTAACTCTTTAAAGCAAAGACAAGACTCAAATTCTAATCTCTTGATATATAAGGCTTGACTCACATTGGTTGTATAAAATATCACATGGACTTAAATTATGCAACGAAGTTATACAATTAGAACAGCTTGATATTTTTAGGTAACCAAATATTTTTTTTTACTTGTGCAGTCTATGAAACCTATCCAGATCAAATTAATAGAATGGTAAAGTCTAGGTCTACATATAAGAAACAACTATACTTAAATCTTAAGAATAAAAACCCAAAACCACAGGAAATTGACTGGTTTTTAAATCTAGAGGTTTTCACTTATTTCCATTAACTTGTTCTTTTTGTTGAGGTGGCAAACCAGAACAAAAGAGCAGGGTTTTTTAATAGAGACTTTAAAGTCCTTGGTGTCAAGATACAAGTCACAAGCATGGCATTGGAGACTGTGGTTAGATTCCTAACTGCGCTTTGCGTTGACCACGTCACTTTCCTCTGCCCTGACCCAATGCCACCATGCTTTTTTCCCACCAGGCTTCTCGTATTTCTCATTATACTTGCCTTTGCTCACTGAGCCTTATTTCTCACATGATCTGTTTCTAAACCACACAGCCTGATTCAAGTTTGGAGTCTGCCATTTCATTGTGTGTTCCCGCTTTCCTCCCTGTGCCACACACAAAGATGCAAGAAGTCAGGGATCATCAAGGCCTTGGCACCACACCGGGCATGCGGCAGCGTTACTGCTGTGGGTCCGCAGGTTGTTGAACTACATCATCTTACTGTTCTGTACCATCTTCCTCCACTGTCCTCCTAAATGTGGGCTGTTGGAAGAATATGGGGTGCTGGCCTTGTATGAAGGAACTTGACCTTGAGCCCTGCCTCACTCTTCTCACAGAGAGAACAACGGCTCATTTCCCTGGCAAGCCTGGCAGAGACAGCTCTCTTTATTAATTCCCTCTCTATGTATATACATAGCTGATGCTCGGATTCATTCTTCCTTCCAAAGCCAGGGACAAGTAAAAACGTCCAATTGATGGTTAAAATGTTAACAAGATCTTTTGACCTTCTGGTGTGTGTGGGGGGCAAGGGGGGACCCATTTTCTCCAGTCCACTTTACTGGTAATAAAGGCCATGTTCCCAACTCTAATAGTCCATTCAGACTGTGTCTAACTCCACATTGCTTCCAAACATTGTGGAAGGTGAGTGTGATACACTGACCTTCTAAGGCCTCTGTCATAGCCTTGCACCCAGATTCTATCTTTTCTCCTATACCCACCTGTATCTAAGGACACACCTGCATGTGCACGTCTGCAATGGACCTGCCTAACACTCCAAGCATTGTCTAAAACTGAACTCGTGTCCTTTTCCTATGGTCCTCTTTATCTCCAGCCTTAATGGTTTTTCCATCCGCCCAGTTCCCCTGGCCAAAACCTCCAAGTTTCCCTTGACTTCTCTCTTCTCACCTGGCAGATTGAAGCCGATCACCCTTACACATACTGTAGTCTTCCGGTCTCCCCATTTTCTCTCTGAGCCCTCACTTTGGCCTCTCCTTGTATCTCATGCATGACATCGTCCTACACTTGTGCTTTACCATCAATCCTGACATCTCCCTTGTATTCTACAACTTCTTTAAGGGGGAGCTTTCTATCACTACAGCTGTAATCATTCAACCAATGCCAAGTCGCTCCTGAGTAGGGCGTGGGCTCCTCAGGAGCACAGACTCTATTGCTTGCCACTCCCCTCGCTCTCCGCCCTGATCTCTCATGGCTGATCCCTTTCACTGATACACCCCATGTCTTCCCGCAACCTTCAGCGGAAGCAAAAATTTTAAAAAATATGATCAAGATAAAGTTGATTTTACCATCATCTACTATCCCATATTACCTTATTTAAGTAACTCAAATGATTTATATTATAGTAGTTTGAGTAATTAAAGATAACTATAGTGTTGTGGTTTAGTTTAGAACTGGAGCATCTCCCACAAAAGCCTCCCATATCTATAAATACTATGTACTACTGGGAGGTGGGGCCTGGGTGGAAGGGGTGGATGCTCAGGACTTGACCTTGTATGCTGGTTCTGGCCTTCCTCTCTGGCTTGGCTCTGTTCTAATAAGCTTTGAAGGTCTCTGTCCCCAGCTCTAGCCTCACCAAGTGATTCCACCATTTTGAGCTGCCCCGTGAATGGACTGTGACTTTCTGAAACTGTGAGCTAAATAAATCTTTTCTTCCTAAAGTTGTGGATGTTGGGTATTCTGTCCCAGCAACCAAAAAGTAACCAAGACATATGGCCAGACCATATGAGCATGTGGAACAATATTTTCCCACATTTACTATACAATTAATGTTTCCTCCTCTATTGACAGCTAAAAGAAATCCAACAAATTGTCTCTCAAGCCTCACATCACACAGTCCTCAACAGGGAGCTTAGCAGGCTTGGAACACAGCACTTGTGATAGCACATAACTGTGCCCTTTTCCTCACTGTCCTCTTATCTTAAAGTTAGCTATCACTGCCTTCAAAAGAGGCTTTCTAAACTCTTTCATCACCCAACACAACTCCCAGCACACACTGTACATGGGTTTCTTAGGATACTTGATGAGCCTTTTTTAATTGGCTCTTTTTCTCACCTAGATGCTCCCTCCAGGCTCATTGAGCTGAGTCCTGTTGAGCAGAGAATCTCACACACCCACATACAGTAGGCCCTCTACCTGCTTATTAAATAACGAATGGTGTTTACACTTTACTGGACGTTATGGGAATGCAAAAGATAGAAGAATGAGATAGGCTAGAGGATCACAAAATCCAGGAACAGGTGCGGTATCCACTTTTAAGAGCTCACAGTCTACACTGGAGAGGGAACCTAAGTAGAAAACACCAGCTCCTTGGAAGTCAATGATGGTTTTTTAAAACAAATTGTAATGCAGCAAAAAATTTTAAGTGATTGTTTTTATTGATAACAGGACAATCAAAGGACAGTCAATAATGGTGGTTTGATAGTTTATTTCAAGCTTGCTTATTGCCTTTAGGACTTTGTGGTAAACTAAATTATCTGTTTCTTTTAGCAGTTGTATTTCTCATTGACTTTATTAAATGTGGGCAGTAGAAGCTTATGGAAGTCAGTTTCATGTGAGCTGGTTTGTTATTTCCTTAACTTGGGCTGTTGATGATTTTTTCTGTGGCTTTTGAGTTTCTCAGTCACAAACACCCATAAATAATGCCACCTTGTCTTGGAGCACAGATGTGTGAAACACGTCATCTTGAAACTAATTGAAGACCATGCGGCTCTCACTGTTGCCAGGCCTCCATTCCTCACAGCTTGGTAGAGCTAGGATTCTGAGTCTATCATTGGTTTAGAACGTTATTAGGATAATGTTGCTGGTTTTATCAAAGCCAAAAAGTCAGAATGAGTCATCTGGGTTTCTGAACAGAACACCGTGTTTTCCACCAGAACTTAATTAATCATATTTTTAATCATCGCCTTGTTAAAACATGCACGGCAGACTACTAGGAACAGCAGTAGGTTAGTCAGTTGGCTTATGAAACTCAACTAGGAAATTGCTGTGTTTACTTCTTGTCTGTGAACGTCAGTCAGATGTTGCTGGGTCCTTAAACATGACCCAGAG
>PVKB01003099.1:0-17893 GCA_004027205.1 Ctenodactylus gundi
CCTGAAACCCCAGGAGATGAAGTCAGGGTAAATAAAGATGAATATGGCAAAAATGATGGCAACTTCTGGGCCCAGAAATTCAGTGAATTAAAACGGGAATTAAAGCAGGAAATTAAACAGACAGCAGAAGAGCTACACCAATACATAGATAAGCAAAAAGCAAGCCTTGAAAAGCAACTAGAGGAGACCAGAGAAGAAACACATCAGAAGATAATGAAGACAAAAGAAGAAAGTAGAGATGAACACAACAGAGATATAGAAAAATTGAATGCAGATATTCAGGAAACGAAAAACACACAGGCCATGAAGAATACAAAGTAAATAAAGAAAGCGAGTCATTGCAACGGCTGATAGACTATTCAAGGAGAAATAACCTCAGAGTTATGGGAATTGAGGAGAAGACTGAGGACAAAACAAAAGGCTTAAAGGATATGTTTAATGAAATAATGGAAGAAAATTTCCCAAATCTAAGAAGAGAAATGAACATGGAACTTATGCAGGCATATAGAACACCAAACAACTTTGATCAGAAGACACCCTCATCATGACACATCATAATTAAAATTCTAGAAACCCAACACAAAGAGAAAATACTAAAAGCGGTAAGAGAAAAACAGAAGGTGACCTACAAAGATAAACCCATCAGGGTAACGGCAGATTTTTCAATCCAAACTCTAAAAGCAAGAAAATCGTGGAGCAATATCATCCAAGCACTAAAAAAACATAGATGCCAGCCAAGACTGCTATATCCAGCAAAATTATTTTTTAACTTAAAGAGAGAACTTAAAACTTTCCATGACAGAGAGAGCTTAAAGGAATTTGTAGCTACTGAGCCAGAGTTGCAGAAAAAATACTTAAAGTAAACTTGGACAGTGAAAGGGAGACCAGCGACACCAATGACCCCAGAGAAAAAGTGACAACAGCTAGAGGACAAGGAGCTGAGAAAAAAGTAGATTAGTAATCAGTGAAATATGAGTAAATAAGATATGAAAGTTAGGAAATTAAGAAATAACTAGATTTGCCTACATGTCCGTCACTTTAAGTATATTTATGTGGTATAGATTTAAGTTCATTGAATGTAGCAATGTGATACAGTTTTAACTTTGTTTTGTTGTAGCAATTCACTTATTAGGTCACTAATGAAAGTTTATCCTAAGGAAACTGATTGGTGTAAACATAACCTTGTGAATGTACAAATACGCACCTTCCAGTATTCAGGTAAGGCAATTGAATTTTATTTATTATTTTTCTTCTTTCCCAATTTAACTATCCTTTTGAACTACATGCTTATAATTATTTTCTAGTGTGAACTGGTGGGTAAGGCCAGGTTTAACATTAGCAACACAGATGTAGGAAAATATGGAAAAAAAAAAACTTTTGGTGAATATCCCAATGAAGGGATAGGTTGGATTCAGAGAGGAGATATCAAGATTTGACTGCTGTGAACCTATTAGAGGAATAGGAAGCTGGGGTAGAGTGGTGACTTGAGTGAAATGAATTAGGTGTGGAAGATTAATATGTTAAACACCGTATGGTTTCTCGGACTTGGAAAACTCAGAACACAGACATTCTTTGGAACCATAGGAAGTGATAGCCGGAGCCGGGAGAAGGGACAGGGAGGGGGTGGGAGGGTAGAAGATGAGAAGGGATTGTGAAGTCGATGTGATACATAGATGTACAAAACACCCAAATTCATTTTAAATTCTATGTATTACATTTGTATATTAATAAAAATAGTGGGAAAAAAATGAAGCCAAAAAAGTTAGTTGAGATATGAAACAGCTTAGAAGAATGTACCAATAATAGAGGTTCACAAAAACTTGTATAAAACTCCATGCAACTGACACTGGCTGTTTGTATCTAAATATGACTTATTTTGTTTCCCTAATTTAAAAAAATGTGGTATTACGAAAAAACAAAACCACAAGTGTTGACAGTGATTACGATGGTAACAAAAAATTAATCAACAAAATTTTAAATGGCTAATATTGCCAAAAATAAAATTCAGGTAGCTTCAAATTTGATTGTGAGCACAGCTGTGAAGTGACTACTTGCTCAACCGTTTCAGGATCAGAAATCACTCTCTTTTCTTTCTCTGGCCTTTGGTGCGCTTGTGGCACCTAACACACGAAAGTATACCCACATTTGTCTCCTCTCGTTACTGACATTTCTTGCTCCTTAGAAGACACTATTTTTATGGCCCCACAGTTTCTAATGAGAGAAACAAACAGGCATGGAATAAGGACACAAGTGAGGGTGAAGTCATTATCGTTTCTCCCACAGTTCCACCAGATGCCTTCATTCAGCCATTCCAAATAACATAAAAGATTTTTTAATGGGATTGCTGGCTAAATGAACCTTCAAGACAAATCATTTTGATACTCCAGTACATACAATCTCTTTTTGGGCTGGAGGAATGGCTCAGCAGTGAAAGCAAGCACTAAGTACCCACGTTCGACTCCCCAGCACTACTTAAGCTGGGCGTGGTGGCACACACTTGTAATTCCAGAACTTTGGAAATTTGTGCAGAAGGACTGCCATGAATATAGTACCAGCCTGGGCTAAAGAGTGAGAACATGTCTCAAACAAAAAAAAAAAAAAAAAAAAAAAAAAAGTTTTTTCTAAGCCCGTCCTACATAAAGATTTCGAGCACCAATGGAAAATAATATCAGCACCAAAGTACGTCAAAGGACGTAGCAAAAACTACTTCTATCTTTCATCTGCTTACATGTCAGCATCTTCAGAATTACTTCTGAGAACCTTTCTCAAAGATACAGTGATTTAATGCATCCTTTATGTGGAGGTGCAGACAGGAGAAGTTAGATGATGACTCAACAGAGAAGATCTCCCTCCTTTCAAGAATAAGGAAAAAACTATCTGTGACTTCTAATGATTGCTCATTTCAAACTTTGTGGGGGTGGGGGGGAATCCTGAACACTGGAAACACGTGTGGTGACAATCTGCACAAAGATCACAACTTCCCTCCAGAGTTAGTAAACCAGGGAGAACCATCTGGGTGAAAATGGCAGCCGGCCAGCCATTCCATCAGAGGCTAAATACCAACGCAGATGACGAGAACTTTCAGCTGGCAATATGCCACACAAAATCATTCCGATTCTTTATTTTTTCCTTCAGGAACTTAACTGTAAAGCTCACCAGCTTTTGCAAACCCCTTTCTTAGGAACAAGCCTCAAATAGAACAATATATGAAATAGTACAAAGACTAGACCAAGTATAAAAAAAAAAAAAACAAGATGATAGTTCCAGTCCTGTGGAGTGACCTGGATGCATATCATGCCTACTTGCACTACGCGTTTTTTCCTCTGTGAAATTAATGAGTTTACTAATGACTCCGTATCTATATCATCAGATCAGGTTAAAGCACAGTATTATACCAGGCCTTTAGCCAAAAACAAAAAGTTCTTGAAACTACTACTATTCTGATAAATTGCTGTGAATTCTTATATGCTTTTCATAGCCATTAGTAATAAGAAATTCCTACATTATGGCCCATTTGCTGGTCAGTGCCATAGAACTGGCAGAGTATATACATGCAACTTCTCTAACGTAATGAAAATGACTTCTACAGGTTGCTGTGGAAAATTAAGTTGTATACTAAGTTCAATTCCCCTAACCTCTCCCCAGTAGTTAATTACCCACTTCTTCCTCAATGCTTCAGTCTATTTTATATAGATGTCTATCTTACACTTGTCATTTATTTCCATTTGTCTCACATTTAGATTGTCAGGCCCACGAAGGCATAAAATCTTCTGTCCTCAGCTCCTACTACTGTATCTGTGTTAATAGTCACAGTGATTTCAGGTACAAACCTACAAGGAACACACAGACACATGTATCTAACCTGTCTAGAAATAGCCTAAGCTTCAGGCACAGCTACATCCAGTGATAGAAATTCATCAGGCTCCATCTTGTAGCTCACTCTTGGCTTTATATAAACAAACAGATGCTCCTATATGATAGTAAGGTAAGTGTTTCTGGCCTATACCAGTTTTTTTTCCCACTAATTGTGGCTATTCCTTTTTGGGTCTGTATTCATCTTTACACCAATCACTGTGATCTAAAGATACAATTCTGTATTAGCCAAATGAACACGATGTGCCCACTACTTGAGCAAAATCTATCCACACATTAAATCTTAGGAAGGAAATTTCACAAATAACAAATCAAGTCCAACATTTCTAGACAAATACAGTAGTCAAGAAAGGCAAAAACAGCAGATGTCCATTACAACTTGATTGTTTGCTTAATCACATGTAATCACATTTATAATAGAGACTTTGTCCTCTCATAGATTATAACTGAACTACTACATAATACACAAGTGGGGTCTAATAAATTCTATCATGATTACCCAAGACTGGAAAAGCTGAGATGAGAGGTTGAGAACAAAAGAAAGAAACTATTTTTCTAGGTCACCCTGAAGCTAAAGTTAAAATTTTATTTTTAAGATTGTGGCCACTTCCTTAAAATATGTATATAAAAATTAACTCAAAAGAGATCAAAGACCTAAATACAAGAACAAAAACTATAAAACTCTCATTAGAAAATAAAGGTGTACATCTACATGACCTCAGATTGGAAAATGGCTTATACAGACCAAAACCACAAAGAAAAGCAAAAACTGATAAACTGGACTTAATAGAAAATGTAAAGTTTTACCTCTAAGTACAGCATCAAGAAAGTAAAAATAAACTGAAATTTTTCATAAGACATTTATCTGTTAAGGGTTTGAAATCCAGAATCAAGAAAGAACTCTTACAAATCACTAATAAATACCTACTAAGAACTCAGAAAATATTTTTGAACAGGTATTTCTACAAAGAAGACAATGTCTAAATAAACAGATGCTAAACAATCAGTAATGATTACGAAAGTGCAAATCAAAACGATAAGATATACTTAACATCCATTAGGATGACTAAAATAAAATGCTCAGAAAGCATCAGTAATGATATGGAGAAATCAGAAATCTCAAGAGTTTCTGGTGGGAACATAAAATGCCACAATCACTTTGGAGAGCAGCTTGACATTTTTGGGGGAAAATAAGTAATATAGATACAGTTAGCATACACTCGAGCAATTCTATTAGGAATAATGTGTAAGAAATATGAAAACATAAATCAACACAAAAAAATGTGTAAAGAAGTACAAGAAATCAATATTCATAAAAATATTTTCATAAAAACAAAAAAGAGAACACAAATACTTGAAAACCAATGAATAAACAAAATGGACTGAGATGTATCAGAGATGAACTTGAAAAATAAAAAGCTGATTGGCGGAAATCAATCATAAATAACACAGTACATGAAATAAGTAAAATTCAGACACAAGAGTTGCATCGGTAGGGGGAGAAAAAATGTAATGACTACTAATGTGTATAGGTATCTTCAGAGGGTAATAAAAATGTCCTGAAGTAATGGTGATGGTTACATGACTTTATGAATATACAAAAAAAAATGACTCGCAAGTTAAAGAATGAACTTTGTTATGAGATTTATATCCTAGTTTTGTTAAGTGTGAATGTGGACTGGGTTATCATTTTTTCAGTGCTGGGACACAATACCCGAAACTCACAATGTAAGAGAGGAAAGTTTTATTTTAGTTCAGTTTCAGGAGGTCTCACTCCATTCATGGGCAGCTAGCAATGCCAAGAAAGATCTGGTGGAGAACAATTGCTCAGCATTGCAAGAGTAAGGATAAGCACTTGGGGAGAAACCAGGGCAAGAATACATGCTTCTAGGCCACACCCTCTGTACTCTGTCACATCCTCAGTAATCCACTACACCCTAATTCGTCATACTCTCCAGTCATCTTCAGTGGTCAGTGCCCCTAATCAGGCCCCACCTCCTAACAACACAAGAAATCCATAGATCATCCACAACATCAAAAAACATGAAACCTCTGGAGGACATTCCAGATCCAAACCATAACACTGGGATTAGACACTACCAAGGAATTCTTATACTGCTGGTAAGCACAGAAATATTATAAAGTTATAGAAGTCCTTTCTGAAAAATCCTTTCTATGAAGATGCTCATGGAGGTTAAAAAGTAGATCAGTGAACAAGCATAGCCTTCAGAAAGGCTTGGGCTCACTCCCCAGAAGCGCTTCCCAAAAAATGCACACAGAGAAATGTTAAGAGCGAAAGGAGATGTACCTCATAATCCTTTTAAAAAGAAAAAAAATTGGAAATATTGTGTCAATTGATAAATCAGAGTAGTATTTCTATTTCTGTATGTATTTGAAATATTTCAAATAAAATATTAAGAAGTTACGATACAGAATTTTCATTTCTTATGTGAGAATTATGTGGCAACTAGTCCAGCCATTGCTTTAAACAACTTCTGCTGATAGTAAGTTAATACTGAAATACTGAAGCCAAGTCACGGAGTTCATTTAAAGAGATGACAAAAACTTTTTGGTGCTTCCATTGCTTTTAGGACATTCCTTTTTCTTATTAATCAAAAGCATCTCTTAAGGCAACATTTCCCCAAACTATTTCCTGTGAAACACCATGCACCTCCCAAGATATAAAGAGATGTAAAAACGTTCTGCATTCAAGTAAGTTTGAGAAACACTTAATCAACGTTAATATAGTTTAGCTACAGTAATTCCTAGAGGCCTTAATATATTCTCATGCATGGTGTCTTAGTTACTTTTTCATTGCTGTAACAGAACATCCACCATGCACAAATTAAGGAGAAAAGTTTCTTTTAGTTCACAGTTTCAGAATATTAAAGTCCAATCATAGGTGGTGGACAACAGTGGAAGCACATGGCAGAAGCAGAGGTGAACACAGTTCCTCGTGGCATTCCAACAGAAAGCCAAGTCCCAGAAAGAAAGAAAGAAAGAAAGTAGCATATATCCTTCCAGATCAAGCCCCGGAGCCCCATTCCTTCCAGGTTTAAGCCCCTAATCAACCACATACCTACAATCTACAACCTACCATGTGCCCATCTTATACCACACACCAGGAATCCACCACATGCCCATAATCCACCCCTCCAGACCAGGACCCCCACTCCTGACAGCACACAAGTCCATAGATAATCCAGAACATTCAAATACGTGAGACTTCTGGTGGACATTCTACACCAAAACCACTATACATGCTGAGTCATACAAAAAGAGCTATAGTATGCCGCATATGGGAAATTTGCCAATCTACCTATTTCTTCAGCATACTTACTGAACCCATGAAATATTTTTTGGAGGTCCACTGGGCTACCACCCTGGCAAAGAATCAGAATCACTTTTAGAGCCTGTAATAAATACAAATGTCTATTAAGAGTCAACCTAAACCAGAGTTTATGGAATGCTGGCTTAGATTTGCTTAAAGCACAGATGTATGTGCTAAGCCTGAATATAAGACAAAAAGTTAAACAAGAAACATGTATTCAAAGCAAAGTGATTCAAAAAACAGAAAGGACCCAGGCAGCACTTGGGGAAGAGACTATTTCCCCTTTAATGAGGAAGAACAGTGTAGAGGGGAGGCTTCAAGGCCTCCAATGAGGCTTCAAGGGCATAAGATAACAAAGTGTGGGATTCAGCTGGGCCACTGATTTGGACATGTGACAGGTGGAAGGCCAACTACGGGACTGAGCAGTGACTACAGACAAACCTATAGTACCTCTGGTAACCCAAACAAAACTACATCCATCGTGAATCATTATGACTTGCAGACAGCCATGTAGTCGATATGAGGACCGATCTACTTTTGGGATTCAGCCCAGGTGAAACTCACACAATACTCGTATTTCTAACTGATGAAATGTAGGCTGAAAACTCAAGAATTCTTGTATTTATGATTTTCCTGTATTATGGTGTGGATATGGCATGTCCCCCAAACCCTCATGTATTTGGATGTTGTAGAACACGTATGGACCCATGAGCTGATAAGAGGTAGGGCCTGGTGGAAAGGGGCAGAACACCGGGACTTGACCAAGAAGAGGGAAATCACTGGGACATGACCTGGAAGGATATATGCAAGCTCCACCCTTCTTTTCTCACTTGGCTTGTCTGCCATGTTGTAAACAGCTATTCCTCCTGTGAGCCTCTGTCATGTACTGCTAACATTGCTGGCTGCTCATGAATAGGCTAAGACCTCCTCAAACTGTGCACAAAAATAAATGTTTACTCCCTGAAGTTGTGGATGTCAGGTACTGTGTCCCAGCAAAACATAAGTAATTAAGACACACTGTATCACACACACTGAAAAATATTTTCCTAAATTTCTGGTTTTTTTTTTTTCTGGAAAGAGGTGAATACTCCTAGAACATGCTGCTTGGAAAAAATTTCCCATTATCAGTTACAAGCTATTTCTTAGTTACTATTCATGTTAAACATTCAATTATCAATCCTGACTGTAAATGAGTAAAGTAGTTGGACATTTTACTGATGAGTGACACAAAGACAACCACTCTCACAATTACGGGTGTGAGAAAAAGAAAAGAAGAGAGCTCAAAAGTATAAAGAATTCATTTACTGAAATCATGGCAGAAAATGTTCTGAATCTAGGAATACACAACAAGAAGCCTACAGAACATCAAATAATCTTGACCAGTAAAGAAACTTGCCATAACACATCATAACAAAACTTGAGAAATTCAGTGCAGAGAAAGAATACTAAAAGCAGTAACAGAAAAACAGATGTTATTCTGTCAAGGCAAAGCCATCCGAATTAGTACAGATTTCTCAGTACAAATCTTAAAGGCCAGGAGAGCCTGGAAAAAAAAATCATTCAAAAAATCTATAAAAGACAGCAAACATCAACCCAAGCTGTTATATTCTGTAAAATTATCCCAGAAAATTGAAGAAGTAAAAACTTTTCACAGCCATAATACCCTACAGAAATTTGCAAGTACTAGTCTAGCATTGCAGAAAATGAGAGAAATGTAGCACTAAAGAACACAGAAGAAAGGAAACATCAAGAGGGAAAATACAATAAAAGGGGGGAAAAGAACCAACAGTAGATTTTTATACAAGACAATGAAAGAATACAGTAAAAATCTTAACAATAGTTACTCTCAATGCTACTGGTCTTAATTCACCAATCAAAAGACACAAATTTGAAGAGTGGATCCAAAAACAAAACCCAATCATCTGTTGTTGGCAAGCGACACACTTCACTCACAAACAGCACACAGACTGAAGTTAAAAGGAGGGAAACTAACACCACAGGAAACAAGCAGGACTAGCTACACTACTCTTACAATTAAGCAGAGTTCAAACCAAAGCAGATCACAAGAAACAATGATGGGCACTATATGCTGGTAAAAGGAATCAAAGAGGAAGAGTTCACAATTATAAACATAAATAAACCTAATGTAGGTGCATCCAATTACATAAAACAGAAACTATTGGATATGAAAAGTCCAATAGACCGCAACATGATCATACCAGCAGAATTCACAAATAGATCAACAACTACAAAAAAAAAAAAAAATCAGAACTAAATTACACCATGGAGCGAACGACTTAACAGATACCAAAAGTACTTAATCCAATTCCACCAGAATACACCTTTTTCTCATCATATGGAACTTTCTCCAAAATAGAACATATCCTTGGATATGAGACATGCTTAAATAACTAAAAAGAAACTGAAGTCATACCTTGAAGACTTTCAGATCATAGCGGAATAAAACTAGAAATTGACAACAAAAGAAACCACAGAAATATGTAAACACAAATAGATTAAATAATACATTATTGATTAAGTGATGGACCATAGAAGAAATCAAAACTTTCCTAAAGTTAAATGACAATGAAAACATATCAGACCAGAATCTGTGAAACACAATAAGACAGTGTTAAGAGGGAAATTTATAGTTATGAATGCA
Organism: Ctenodactylus gundi; assembly: GCA_004027205.1. NCBI lineage: Eukaryota > Metazoa > Chordata > Mammalia > Rodentia > Ctenodactylidae > Ctenodactylus > Ctenodactylus gundi. The sequence continues at coordinate 9,867 of PVKB01003099.1, forward strand.
CATATGAAAAGAGAGCAACCTCAAATAATTAATGATGCAGCACCATGTCCTATAGAAACAAGAATAAGTTAAATCCAAAGAAAGTAGAAGAAAAGAAATTACATGAATCAGAACAGAGAACAACAAAATTGAAACTAACAGAAAAATAAATAAATGATCAACCAATCAGAGTTGGTTCTTTATAAGACTGATAAATCTTTAGCCAGTCTCATCAAAAGAAAAAATTCATATCAATGCAATTAGAAATGAAAAATGTGAGATTACAAAAGACACTGTTGAAATCCACAGGATTATAAGAAATTACTTTGAAAACCTACATTCCAATTAAGTCCAGAACCTAGAAGAAATGGATAAATTCCTAGACACATATGATACACCAAAATTGAACCAATAAGGTACTAAAACCCTGCAAAGAGTTATAACCAGGGATGAAATTGAGGAAGAAATAAATAACCTACCAACAATGAAAAGTCCAGGATCTGATGAATTCACTGCAGAATTCTATCAGAACTTCAAGAAAGAGTGCCAATGTTTTTCAAACTCTTTCATGAAATTGAATGAGAGGGAATACTGCCCAACTCTTTCTGGGAAGCAAGTATCACCTTCTCCAAACCAGACAAATAACCAAAAACAAAACACTAACAGCCAATTTCTCTAGTAAATGTAGATGCAAAAACGCTTAATAAGATACTAGGTTCAATGTACATGAATTAATGTGATACACATTAACAAAAACAAGGACAAAAATCACATGATCATCTCAATATATGCACAAACACCTTCTGACAAAATCCAGCATCCCCTTCTGATCAAGTCTTCGATGAAAATGGTGCAGGAGGATCCTACCTCAAGCTAACAAAAAAAAAAAAATTATGACAATCCTATTACCAATATCAACCTAAATGGGGAAAAACTTAAAACATTTCCCCTCAAATCAGGAACAAGACTGTCCATTTTCACCACTTCTATTCAACATAGTGCTCAAAACTTAAGCCAGAGCAATCAGGCAAGAAAATAGAATAAAGGGAATATTCATAGGAAAGGAAGAAGTCAAACTATCCTTGCTTGCCAATGTCATAATTCTTTACATACAGTACTCCAAAACCACCAAAAGATTCTAAGAATAAAAAAATTCAGTCAAGTTGCAGGATATAATATTAGCACACAAAAATCAATGAAACACAGAGAAAGAGATTTTTAAACATTCCCACTCACAGTCACCTTAAAGGTAATTGAATACCTAGGAATCAATCTAAGTAAGTAAGTGAAGGACCTCTATACACTGAAAACTATAGTACTATGGGAAAAAAAAGACACTGAAAAGAATTTCAGAAAATGGACACGCCCTGTTCCTGGATAGGCAGAATCAACACTGTAAAAAAGGCTGTACCACCCAAACAGTATTTGTAATGCAATGTAATGCAATCCCAACAGTATTTTCCATAGAACTAGGAAAAAAATTCAAAATTTTGTATAAAACCAAAAGAGACCTGGAATAACTAAAGTAATACTAAGCAACAGAACACCAGACTTCAAGTCATCTTACAAAGCAACAGTGATAAAAATCCATATGGTTCTGGCACAGACAGGTGGATCAATGGAACAAAAATGAGGATAGAGATACAACTCTGAGTACCTTCAGCCATCTGATCTACAGCAAAGGGACCAAAAAACACTTGCTGGAATAAAGATGGCCTCTTTAAGAAATAGTCCTGGGAAAACTGACTAGCCACATGCAGAAGAATTAAACTAGATCCACATCTTTCACCAAAATCAAATTAAAATGGATCAAAGGCCTAGACATTAAAATAGAAACACTGAACTTGTTGGAAGAAAATATAGGCAAAACCTTTTAAGACATAAGCATAGACAAGGATTTTCTCAATAAAACACCAAAGCGCATGAGATAACACCAAAACTCAATAAATGGGATTATATCAAATTGCAAGGCTTCAGCACAGCAGAGAAAACAATCAACACAGATGGAAAGGGAAAAGATTTTGCCAGCTACTCCTCAGAGAGAGGACTACTATCAAGAGCATACAAATAACTGAAAAAAATTAGAACCCCCCCCCCAAAATAAAACACTAAATCAAAAAAGGGAAACTGAAATGAATAGTTTGCAAAAGAAGTCTGCCAACAAAAACACAAAGAAATGTCCAGTATCTTAAGCCATCAGAGAAATATAAACCAAAACAACACTAAGGTTCCACCAAACTCCAGTAATAGTGGCCAGCATTAAGAACTCAAAAAAAAAAAAAAAAAAAAAAACAAATTCTGGAAAACTTAGAGGGAAAAAACAGAATCCTCTTCCATTGCTGGTTGGAACTCTAAACTGGTGCAACCCCTACAAAAAGTAGTATGTAGATCCCTCAAAAAAAAAAAAAAAAAAAACACTGGAAATAGGTATTACATTTAATCCAGCTATACCTCTTCTGGGTACCTTACCAAAAGAGTTAAAGTCATCATACAAGAGTGATACATGCACACCTGTGTTTACCTTAGCACGATTTATAATTGCTAAATCCTGGACGAAGCCAATAGCCCAACAACAGGTGATGGAATAAACAATGGAGTATTATTTTGTCGTGAAAAAGATCATTGTGAATCTTTTATAGAAAAATAGATGCACCTTGCAACCATTATGCTTAGCAAAATAAATCAGACATGGGTTAAATATTGCACAGTTTCTCTAACATGAGAAAGCCAAACCATAAGAAGCAGTTAAGAGAGATGGAACAAAGTAGGAAGATAGGCTCTGAGGAGAGGGAAAGGGGACTGGGGGTAGGTAGGCTGAGGGGATCGAAGGGAAAAAGAATATGAATTTTTAAAATGTAAATAAGAAACTGAGGGTTAGAGAGATAAAGTAACTCACCTAGGGCACAGAGCTAGTAAGCAGCAGGGCCACTATCTGACATTAGGGAGTCTAATGTTACACTCTACACTCGTAGTCTTCCTAACTATTCTTCCTCAACATTCCAAATATTCAGTAAATGCTTCCTGGAATGATCATGCAGGAATACCTCATTATAGAAGTACTTTAAACTGTAACCCTTACCTTAGGGAGTAAATATTTACTTTATACCATTCAGGTCATTAACTTTTGTGATGGTTAATCCTGGTTGCCAATTTCAGTGGACTGACAGCCACATAAAAAACTGAAGAATATGGCTAGGTGAATCTAGGAGAATGCTTCCAGAGCAATGGCATAAGGGTCAGTGGACCACACTAGGATGATGGGAGAAATTATCCAAAAGGCTAAGGGTCCAGATGGGACCAAAAGCAAATGGAAAAAGACTGCTCACACACACACACACACATACCTTCCTCTGCTTGACGGGGGTTGTTTTTGCTACTGCCATTGCTCACAGACCTTGCGACAGATTCCTCAGTCTTGGAACACAGACTCATGTCCGGGGACTTTGAGACTGCTAGCCTGAGTGGGGCTTTATCACTGGTCCTTTTATCCTGAGACTTCTAGCTCCTTACATTGAACAGCTATTGCATTTCCTAGTCTCCAGTGCACAACTCTCATGTTGGGAATACCGAACTTCTCATTATAAGAGTCACTGTAATAAATCCTACTTATAATTATACATATATTCTATTTGTTCTGCTCCTCTAGACAACTGTGACTGAAGTAATTTCTCAGAAAATCCGATCTAAATTTTAAGCTCAATCCTTAACCATTTCAGAAAAACTTCCCAATAAACTCCAAATTAAAAGGGCTGTGCTTTCACAGTTAAGGGTCAACACAGAAGATTTACACATACACTCCACAGTGCATGCTCACACGTCCACTCCCGGCTCCAGGAGTCCAATCCTCCAAAGACCTGCTAAGATCTTTCTGAACTACTTAGAACCTTCACACAGCCCCTACACCATTCTTGGTTGCTTTTCTTCATTTCTCTCAGGTCATTATTTGCATAAATTCCTTGATAAAAACAGGAGAAATCAGAAAACTATCCAAATGGGATTATTGGGGCATTTTTCAGCCCTTTCTCCTTTTCCCAACTGTAATTCAGGGTACTATTCTTATAGGCAAAAATTCATCACTCCTTTATTTTTAAAAGATCATTTTAGCAACATACATAAAATTATGAAACTTTATGTATTCAGAAAGTTCCAAATTTCAGTCATTCCTGCAAGAAATCTCTATTGGTTTATAAGACAAAGCTATATGCTCTTAAAATTCTGCTGTTTGATGTAGACTGATCAGCATGTGGGCATACAGTCCAACCCTTCAGGGTCTAAGCCACAATAAAATGTAAAAAAAAAAAATGCTATAAACAGAAATTATTAACATGCTTGGAATACATAAAATGTATCCCCAGATATTTTCAACATTCAAAAGTGAATATAGCTATTTTGCCTGATGTTGTACCAACAATATAGACTCCTGCTATTCACAATGCATTAGTGAAACAACCACTTATATGTTTATTTTTTAAAACAAAAGTAGGAAGATATAAAAAGATTCTTGTACCATTTTATTTTATTTTATTCAAGGTGTAGAGTATTTGCTCTTTATTTACAAACAAAGGATAGAGAGGTAAACGTTCTCTCTATCGGGAAGGAGAGTTCTGAGTGTGTCATCCTTCTTGAACCTTTTTTAAACCCCAGTGTTAAATAGCATGTGCAGAAATACTAAAACAAGTACTGATCATGTGAAGAAAAATGTTTAACCCAGAACTAAAGGAAAGTGCCTAATACACTACCACTCTTTAATAATATTTGATTTAAATCAACATTTCACTAATGAACCTAAGCTACAAGAAAGAACAAAGAAATAATTACCAAAAAAAAGCTACCTCTAACTCGGAAAGGTTAAATACATAGTTACATAAATCCAGCAATACTACCCGTAGTTACATACCTTAGTTACTTTTCTATTATTAGGACACAATACCCAACCCCACAATTTGAAGGAGGAAAGGTTTATTTTAGCTCATGGTTTTGGAAGGTGGCCTATTTACAATGGTGGAAGGGTCCAGTGGAGGCCTAACCAGTGAGAAGCTGTTCACAGCCTGGCAAAGCAGGAAGCTGCACAACCATGCATCCTCCAGGTCATATTACCATAATTTTCCCCTTCCAACCATGCCTCACAGCCTCTAAACAGCACATTAACTCCCTGATAAAATCACCTTCCAAACATGAGGCTTTTGGGGATATTAGATTCACACCACAGCCTTCTCAATGAAAATGAAACTGCATTTCTTTATAAAAATCAACTTATGACATTTTTCAAAAGCAAAATGTAATAAATCTCTACTAACTTATGAACATGTGGCATACTGAAACATGGGAAATTCATTGAGCCCTGAAAAAGAGTAAAGTATTGATAACATGCTACAACATGTATAAATTCTAGAAACACGACAAAGAAAACAATCCAATCACAAAACACCAGGCAGTATGTATTTAGTCTGAATGTTTGTGGTCTCCACTTCCTAACTTCATGTTTTAGTCTAATCCCAATAAAACGCTACTAGGAGATGGGGTCCTTCTGAAGGTGATGAGACAGTAAAAATGGAGCCCTAACAAATTAGTGCCCTCACAAATGAAATGAAGAGGCAGTTCACTCACGAAGAAGTACAAGTGGCCAATACATACATGAAAAGATGCTCAACATCTCTAGCAGAGATGCAAATCCAAACAGCGCTAAGATACCATCTCACTCCAGAGAGAATGGCCTATATCAACAAGTCAAATAGTAATCAGTGCTGGCCAGGCTGTGGGGAGAAAGGAACCCTCCTGCACTGCTGGTGGGAATGTAAATTTGTACAATCACTTTGGAAAGCAGTATGGAGATCTCCCAAAAGACTGGAAATAAATATCCCTTTTGATCCAGCAACACCCCTCCTGGGAATATATCCAAGAGAGGTCAAAACAACACATAACAAAGATATATGTATACCCATGTTCACAGCAGCACAACTAACAATAGCTAAAATATGGAAGTCACCAAAATACCCATCAACAGACCAATGGATACACAAACTGTGGTATTCATACACAATGGAATACTATGCATCTATAAAGACCAACAGCGTGGAGGCTTTTACAGGCAAATGGAAGAAACTTGAGAACATCGTGCTCAGTTAAGTGACTCAGAAGCAGAAGGTGAAACATCGAATGGTCTCTCTGATATGAGAGACCCAGATCACAACTCTATGGAACTTAAAAGGAAAAACAAAGTGAAACAGGGGGGTAGGGTGGGGGAGAAGGGAGGGAGGGAAAAAGGGAGGGTAAGGGGGAGAGACATAAGGAGAGAGGGAAAGTCCTTGTCACCTTGACAAGATATGTAGGTGCACAAAATACTAAACTTCATTGTAAACCTTAAATTTTGCACTTCTATATATCAATAAAATGGGGGGAAAAAAACAAATTAGTGCCCTTATAAAGGGGACAGTAAGAGGTTGGAAGTTCAACAAGCCAGAAGAGGGCCGTCACTAGAATTTAACCATATTGGTAACCTGATATTAGAATTCCCGCCTCCAGAATTGTAAACAATACATTTATGTATAGTTCTTTGATCCATATGGGTTTAATTTCATTCTCCAATATGTGATAAACCAGTTTTCCCAGCACCATTTTTTGAAGATGCTGTCCTTTCTCCAGTGGACTGTTTCGGACCTTTTGTCAAAAATCGGGTGACTGGGGGAATGTGGGTTCATTTCAGTACTCTTGATTCTGTTCCAATGGTCCTGGCTGTTCTTATTCCAGTACCATGTAGATGTAATCACTGTTGCTTTGCAGCATTTTTTGAAGTCTGGGATTGTGATTCCTCTGTCTTTGCCCTTTTTACCTAGAATTGCTTTAGAATTTCTGGGCATTTTCTGGTTCCATATAAATTTTAAAGTTGTTTGTTCCAGTTCTGTAACTAGTACTCTTAACTGGTATCATACTGAATTTGTATAGTAGCTTTGGGAGTATGGCCATTTTGAAAACATTAGTTCTTCCTTCCTATCCAGGAACATGGCATGTCTATCTTTTGAACTCCTCTTTAATCTCTCTTCAAGATTTTGTACTTTTCTTTGTATAAGTCTTTCCCTTCTTTAACAAGGTTTACTCTTATTTTATTTTGTTGTTGCTACTGCGAAAAGATTTTTCACTTCTTTCTCATTGCATTTGTTACTGGTGCATAAGAATGCTACTGATTTGTGGGTATTGATTTTGCAACCTGCTACTTTGCTGAATTCATTTATTAGCTCTAAGAGTTTTGGGGTAGAATTGTTGGGTCTTCTATGCAGAGTATCATGTCATCTGCAAACAGGGATACCTTTACTTCTTCTCTTCTGATTCATATTCCTTTTATTCCTCTATCTTGCCTGATGGCTCTTGCCAAAATTTCCAGTACTATGTTGAATAGTAGGGGTGACAGTGGGCATCCTTGTCTTCTTTCTGAATGTAATGTGAATGCTTTCAGTCTTTCTCTATTTAGGATTATATTGGCAGAGGAGTTGTTGCAAATAGCTTAAATCATGTTTAGGTAGGGTCCTCCTACTCCTATTATCTTCAGAGTCTTTACCATAAAACAGTGTTGAATTTTGTCAAATGCTTTTTTCTGCATCTACTGAAATAACCATATGATTTTTTTATCTTTGCATCTGTCAATATAATATATTACATTAACTGATTTGTGTATGTTGAACCATCCCTGCGTCTCCGGAAGGAAGCCTACTTGGTTGTGGCATATTATCTTCTTTACGATTGCTGCACTGTGTTGGCAAGGATTTTACTGAGTATTTTTTTGCATATATGTTCAGAAATATTGGCCTGTAGTTTTCTTTTTTGGAGGATCTTTGTCTAGTTTGGGAAGTTACGCTTGTTTTAAGAAAGGATTTCACAAATTTCCTTGCTTTTCAATTGCTTGAAAAAGTATGGTGAGCACTGGCATTAAATCTTCCCTGAATTTTTTATAGAATTCTGCTGGGAATCCATCAGCTCATGGGCTCTTCTTATTTGGAAGTATTTTTATTACTTCCTCAATTTGGTAGGTAGATATTGGCCTATTCAGATGTTCA
>PVKB01003099.1:17993-225455 GCA_004027205.1 Ctenodactylus gundi
CCCTTTTTTTTTTTTTTTTTTTTTGGTGAGTCTGGCAAAGGGCTTACCAATCTTATTCATGTTTTCCAAAAAACAGCTTTTTGTTTCATTTTTTTAACTTTCTTTTTTTAGTTTCTATTTCTGCTTAGATTTTTATAATTACTCTCCATGTTTGAAATGAGTCTCTTGCAAACAACATAAGGTTGGATTGTGTTTTTTAATCCAGTTAGCCGATCTATGTTTTTTGATTGGTGAGTTAAGGCCATTGACAATTAGGGCTATAACTGATATGAGTTTTAGATCCTGCCATTTTGCCATCCTATGAATATTGAATCCTTTTTATTAAAACTTGTTTTGCAGATGTTCTATTGAAGGTGAGCCTACCACTATATTTTTTGTTGTGATTGCTCCATGTATCCCTATCCAGAAGACCCTCAAGAATTTTTTATAGTGCTGTTTTGGTTGTCATACACTTCTCAGGATGTCTTCATCATAAAACTTCGTTATTTTACTATCTTTTTTAAATGATATTTTTGCTGGTTACAGGAGTCTTAGTTGACAGCTATTATCTTTTAGGGCTTTGACGACTTCACTCTGGGTTCCTCTGGCCCTTAGAATTTGTCTTGAGAAGTCTGTTGTTACCCTGACAGGTTTGTCCTAATACGTAACTTGCTTTTTTTCTTTTACAGCTTTTAGGATTCCCTCTTTGCAATGTATATCAGTGAATTTTATTATAATATGTCAAGGGAAGGTTCTGCTTCGGACATCAAAACAGAAACACTAAATCTACTGGAATGAAAAGCAGATAGGCCCCTAGAAGACACATGTATAGGAAAGGAGTTTCTGAACAGAATGCCAGCTGCACAAGAAATCTCAATAAGAACAAGTAGGACTGCATTAAGCTAAAAAGCTTTTGCACAGAAAAAGAAGCAATCAAGAAGGTGAAGAGATAACCCAGAGTGGGAGAATATCTTCACCAGTAATATTTCAGACAAAGGTTTAATATCTGGGGTACACAGAAAACTCACAAAAATAAACACCCCTAAAATAAATGACCCCATCAAGAAGTGGGCGCTGAAATGGAAAGAAGCTTCTCAGAAAACAACAAATAGCCAACAAACACATCAAAAAGTGTTCTCCATCACTGGCCATCAGAGAAATGCAAATAAAATCAATGCTGAGGTTTCATTTCACCCCAGTGAAAATGACCTATATCAAGAAATCAAAAAACAATTGACAGCAAGGAAGTGGAAAACAAGAAACTCTTCACTGCCAGTAGAAATGCAATTTGGTTCAACCATTATGAAAGCAATCTGTAGAATCCTTAGAAAGTTAAGAATAGAAATCCCATTTGATCCAGCTTCTCCTTTACTGGGCATGTTCCCAAAAGAAATAAAGTCCACACACCAAAAAGATACATGGATATCTATGTTTACAGCAGCACAATTCATAATAGCCAAATCTTGAAAACAACCTACCTGCGCATCAACAGAGGAACAGTTAAAGAAGATATGGTACCTATATACAATGAAACACTACACCGCCATAAAGACAGATATAAAATTTCTGAATAACAATGGGTCCTTTTCACTGAGCAATGAGTCAATAATGCTGAGTGAAATAGACCAAACACAAAAGACAGACTATAGACAGGTGTCTCTCTTACAAAATTCACAAAAATAATGGTATAAGAAGGCCCCAAGACAGGTGACAGGGTAGAAAGCAGAGCAGTGGACTTCTAGGAAAGGGATGAATACCTTAAAAATGGGAAGTGGGAGGAGCATGAACAGTCACTGATTCTTCAAACACCATGTCGCTAATGTGTTACCAAATTTAGAATTCATGTATACATAAATAAGATAAAATAAAAATGTATAGAAAGTATATAGTGTATAAGCCACCTAGTCTAAAATGTGAATGAGGACCAGCATGAAAGGGCTAAGAGTTACATAATCCCACTCACTGTGATTTCTCTAGAATAGGGAAATACTTAGAGACAGAACTAGTGAGCGGCGGCACAAGGTGAGGGGTAGAAAAATGGGCCATGACTGCCCGTTGGACAGGATCTCAGTGTAGGGCTGTGAAAAATATTGGGAGATCACAATGATCACACAAAGCCTAAATTAACAGACATTTGACGACATAACTGATCCCACAGTTTGAACCAAATTTAGATCCCATGGCAAAAAAAAAAAAAAAAAAAAAGATGTGAACTAACACGACAGCCTTGTTTCAGTTAATTACAGTCACTGGACCTTGGCTTCCTTGTCATAAAATAGAAGCTCATAGGGTCTTGTACACAGTAAAAGTTAAGTTTCCAGTGATATTCACAGGATAAAGTAAACGTATACCAATAAAATTTTATTTTGTTGTTAAGCCCACCAACACATTAAGAGAAAATTTAAGCCTTTGGAAACTAAATGATGATTCTCTTTAGCTGTATTAATGGCAGAGCTACAAGCCACATGTGGTCGTTTAGAGTAATTCAAGTTTTAATTCTAAGCCTGATGTGGTGGTATACACCTGTAATCCCAGCTCTCTGGAAGATAAGTCAAAAAGACCTCACATTTGAGCCCAGCTTGAGCATCTTATCCATTCAGAAAGACTCTATCTCAAAATAAAAAGTGCTGGGGATATAGCTCAGTGAGAAGACTGAGTCAGTCCCAAGCATTACCAAGAAATAAAGACTGTCAGCCCAGCACTCGGGAGGCTGAGGCAAGTGGATTGTCTTGAGTCCAAGGCCAGTCTGGGCTACAAACTGAGTTCAGAACCAGGCTGGACTATAGAGTGAGACCCTGTCTCAAAAAATAAAAATAAATAAATAAATAAAATTAGCTCCTCAACCCTGAGCCACAGTTAATAGCCACACTTAGTAGCCACAAGTACGTAGTGGCTACAATGCTGCATAGTACAGACTTTCTATAGATCTAACAATAGCACATCTCTACCTTCACTGCTGTAAAGAATTAAAGATATTCAAACTATCACATATTTAAAACTAGCTTTTAACTGTAGCATTCTAGTTTAAGGAAACTGTTAGCATAAACTACACAAAGTTCCATCAAGGTAATAAAATGACAGAGAAAAAAAGTAAGTTGATGAATACTCACTGAAAATATTTTTTAAAATATTTTTTACTCAAGAAATAGAAAAAATAAATTGTAATCAAAGTTTTTAATATCATTTGGTATAAGCTGTTGAATAAGCACCATCAATATATAAAATTGAAAAGTTAAATAATAGTAATCTCAAATCAACCATATGACTGTGATGCTAATTTTCAAAAAATACTCTTAAATGTCTATTTTTCTGCAACTATTTCCACATTACAGGATCCTATTAATGTCTTAAGAAGGAGCCTTAAGTTTCTAGCAGTGAGATGTTGGCTCATATTTTAGCAGTGGTAATTTTCTACAAACCAGATTGACTTTGTCTGTTATTAGTTGTGGGCATCATGTAAATATTTTCAAAACTCCCTGTTTATGACTTCTATGAGTACTTGTAAGGAATTACAAAGCTGCTGGTCACTGCTTCTCACCCTTCTTGGCACAATGCATACTCCAACAGCACGAACAACACCGCGAACTGGAACACTTCCATTAACCAGGCACAGCCACATCAAGAATTTCTAAGTGCTCTTCAGAAATAAAAGTAAGAACACCCATCCAACCCAATTTAGGTCAAGGAAGACTCTAGGCAGCTATATATGTTCAGATACAAAAATAAAAAGTCCAGACTAAAGATGAAATATTGATACAAATTAAAATCTTCCCTACCACTACTCAAATGCTGTTACATTCAAGATAAATGATCTCTCCAAAGGAGCCAAATGGAGCCTCTGGAGAAAAGGGTGAGCATTTGGTATTAAATTGAGTGTATTTGCCTCATTTCAGTAGGAATATACCAGAAATTATGCCTGGAAGCTGCAAAGCACTTACCCCTGGGAGGTAAGAGCTTTGAAAACACAGATCAATTCACCTTTCTACTATCTCCAGGCAACAAACAAAGGTTTGGTACTCTCTAAAACATAAAAAACAGCTGTAGTGGCTTTCCTATAGTTACACTAGAGTTACATTTTTCAGACGGGAATTTACATGTTCTGGCTCAACACCCACATACACCGAGCCAGAAGATTTAAGCAAACAATTAGAAACACTAAGAGTGTTTCAGCAGAGCTGAAGTTTCTGAAGAACAGCTGGCAAAGTCCTAGGATGTTAGCCTTCTTGGCCGAATTATTGGGGGCAAAGGAAGTCTTGGGAAGAATGGCTCTTTGCTGACTCAAAAGCAAGCAAAAGGCACATTAACATCTCAAAGATGTGCTCATAGGCTGGCTATGCTTTAAGAATGAGTGTAGTGTTCTCAATTTGAAAAAAAAGTTATTAGGTAAATTGCTCATGTGAAATCATCAAACAGATGAAGTATTCTGTTCTTGATTTATGTCAGATACTCAATTTGTATTTCAACTCTAGTTCTCGGCTCATCTGCAAGTATATTAATGAAGAACCCAACATATCTGAGTGTACGGGGCAAGGAAATCAGTAACTGTCCTGGGCTTAACAAGTGCAAAGACATCTCCCATTCAGGATTAGAGTGCACTTTCTACAGTAGTTTACCCCATAATTACTTCTCTCCCATGTTACCTTTTGATATCATGTTCTTGCCTGAGTACTTATCTAACTGACCAAGCCATTACAGCAGGGTGAGAACTGAACACTGGCAGAGACAAAAACTACTCTTTTCCCTGTGTGTTAAAATAAATAAAATAAAAATTATGGGCATACAAAAACTTGCACAAGAACATTCATAACTACCTTGTTAATATTTGCCAAAACTTGGAGGCAACCAACAGGTGAATGAATATACAAACTATGGCACAACCAGATGATGCATTAGTACACTACTCAGAGATAAAAGAAAACAGAGGACACTTAAATGCACACTGCTTCATTACAGAAGCCCTTCTGAAAGGGCCATGCGCCATCTAACTGCAACCACATGACATACTGGCAGAAGAGAACTATAAATACAGTAAAAAGATCAGTGGTGTGCAGGAGTTCAGGGCAAGAGAGAGATGAGGAACGGGGACAGAGAATTTTCTAGAATACTGAAACTATTCTTTATGATACTGTACTGCTGAATGAATATATGCCACATATTTATCAAAACCCCCAGATCCATATAATACAGTGAGCCCTAAGCCAAACTATTTTTAGTTAACAGTAACAAATCAATATTGTTTCAGTAACTGTAACAACTTCAAAACATTAAAAATAAGGGCAACTGAGGGATGTAGGAGTTTATATGAGAACTTTCTCTCTATACTTTCAGCACAATTTTTCCATAAACCTAAAAATGCTCCTAAAATGTTTAATTTAAAGTAAAAGTAAAATGCTGATAGAGTTCCCCAACTTTCACAGCCTCTGGAGTGCTGGGATCACAGGTGTGCATCACTATGCCTGGCTTTATGTGGTGCTGGGGAATTGAACTCAGGGCCTGTTATGCCATTCCTCCAGCAAAATGATGACTTTTAAAAAGCAAAGTTTCACTTTTCTAACTGTCTTCGCATGGGGGGGGGGGGGGGAGGGGTTGGGGGGGACACACCAGCTGGCAAGCACTACAATCATTCATGGTCAAGTTCTCAACCACTTCAGTTTATGTCTTGATGATCAGGACAAAGGAGGAATCCAAAAGCCAAACCACACAACAGATAGGGTCTGAGGCTGGATCTTCTATCATTCCAATTCCAAATCCAACTTGAATGTGCCTGGAATTATAAAAATGGCATGGCAGTAACTGAACGTTGTAGATACCAGAGTATAAATAGTATCTTTGCGCTGGAAGGAGGAAAAACCATCATTACCGTGAACTGTGTCACAGTATAATATAAGTATAAAGATCAACTTGTATTCTCTTTTGACTTCTCAAAGTCGTTACTATGTTAGAAGAAGAGGAAGAAATTCAGGTACAGAAAATGTGTTTCAACAGAACAGCCTATATGATGGTGCTTGATGAGATGAGGCAAGACAGAGACAAGTAACACGAACAGAGAATTTTGGTTGTAAAGGCACCAGACAAGGAAGCAGCCAAAGTTCTCAAACTGCTGCATACTTTGTCAAGAAAAATCTATTTTTGTCTTCCAATCTATATTTATGACCTAAGTCAGGTAATTACACCTGGTTTACTGCTTTAACATTTTTATGCAGACAGTCCCTTATGCACTGTGCTTTCAGATGTGCAATAATTTGTACAATGGTCTATTCCCAAATATGCCATAAGCAGAACAAATGTTTTTTCCATAAAGTTCCATGCCTCAATAAATATGTAATATGAAGTTAAGCAAGCTCCTAATTTGTGTATTTGTAGACTACAAAGTAAAGAAATGAACATTTGGTGGAGTTTGCATTATGCATACTCAAGGCGAAAAATAAGTTTTAAGTAAACCTGTAATATTTTATCGAAAAAAGCAAAGTTTCAGCTAATCATTCTTTTGAAAAAGGCTACACTGTCCTTGATGTTCTTTTATTAAGCTAAACAAAGAACAGATGAGCCTTTCAAAAATTTGGCCTAGAAATAGCTCACATACGTGGCAGAGAGAATAACCAGTCTGTGAATTACACTGTCTTCCACCCTAAGCAGTCAACCAATCTAATGTGCTGGATCATTTACATCCTCTCTTCAGCACTCTGCTTCTCAAGCACATTAGTAGTTTTCATTCCTGTATTAGTTTGGGTTCTTTTGAAGACAGAATTTACAGATTTTATAACAAAAGAATCTATTAGGAAGGCTTACAAATCCGAGGCCAGAGATAGTCCAAGATGGCTGCTCAGCCATGAAGTAGATCTCCTGTCCAGGACTGCAGAACAGTCAGTGACGTGAGAGTCTGCTGCAAATCTTGGGTGAAGACTGAAGCCTGAAGATCAGCAACTGAAGAGCAGCAACAGGCAAACAGGCAGGAGACTGGAACAAATCTCTGCTGACGATCTGAAACGTGTAGCAAGTTGTTGTCCACTGTCCGTAGACAATTGCCAAGGCCAGAGCTTTCCCAGTGGAAGAAGCTGTAACAAGCTTCCCTCTTCCTTCCTTTTATACCGCTGGAGTTCCAGTTGGCCCTCCCACATTTGGGTGGGTGCTCTTCTCTCATGGGCCAGCCCACAAATCACTCACACTCTAATCCAGGCCAGTTCCCAATCTAAGCATGGTTCCCAAACCCTAAACCAGGTGTGTCTCCTGATTCCCTCAAATTGACATAACCCCTTCAATGGTCATAACTGCCACTACCATGAATCAAAATATAATCTGTATTCTAAGTTAACTGAGGGTAGGAACAATGACTACCTCGATGAAGATACTAAGAAAGGAGAGAAAGAGTAAAGAGAGGGAGAAAGAAAAAAAAAAGTGCTTTATCAGAATTTCCCCCTACCAGTTAGTCTGAGCAGGAATACACCACACACTCAAACTGGTCATGTTAACTGCAGTGGAATCAAGGGATTTTTTTTTTTTTTTTGACAAGGGATCGAGCCCAGGCCTTCACACTGAGGTACAGGGCCTTCACACTTAGGTACATGCCCAGATCATTTTTATTTTTGATTCTGAGACAAGGTCTCTCTAAGTCAAGTAACTACGTTGCCCAGGCTGGAATCAAATTTGCAGTCCTTTAGTCCTGTGTCACCAAACGCAACTTTAAAAATGATGAGTTGGGTTTGTACTAATGACAATGCTGGAAGACTCACGGAGTGAGACTGTTCCTGACATGCATGCAGGGTGGTAGGCAGCAGAAGGAGAGAAGGTAAGACACAGACATAGAAACAGGTCAAGAATAATGGAGCCAAATGGGGGAGGGAGTAGTAAAGAGCTAGAGGAATGAAAATCCAACATCATCTCTATCTGCTCTCTGATCACCTGAGTTCTTTCCATCAGTAAATCTTGGCTGGAAGCCAAAGCACAAGGGCATTCACTGGTGAAATCTACACAAGTCAGTGAAGCAGAGCCAAACAGCAAGACGAGAAAAATGAAAAAGATGTCAAGAAGGGCAACAGGAGGTATCCAGCACATTCAATGCAAGCACACACACATATAAACACACATGCACAGAAACAAGGATATGTAACCTTCACTTCTATGTATTATAACCTCTGAACTAAGGCTAGCCTAGGATTCAAATCCTAACTTTTGTCCCTCTATAATATATGTTTGGGGCACGTGATATAACCTAAGCTTCAGATTCAACATTTGCAAAATATAACTAGAGTAACTACTTCAGAGTTATAAGGATTAAAGAGGACAACAAAATGTTTGGTGTTTGTATAAAGGAAGCACCATTATTATCAGTTCCATAGCACACATATAAGTACCATTTATTTCATATTGTCTTACACATACGATCCCTCTGCCATTTAGTGTATGCTTCCCATCTCCCCAGCCACAGGAGTCTTTCAAGATAGGCAAGAGCTGGGTCATTTTGTTCCAGTGTCCTCTCCCAATGCACCAACTTGACACAGTGCAGTGTAGTAAACACGGCAACATTATAAGTATTTACTACAGAAACACATAACCCCTCAAACAAAAAGTGGAAAGGCTTAAGCAATTCATTAACCTGAAGAACAGAAGTACCATTAGTGGAATCCCTGGCTCTTTTCCTCAAGTCTATAAAGGCTCATTTGATCCAGAAGTTGACACAATTATGATTCCCAAGCAAGAATTCTCCTTACATAAAACTCAAGTAACTCAGCAGCAGATATACCTTCTCAGCAAGTGCTTCAAACTTTAATACACACAAACTACCAATCATACCTATTGAGAATAATAAGAAAAAGAGGGAATTGGTGTGCGAGGATAGAAAAGGGAAATAGAGCAGATTGCAGAGCAGGAATAAAAGTCTTGGGAAAAATAAAAAAAGGTAAGAACACGTAAGTGCAAGACTTGACATCGCTCACTGGTGAGCAGGTCTCCAAGACAGAGGCGAATAAGCAGTGTGCAGGACAAGCTCATGCAACAGGAGCTCAGGCAGGCATGGGTGGCAGCAGGAGGACATGTGATGCACGCCCCTAGGTACCGAGAAAGAGATTGGTTTTTGTTAAGTATCTGGGGTGTAATCAAATTAAATAAAACCAGTCAAGCCTCCCATTTACATTAGGGTTCTTGGAAAAAGAGAAATAACAGAAATTGTGTGTGTGTGTGTGTGTGTGTGTGTGTGCGCGCGCACATGTGCGTGCATGTGTATAAATTAGTACAGCTTACAAGAGTTTGGAGAGAGAGTTCAATATAGCCACCAGCACATGCAAAAACAGGAGAGTCCAGCAGCTTCTCAGATGTAAAGACAGAAGAACTCCAGTCTGAAAAGGAATGTCTGATCATTCACCATAGGACAGCTGGTATGAGTCTGTGTAGCAGATCAACATCCAAAGACGCAAAGACTTAACAACTGGTACAAATCTGTGCTGGAGATCTGCAATGCAAAGACATGAGCAAGTCTGCACAGTGAATTAATATCGAGAGATGATGGTGAAGGTCAGAGATCTCCCAGAACAGGTCATACTAATCTTTCTTCTTCTTTTTCATTTAGTCGGAGCTCCCAGTCAATTGGTTGCATCACTTACATCCAGGATGGGTATTCGTTCCTCATTTGCTGGCCCATAAGTCAATCACTCATAGCCAAAGTTATGCCCTGCAGATTAGCTGTACATTCTCTAATCCCTGCAAATTGACATAATATTTCATATGCTCACATTCACCCCTTATCAGCTTGACAACCAGACATTTTCTTAAACCATAACTAATCACCAAATACAATAGCAAAACTACTCACTCCTAATATGATACCACTACCCTACATACAAACTGAAATGCACTACATTACTCCCCAAAATGAAGAGTTCCACTCTGGGTGATGCTTATTCTTCTCATGACATTTGATTACTTAAATATTATAATAAAATTGTAACAAGTTCCAACATTAATGCAATAGTGTGGTGTATATGTGTACAAGTTTATAGGAAAGAAATTCATTTCTGTACCTGGGCATACGGGCATAGCTGATATTTAAAACTACCTTCTTCTATTACCCACTCCATATTTTCTTGGCCTTCAGCAAGTACTCTGGCAGATCATGGTTCTTTACTTGGCAGAGTTACCCAAACCTTCATTCCTGAGGTTCCTGGGCCACCTGGCATCCTGACTGGATTGGGTTATTAACTATTCACTGACTTAAATAATGGGGAATGGTAAAATTGGGAGACATCCTAAAGGAGTTCCCGCATTCCAAACACATTCCTCCTTACCTCTATTATAGAGTCGTAGTCCAGTTTCCCCTTGGTAGTCTGGATCAATCACCCCCGCCAACACTGTAACTCCCTTTTTAGCTTGTTGGCACAGTGGCACGAGGAGGCCCAAACGACTTAGCTTCCATTTAATCGAACTGTTCTTATGACTGCTCATACAAGCCTTCTTCCTTCTGGATCTAAGACTTACAGGCTTGTTGAGCACAAAGTCACAGGAACAGGAAGCTAAAATTCTGCTAGTGAATCACTCTGAGTGATGGGGCGTGGTACCATTCCCATCTTCAATCTCTAATTCCTGAAGCCACAAATTCTGGGTAGAGGAGAAACAGTACTAGGTATTGATCACTGATTCAGAGCATATACAACCTTCTCAAGAAGCTTGTTCCAGCACTGCAAGCTATTATCACCTAGCTGGCCCTATAATTTCATTTTCAAAAGGCCATTCCACTCTTCTGTCAATCCACCTGCTTCTAGATGGTGGGGAACATGGTAAGACCAGTGAATTTTGGGGCCACAGACATGGCTTAGTGGTCTGATTCCCTAATACCACATAGGCCAGGCATGGCAGCACATACCTGTAATCCTAGTACTCAGGAATCTGAGGCAGATGGACTGACATGAGCTTGAGGCCAGCCTCGGCTACATAGTGAGCTTGGAATCAGCCTGAACCAGAGAGTGAAACCCTGCCTCAAGAAAAGAAGAGTGAATTTCATGAGCCCACTGCCATACCTCTTTGACTGTGAAATATGTTCCTTGTTCAGAAACAATGCTGTGTGGAATATATGACAACAGATGAGGCATTCTGCATGTCCAAAGACAGGATTTATGGTGGAAGCACTACGTGCAAGGAAAAATAATTCATAACCAGATTAAGTATCTATTCTAATAAAGACCAAATGCAGCCCTTTCCATGACAGAAGCAGTCTGATGTAATCAATTGCCACCAGAATGGAAGATGATCACCCCAAGAAACGGTGTCATATCAGGGACACAGGGATGGTCTCTGCAGCTCACAGAGTGAGCACTCAACAGTGGCTGTAACCAGGTCAACCTTGTAGTAGAAGTCCACATTGCTGAACCTACATACAGCCTTTATCTCTGCCATCATGGCCACTTTGTTCATGAACCCACTGGGCAATGACAGGTATGGCTGAGGAAAAAGGTTGAGAGCTCTCTACAGAATGAGTCATCCTGTCATCCAGCATTTATGTAGTATATAAACATTTTTACATCCTTCACCCTTATAGAGACGTCCAGCCACATACCTTGCCCCCCCACCCGCAGTGTCTTTCTCACCATTTTTCCAGTTGTGTTCCTTCCATGTCCCAGATCAACCAGCCAAATCACTGACTACAGCCCATGAATTAGTATACAGTTCTACATCTGACCACTTTTACTTTCAAGCAAAATGTAAGAAAATATAAACTGCCCAAAGTTCTGCTCACTGTGAAAATTTTCCTCCTCCACTGTCCTTCTGAGATGTCCTGAAAAGGAGCTATAGTACTGCCGCTGCCCACTTCTGAATGGTGTCTGTGTAAGGTATAGAACTCCCTGTAAACCAGGCCCTGGTCTTTTCATCCTCTGTCAGCTGATCATCGGGCACACCCCATGAAGCTACCGGTGCATGCTAGGGAACACAGGGCAGTACAGCAGGAGTAGGGACCATGAGCATTTGAGCCACTTCTACATATAATTAATTTATTTGTGCCTTTTGGATCTGCAGGCCCAATCACATACCCATTTGATGCACATCTGGCCACTTATTCTTCTAAGAAAAATATAAGAAAAGATGAACTCCCCAAATTTCTGCCTACTGTGAGACTGCTGTTGTACATGTCCAACTTTCTGACTTGGTAGGTCAGATAGAATCCAGTGCATCATGGGCAACTCATACCTGATATCCCATGGTCAAGAGTTCAGTTTCCACCAAGGTGAGTAGCAGGCCAGGAGCTGTTTCTCAGAGGCAGAACAGCTATCTACAGATGATAACAGGGCCTTTCTCCAAAATCCCAAAAGCATTTATTGTGATTCACCTTTGGGGGTCTGCCAGAGGCTCCAAAGTATCCCCATCTGCCGCTGACACATCAGATACCACTGAATCTGCTGAATCAGATCCGATGAAATGACCAAAGAGATAGAGCAGCCTTGACTTGCTATGGGCTCCCTTCAAAACTAGCAGCTTTCCATGTCACTTGATAAACTGGCTAGAGTAATACACCCAAGTGAGGAATATACTACCTCCAAAATCCAAACAGGTCTATTAAGCATTATGCCTCTTTCTTGATTGTAGAGGGGCCAGATGCAACAATTTATCCTTTACCTTATAAAGGAACGTGTCTGAATGTCTCACATCACTGTACTCCTAGAAATTTCAGTAAGGTAGAAGGCCCTTAAATTCTTGTTTGATCTATTGCCTAGCCTCTAACTTAAAAATGATTTACCAGCATAACAGAGTAGTTGTCATCTCTTACTCTTGGTCCAATGCCTTGTAGAAGAACGCGATGATCTAGGTCCTTATGGCCTAAGCTGTGACACAGGCCTGGGAAGTTGTTATACTTCGGAGGCAGTATGTTAAAAGTATACTGCTCACTTTGCCAGCTGAAAGAAAATTGCTTCTGGTGGAATCTATGGATGAGTATGGAGAAAAAGGCATTAGCCAAATAAACAGCTGTATATCAGGTACCAGGAGACATGTTAATCTACTAAAGCAAGGAAACCACATCAAATACAGTAGCTGCAACTGGAGTCACCACTTGATTAAGTTTACAGTAATCCACCATGATTTTCTAAGATTCATCAGTCTTCTGCCCTAGTCCAACAGGAGAGTTGAAGGGGGATGTGTTGGGGCCTACCATCCCTGTATCTTTCAAGTACTTGATGGTAGCCCTAATTTCTGTAAACCTTCCATATATACAATATTGTTTTTAATTTACTATTTTTCTAGATAGAGCAAATACCAATGGCTTCCATTTAGCTTTAGCTTTTCCCACAAAAACAGCCCTCACTCACATCATATATTAGAGAACCAGTATGAGGATTCTGCCACTATATACTTCAATTATGCATTCTGGAACTTGGAAAATAACTACCAGATGAACTCACTATGAGTTGGACTTTGGTTAATACTGCATTGATTACCTGAACTCCACAGGTCCCTAGTCTTACTGGAGGTCCACAATGAAGTTTTGGATCTTGTACAATTAGCATTAGTTCAGAACCAGTATCCAGAAGTCCCTGAAATTTCCAATCATTTGTGTTTCTCTAATGTAAAATTTCTCTGGCAAAGGGTCATACATCCTTTGAAAGATGAAAGAAATATTGACAGCATAATTCTTCTCTTTGACAGTACATTAGGGTCCTTCTGTAAGGAGATCTGGTCTCCTCTCTGTTCAAGCGGTAATGGATCTGTAAACTGGTTCAAGTCTGGCAATTGACTGAGAGGCCATGATCTATTACTACTATTCAAAGCAGAGTTTTGTTTGGTTGCTTCAGAAATGTTTTTCCTATAAAAATCCAATAAACATTTAGTAGATTTTCCATCTATTTCACTTCTAGAAACATCATGATTAATTTCCCAAAACCACACGTCTACACAGGTCAGACTATTCTGATCACAGCAATGCCTCTTTAGTATGTTATGACAAGCATGGCCACCAAGGCTTTGGCAGTCAAATGCTGCCACTTGGCCCCTGCCACTCTGAGACCTAAACATAGCCATACCCTTTAATTGTCCCAATTAGAAAACTGTCATGTCCACCATAAGGTCTGGAATACAGAAAAGAGGAAGGCATTTCAAAGACAGTGGTTCTCCCCTCACCAACCTGTTTCTTAGGAGAATGGTACCAGAGAGCCAGTCTCAACCCTCCCACTATGGGGGCATGGGTTTCATCTGGCAAATCTGCTCCAGGATTCCATTTTCTCTGAACCTTTGAACCCCTTTATCAGTAAACCAAGGAATACCAGGCATTTCCAGCTCACCCAAAGGGCCATCTTTTGATCCACATTTCTGCCAACCAATCAAATAAACTAACATTTATTCTAATTTCATGAGCTGCAACAATAAATTCAGAATCTCTGCTTAAGGGGCCCATATCAAGAAACAGCCTGTTCTAAGTTTATAATCCATTCTCACATACTTCCAGAGACCTTTGCTCCTAGGAAAAGTCAAGAGGTTCTAAAGGAATGCACTGTACCTTCCCCCCAGTCATACTGTAGACCTCACCCTTGGGGGCTCTCTGAGAGTTGAGCCTAGCTACAGGCCTAGAGGCAAGGTGAGTGGTAAGGGTGGTCCCAAAAAGTAATAGCATTGTCTTGCCAGATAACTGAATCAAGGAGTGACATTACTCCTTCTGTAGGAAATACAGGGTTAGTTTTCTCAAATAAGGGTGGAGAAATCAATACTACAAGAGGGAGGAACTGGGAATGCATCCTGCTAAAAATTCCGAAATCTCTTCCTCTGGCAAAATAATCTCTCCAGGATTTAGGAGTTCCCTAGCTTCTCTCTGTTGTTCCTCCCATACTTCTCCCAATTAACAGGATCCCATTCTTTTAGTGCCCTCACTCTAACTACAGATACTCTTCAAGGCTGAGCACTGACCTAGCACTGTTGTTCAGCTAACTGTATTATGAGGACTTATGCTTGATTTTCAGGAGCTTCAGCCCCATAGCTAAAGGAAAGAAGATTCCTTCAGGACATACTTAGAAATTTTCAAATTGCTTATGTCTGGAGCTGGATATTTGAATCCTTGAACTCACTGTTCTCCTTTATTATGATGTTAACACAATAAGAAGACTTTAAATTGCTGATTTGTGTCCGCAGCTCATTCCTTTCCTTTACTATTTTGTCCAGGGATGTTAAGACTAACCAATCATCATAATTGTATTTTTTACTTTTTCAAAAACACTCAAATTATTATATATGGAATTACTAAATTTCTCATGTTTTATAAAGTGGAGGATTCGGTAATCAAAGTGAGCCAGATTCCATTTAGCAGGTTCAGAGAAGCTAGGCAGGGTGGGTCGATATGTCCTCAAATGAGGGACTCTGACCCTCATATAGAACTCTGACAGTATAAGAAAAACTACACCTAGGAAATGACCAAGGGCAAAGCTAAAGTCAGTAGGTCATGAGACCTTAGACCCTCAGGATCCAGAGTCAGGGGTCTTATCTTGGGCCATCAAATTTGATCTGAAGCCAATGAACTAGTTTCATGCTGATGTATACCAATCAATAAAGGCCAAATCTCTACTGGAAAATGAATATGCATGATCCATAGAAAGAAGTGTATTAAAGGTGACTACTATTGTCCTAGGGCACCAACTGGTGCCCTCGCCCCTCCTCCTGCTTGCAGGGAAGTTTCTTATTTTCAACCTCACTCTCTCCCTTGTACTTATCTCAATAAAATTCATTTTCTACTTTCCTACTTTGCCCTTTGTTTACGGCGCTCTTTCTTCAACATCAGCAGAACATGGATCCTAGTTTTGGACTCTCCAGTAACAAAAGGGACCTATTTCTTGTATTAATTTAAAAAACACCATGGACTATCAGTAGTCCTTACATTATTAGGAGGAAAACCACAGCAACTTCAGATTTCATCAAACTAAAGAGTCAGCTCCAAAAACCACTAAATGCCTTACAGAAATTCACTATTACAATTTTGTTTCTCAAGAACTACTCCTGGCACCAAATCTGTCAGGCCTCTTGGAAAAACAAACTTAAAAGAAAAAAATGTGTACATATATACATACACACACACGCGCGCGTGCGCACACACGTGTATGTGTGTGTGTGTGTGCGTGTGCGTGTGCGTGTGTGTGTGTATGTTAGGACAGTTTCCAGAATCTAAAGACAGTTCAAAATGGCTGCCTGCCTGCACATGCAATACCAGGAGGGTCCAGTAACTGCTCATACATGAAGATAGAAGAACATCAGTCTGCGACGGAAGGTCTGGACATTTACTGAAGGACAGCTGGTGGGGATCTATGCCATGTACTAAGGTCAAAGGTGACGCAAAGACCTGAAGATCGGAGCAAATCAGCTCAAGATCAGCAATGAAAAGACAAGAGCAAGTCTGCACTGGAAATCAGTGTGCAGAGATGATGACAAAGACAGAAGCTCTCCCGGAAGAACTTTCATTTGATTCAAGTTGCCAGTCTATTGGTTAGGCCACCCACATGGAAGGTGGGTCTTCTTACCTGATTTGTTGGACCATACGCCAATCATTCATACCCAAAGCTATGTTCTGGAAATTGCCTGGGCCCTCTCTAATTTCTTCAAATTGACATAATGCTTTCAATAGACACAATGGATAACCTGCATTTCTAAAATGACTGTGGGCCTCACACATCTAGAAACTCACTCCACAGGTTCAGACCTAGGAACAGAACTAAACATTTGTACAAAGAACCAGATGTGAAAAAGGAGTGGCCTCTTGATATGACCATCACCTTTGGGAAAAATAAAGTAACCTTAAACATGCCATCTTAATTATAAAAGATGATATATTTTGAAAACAATTTCAGTCTACAGAAATGCAAAAACCTTTTAGGTATCTTAAATGGCAGAGATTTAATCTAGAAAATTAGTTACTTAGGTATTATGAGATTGCAAATGTAAAAAGAAGACACACAATCTAATACTAGTAACTGGTAAAAGCAGCTACCAATCTTAAGATTGAAGAAGGTCAAAGATGTAGCAGTATCAGGGACTCAAGAAATACAAAGATGTGGAGGCATCACAGTAAGAGTGCTCAAAGGAGGGACAGCTAGTTGAGCACCTCATGTAGCGAAGAGACTGAACAGTTAACTTCCATGTGTACTGTGGTTATAGGGCTATGACAAAGCTGGTGCTCAAAGTTCCTAAAGAATCTGTAAGCTACCATAGAGCTCATCCAAGAGAATAGCTAACAAGAGCTAAAAACAACAGCAAAATTCCATCTCTCCCTTCTTCCTACATTTCAGTCTTCCATCAGGGGCTCCTATTGCCAGAAACCAACAGCAATCCGGCAGGCAGAACAACCTCAAAACTGTAATTTGCTGAGCTTCAAGCCTAGTCTTTCAAAACTGAAGTATAAAATAGCAGATCTGAAGATGAAACCACAACCAAACAGGCAGTACATTTTTATATCCATATTTTCCCTATTAGCTTTCAAGTTCTTTAACCAGGAATCGCCCAGTATGGGGTTTCCAGGAATTTAACCCCAATATTTGAAAATCAGTGAATATTGTAAAACTTTTCTGACTAAAAATAAGCTGAAATATTGTACTTCATTCCTCTTTCATGATTACAAATCTATTTCCTATTTATTTGAGCCAGAAATTTCACATGACAGAGCATAAAGAAATTCTTTTATAATTGAAAACACTTCTCAAACCCAAGAATTTCTTCCAACAAAGAAAAACATTTTAATAGATTCCTAGTTTCAAACATATGCTTAAATATCTCATTTTCCTCCAAACTCAGACTTTATTGGAGGAGTTTTGAGACATTGACAGAACTTAGTGTTTTGTCTGGGAAATGGGGCCAGGGAGGGAGGGAAAAAACAAGAAAGCCCCCAGTGGTTCCTGCCTCCTAGTATCTACACTCACATGTATTTCTTTCCCATATAGAACAGGGTTGACCTTTAAAAACAAAGGATACCAAAGAAATGACAATGTGTGTCCTTCAAAGTCATAAAATGCATGTGGCTTTCACTGTACTTTCTCTTAGATTACTCATGATGAGTGAACCCAGTTACCAGAAATTGAAGACATTCAGGCAGCCCTCCAGAAAGATTCATGTGGCCAGGAATCTAGGCCTTCTCCGAGCAGCCATATGAGTCACTGTATAAGCAGACCTCTTGGCCCAGTCAAGCCTTCAGATGACTGTAACCCCAACTTACATCCTAGCTGCAACTTCTGGGACATCAAAAGCCAGAATCACCCAGCTGTGCTACTCCCAAGACTGACCCACTGTACTAAGTTAACAAATAACTCACAGAAACACATATCTAACATATTCTTAAAGGGCTCACTTCGAGTATATTCTCATTATTTCATTATATAGACAAAATTCATTTAACATACATTGTTCCTGATCCCCTTATTGGACCTACAAGTACTTGCAGCTCCATTAAAGTGGTTTATTTAAAGAGTTCAGCTGTTCCTGTCCTGTCCACTCAACTACTCTTTTAACATATCTTGAACTTTCTGTCAACTAAAGCCAACAGTGGAATTAGATGTCCAAGGGGTTTGAATACAAGAACATTCATGCCAAGGATCAAAGACCATGTCAAAAAAAGTTATTTAAAAATTGCTTATATAACTGAAAGGTGGGAAACAGATGACCTCTAAGGTTCCTAATAACACTAAGAGACACAAGTATCTAGGTGTCCCCCAAAGCCATGCAGTAATTCTCTTCAGGTACAAGTACTGAAAGTAGCTCAGAGTTCACAACAGAAAAAGGAATAAAGGGTCTAAGGATGTTATTTTACTTTATTTTATATTTTGAGACAGGGTCTCACTAGTCCTGCAGGCCAGTCCTGGGGATGTAGCTCAGTGGGGGAACATGTTCCTAGCATGAACAGTGCCCTAGGTTCGGTCTATAGTACAAGGAAGGAGGGAGAGAGAGAATAAGGAAGAAAGGAAGGGAAAGTTGGAGGAAAAATCATGTACAAATATACTAGGTTTCAGTCACCTTACTAATAAAGTAATTCAAACTTAATGCAACTAGTAAACCGTTAGTTTTTATGTCTGACTGGAAATATCTGAAAGTTTCAGAAAACACAATCTGGGCAGAAGAGTAAAAACAGACATTATGGAGGTATGAATCCGGGCATCCGGCCATTCTAGCAATACATATAGCATTTCAGTCAATGACAGATCAATGTATTCAACAGCAGTCCCATGAAAGTACATTGCCTGGTTATGCTACAGTCACCATAGTTTATATATAAGTAAACTTTATGATGTTCATACAACAATGAAATTGCATAATAAGACACTGCCTTTCTCAGAATAGGTCCCTATTCTTAACTGATGCATGACTGTTATTAAAATTCTAAGTGCACATAGCTTGTCTGACTCAGTATTTCCAATTGTGGATAAGACCATCCATTCATCTCTTCACAAGGACAAAATCTGTATAAAACCTAAGTATTCACCAATGAAAAGGTATATAAACAAATTATAGCACACCCAACCAAAGAACAGCATACAAACTATAAACAGAACAGGCTGTGTATATATACATATTAATATAAAACACTTTCCAATATATATCAGTAGGAGAAAAGAGGACAAGACCCTATAGGAGTAAAAGGAAGAAAAAACACCTATGGGCAAAAAAATGCTGGGAAACAGTTTTTTAAATCTTGTTCACAGTCACCTCTAGGAAAGTGAAGAAAAGGAAGTAGAGGAAAGGGAGAGGAAGGTGAAGGGGAGGAAGAGAGAAAACAGGGAAGAGGAGGGGATGGGGAAACAGAAAGGAGACTAGGGATCTGAAATCAGGGAGAAAACTTTATTGTACATTCTTTTCTACTATACATATATATTATATGTTCATTTTTTTCAAAGAGTCCATTGAAAACAGAAGAAAATATAAGCTATAGTTACTCCTGAACTAGTTTATACTGCAGTTCATCAGTGTAACCAGGATCTGTCTAGATTTGGGCTTAGAACATTCATATGCACATTCAACCACTCTAAATCACCTCTAGGATAAAAAGGGACCTTCACACTGTCCAATGTGCCTCTCATTACTTAGGAAAGGACAGCTTTCTCTGGCCCCTTTAATGCAAACCACTAACTTAAAAACTGGAGGTGTCTATGAAATGTCTTTCTGTCCTAAACTTATGAATCAGCAAACTTGGTGCAATAGTCCTTCTTTAAGTGCTTAGGCAAACTGTGGCAAGGCTGAAGAAAGAGAAATAAGTCAGACTTCAATGTTCACTAACTGGTGGGAGTCACCCAGAGCACACAACTGTGGTTAAGCAGCTGGCTCTTCCTGCCCATAAACATCAGTTGTGATTTTTTGCTGCACTGGCAACACCCCTTCTGAGACTGAGAGAGCACCTCCCAGATATGTGTTATTTACTCTCAGTGTACATGACAAAGATGGGAAATCAAAGATAACATGCTTTCAAAAAAAGAAGAGCATTCTTTTTCACTTCTGGCCTGTGTGGTAAAGATGAGATCTTTGTGTCTTGAAAACGGCCTGCACTCAGTATCAGAAGGTGAAGAATTTTCTTGTTCATCTACCAATAAACAACAGCTCTCTAAAAAGACTGTTTCTGAGAGTTCTCAAGTATGTGTTAGGACATACATTTTTGGTGGGAGTGTAAATTCGTTCGACTACTCTGGACAGCAGTATGGAGAGCTCTCAAAAGACTAGAAATAAATATCCCCTTTGATCCGGCGACACTCCTCCTGGGAATATATCCAAAAAAGGCCAAAACAACATACAACAGAGATACGTGTATACCCACATTCATAGCAGCACAACTTACAATAGCTAGAATATGGAAGTCACCAAAATACCCATCAACAGACCAGTGGATACACAAACTGTGGTACTTATACACAACAGAATACTACGCATCTGTAAGGTCCAACAGTGTGGAGGTTTTCACAGGCAAATGGAAGAAATTTGAGAATATCATGCTTAGTGAAGTGAGTCAGAAGCAGAAGGTGAAACATCGAATGGTCTCTCTGATATGAGAGACCCAGACCACAACTGTCTCATGGAACTTTAAACGAAAGACAAAGCGAAAGAGGGGGAGGAGGGGAAGGGAGGGATGGGAAAGTAGGGAGGGTAGGGAGAGGGACAAAAGGAGAGCGGGAAAGTCCTTGTCACTTTGACAAGAAATGTATGTGCACAAAATGCTCAACTCCATTGTAAACCTTAAATTCTGCACTTGTACATATCAATAAAATGGGGGGGGGGAGAAAAATACCTACTTTTCATTATAAGTTATTTAAGTATTGTTATTGTAAGAATAGGCAAAAAATTCTACAAGCTTTACCAACCCAAATGCTGAAATTCTCTTTTAATTCAAACCTAGAAAAATACTAATTTTTAAAACTGCTTTTTCAGTTATAGGAAAAGGAAATGGAAATCATATAATAGAATTAACTACTCTTATCCAGAGATTTTTAAATCCCTTTTTTAAAAATCACTATTAATAAGAAGAAATAAAATTAACTTGTAAACTGTAACATAACCCAAACACAGGCTCAAATTCATTTTCCCTAATCCAAAGAACAATGCCTGAAAAAAAACTGAGTACATAGTTATCAAAGAAATACCAAATATTTAAAGACAAAAATGTGCCTTTCCAATCATAGCAATAATATAGGGTGATATCTCTAACTTGAAAAGAACCTATATAGCCTTCAACCTACATATCTTGGTACAAAGTAAATTCCATGAGACTCAGATTCATTCTTTCTTTTCTACAAAATGCTCACCATACTTGATGCTCACTAAAATCAAAAGTTAATTTTACAGAAGTAAAACTATCTACTGTGCGGTTTTTATCTAGCTTCATACACAAACAAAAGTTGAATTCAAATATAATTTTTCAAAATAACATGAGCCTATATTCTCATATCATAATTAAATAAATTCCAATAAGTATGCAAGTTGTTATGGTTTGGATCTTAGATGTCCCACAAAAGCTCATGTGTTTAAGAGCCTGACTAGCTGACAGAATAGCTGGGAAACAGTGGAAACTTCAGAAGATGAGGAAGAGTTGGAAGAAATCAGGCCACCAGGCACACGCCCTCAAAGGGACTATTTGAGGCCTGGCCCCTTTTTCTCTTTCACTTCCCTGCTATCAAGACGTAAAGAGCTTTGCTTTTCCACACATATTCTCCCATGATGTTCAGCCTCCCAACAGGCCCAAAGCTACAGGGTCAAGCAACCGAGGTCTTAAACCTTTGATACTATGAGGCAACATGGTATCTTTCCTCCCTTTAAAAGTTATTTGTTTCAGATATTTTGTCACAGAGCCAGAAAACTAACATGTTTACTCATGAAACACTTAGTGTATTACACACTGAACAGGCCTTTTTTGGCTGATGCAGGAATCTATGGACCACACTGACTACACTACCCAAACTGGTGTCCACCAATCAGTGCCCTCCAGCATGTCACTGAAAATGGTCCTAGGAAGTGTTCTAAGACACATGAAGGTAAAATTAAAACATAACTCTTGCCAGCAGGATCTGTCAGAGCCTTAAACATAAAAATCTGACTCACCAAGAAAAGGACCTAACTTTCCCAAAATAATTTAGCAGAAAGCACCTTGAAATCTACCTGTGGTTGCTACTGAATCTTTTTTTGTGCTAAAATATACAATGAGCTACACAGAGCTGTTTCCTCAAAACAGACATTACTTTACAGCAAGCCAATTCTCACTCTCCAGTATTAAGACCTGAGACACATCCTTAAAATAGAAACAAATGAAAGTCTAAATGCTGTAGGAAAATCCAAAGCAAGCATATGTCCTGCAATTAATAATTGTTCTGATTATTATTACTAATCCCGTCTTAGTTTGCTCAGGTTGCAATAACAAAATGCCATAGAAGGGGAGACTGAAGCAACCGAAACTTATTTTTCCACAGTCTAGAAGCTGGAAAATCCAAGAGCCTGGTTCATGTGGGGGCTATCTTCCAAGCTTCCATCTGAAAGACAGAGTTCTCTGATGTCTCTTCCCGTAGGACACGATTGGTATTTGTTGATAGTATTTCTATTGAATCAGGGACCTACTTGTGTGACCTTGCTTATTTAACCGTAAGTACTTCTGTGAAGGCCCTATGTTCAATTTAGCACAACAGTAGTCAGAACTTCAATATATAAATGTGTTGGGTGAAAGAAAAAATTCAATCTACACCAATTCCTCCTCTACCTGATTTGCAACCTTTTGTTCCATGATATCTACTTTAATGCTGAAATATGAGCAGATCTGTTAATATACTGCTGCCACAGATCCAGAGATACACTGAGAGAAAAGACAGAGCTTGGCTCTTCAGGTCAAATGAATGAAGCAACTCATCTCTGAGAAGATAGGCAAGCGAGGGCAAGCTGTCCTCTGGCTTCCAGACAAAACCATCAGGATGACATCAGCCTATGGTACGACAAGGGCATCAGACACGGGAAAAGCTGGACCCCACATACATCTCATAACTCTTTGTATACCTTACTAAGAAAACCACTCTCAGAAACAAAATTTTGCTACTGGTGGACCAGCTAAATCCATAATGTTATAAATTTGAAATTCCACACACATTGCACTTCAAAATAAGTCACCACAATCGTATGTGAAAGCAATATAGAAGTGTTAAATAACTAGATAAAAAGTCAAACAGACGAAATGAAAAGGTTTCAAAAAACTAATACGACCATTTCAATGGAATGCAAAGAATAGACATGTACTAACAAAAGAAAGCCAACAAAAACAATTACAGACACAGGAATTAATGAATAAATGGGAAATGCAAAGGCACTTTGGACTTCTTGACACATCAGTGTTAGGAGATTATGTATGAAACTACCAAGCTCGCCCTTTTCTACCCCTCATCGTTGCAGCCAGGCAAAGGCTTGCTCATCTTTCAAGCTGTGCACAGATATTCACCCCAGTATCCTATGCTGGCCACCAGGTGTCTACTCAAACACATTTTTATTCTTAGACTGAGCCTTCATTTTACCTACTGCAATTAATTAATTTTTCCCAAGAAACATGAAAACTTTTAAGTGCACAAGCAGACTTCTTTAATCTTTGCATATCCAGTCTCAAGCATCTAGTATAAGTCCTGACAGAGGGTATTCAACAAACACTCACCGAATAAATAGAAACACTCATCAAACCTGGGATAATAACAGATACAACATACGTTTCAAGGAAAATTACTTAATCAAAGAAATACAATTTAACACAGTCAATGAAATTTTAACCATGGTAGGCAAAAACTATATACCTCACAAAAAAGTAACTTATTATATAAATTATAAATATCAATTCACTCTGTCATCAAAGTAACATGGCAGTATCTAATTAAAAATCTAAGCAATCTACTCATAACTGAGAGTAGACTAGAATTTTATTCAAAGAATAAAACTAATGCATACAGAATTTTTGACTAAAAATTAAAGTATCAAAATATGTGAAGTAGTTATATCTGGGAAGAATAAGCAGAGTATCCTGTTTCCTCAGTAAAATATAACAGAATTAGCAAAATCAATCATTGAAGACTGCAAAAATAGGGTGCATGTTTTTATATTTTTAAGATGACATCTGGGATCTGTTCATCACAAGTTTATTAGAGTATGCAAAGCATATCATTTCTGACATATTGCAAACATTTCATTTTTTAAATAACACATTATTTCTTTAAACAGCCTGAGGTCTAATTTATATGTATGACATACAAAGGTGCACAATTCAATGACTTTTAGTATATTCAGAGTTCTACAAATATTAACACAGTTTTAGAAGATCTTGATTACCTTAAAAGAAAAATCCTATGCCCCTTAGCTGTCAATCCTTCATCCTCCCCACCAGACGTAGGCAACCAATAATCCATTTTCTATGTGTACAGATTCACTGTTTTAGAAATTTTATGTTGATGAAATCATAATAAATATGTTTATTCATAACTAGTTTCTTTCACTTAAGCAGGTAATCAAAGCTCATTTAAGTTTTAGAATGGCAGCATTTCTTCTTATGAAGAATATACTACTGTATAAAATTACAATACTTTATTCACTGGTTGATGGATATATCAAGTATTCTCGCTTGGGGAACTATGAACAATGAAGTCATGAACATATGTGTAGAAGTTTCAGCCAGGTCTAGTGTCACAATCACTTATAGGAATCACTTACAAGGATCACTTAAAGGAACAGAGGTGACTCAATAGGCAGATCCATCACTTTTGGAAAGCCCACCTCAGAATACAGCACCCCAGAACTCCAGAGGCTGAGGGAGGAGGATCGCAAGCCAGGGACCAGCCTGGGCAATTGCTACCAACTTACTGAGACCTGTCTCAAAAGGCTGGGGATGGGGATGTAGCTCAGTGAGAAGGCCTTGCATTTGATATCCAGTACCACAAAAAAAGGTTTCATCTGAACATATATTTTCATTTTTCTTGCATATATACCAGGAGGAAAGATACTGGATCACATCATTACTCTTTGAGGAACCACGAACTGTTTTCTAAAGCATTTCTAAAGACCAGGATGCAAGAGTTCCAAGTGCCTTACCACCTCACTGACACCTGTAATTATCTGTCTTAACTCCAGCCATCCAAGTGCATATGAAACAGTATCTCACTACTGTCTTGATCTGCATTTCCCCAGTGATACGCAGTCAGTAGCCTTTCTGCATGTTCACTGGCCATTTCTTGGGAAAAATGTCTGTTAAGATCTTCCAATTTTTAATTGAGGTGCTTTTTATTACTGAGTTTTATGTTTTTATTCTGTATAATAAAAAGCTCTTAACAAAACACATTATTTACCAAAAATTCCAAGCTGTTGCTGTTTTTTCACTTTCTTAACATTAGTCCTTTAAATATATCCAAAAAGTCATAAATACCATGGGGATTTTATTTCCACCACAGTAAATATAAAACAAATACAAAAAAGGCTGGAAACATTTACATAATATCCTTTTGTCCTTGAAATTATACTTCATTGTAATTCCCTCAAATTTTTACCTTATCATATTACACTTTTAATATTTTACTATTTATCTCCAACAAAAACAAATTGTACATAGTTTAAAATATTTAAATTATCTTGATTTCCTGTGACCAAAAAATTCTAAGCTTTAAAACTTTTCTTCTGGATTCAGCCAATATAATTAACAGAGCACAAGCATAACCTTCTTAAACAGTTACTAAACACAAACAATATTTTATTGGTAATGCAATACTTAGTAAAATGCATGAGTTGGGGATGGTTACAGGGCCTTGAGATCTGGGTAATATCAAAACAATGAACTGGTCTTCTGCTGATCAGGGCTTTGAAATTTTGATTAATATACTACATTAAGGTTATAAACGGGGACAGTGTTGTTTTCTGGTTTGGACTTTTTTGTAAAAATAGAAAAAAGCATGGAAGTAGAAAAGGAGGGGAAGCAGATTCTGAATGTCTAGAATATGGGTATGTTTTCATACAGATCAATGAGACCTAGAGACCAATTCTTTTCACCTACTTGGACTCATACACAGCCAGAAGGTCTCTTTGCACTCTCCTGTGTGTGTACCATACATGGCTGGGATTCACTGTAGATCCTCATAGAGATAATTATGCTTCTTTAGACTATTACACATGATGAATATTAATATTATGTAGTCTCTTTTTGCTAACACCTTTTTCTACACATAAGTAGTAACTTATGCAAAAAGCTTACTTTCTCAAAATTTCCTAAAATAAAAAAGCAATCAAAACTACTCCAACAAAGGGGTTGTATTCCCTAATTATAAGAGCAAATCCACATGCTGATTAATTTTGACAGTTTCTATATTTCACCTACAAATTT
The DNA here is from genome assembly GCA_004027205.1 of Ctenodactylus gundi. NCBI lineage: Eukaryota > Metazoa > Chordata > Mammalia > Rodentia > Ctenodactylidae > Ctenodactylus > Ctenodactylus gundi. Next base: position 44,770 of record PVKB01003099.1, read on the forward strand.
GATGGCTTCAAAGCATTTGCTGCACGAGGCAGTGATATCCAAATAAGGTAAAAATAGCAACTTTTTAAAATCAGACCTAAATTTGACAACAGCTTATGACTGGATTAATATTGCTTACAGTCATCTGAATGTCACTTTGACAAACTAAATGTTTATCTTGATAACATCTCCCCCTAGGCATATGGCACTTCCATTAACTCCAACATTATCTTTGTAGCAGAAGATGCCTCACTGTTTTCAGAATATTCATAATTTACAAGGTCTCTCTTCAGTCATGACTGATAATTGCTCATAATATTGAGGAAAGATCCTTGCACAGATGTTATCCGGTGTGTGGCTTTTAAAAATTATTATTAATTTCAAAGAACAAAGAGTTCTCTTTAAAGCAAACATTTAACAGCCATGATCCAAATCTTAGGTGAAAATGTTCCTTTCTAAAATAAAGCATTTAAAAAAAAAAGTCTAAATTCTATAACAGCAAACTTGGGCAACTCAGAAAAACTGCACACTCAAAATTATGAAAAAATACAAATTCATAATATTCAACAAGGATTTAAAAAAAGCTATAAATGAGACCTTGTAAGAGAAAATGTGAACGATAAACACAACTTAGCCTCTAACTGATTCTGATTACCATCAAATACATAAAAAAACCGAGGTCTATAAAGGAAACTCAGAATTTAAATATTCATCCACAAACTTAGGTTGTCACAATTTTAAAGTATTCTTTAGGAAACTGAGCTCTTCTAAAATCAGTTCAGGAAACATTTCCTCCTATGTGCCCCCAGCATCAACAGAATGAAAAGTATAATCTAACTACAATCACGAAAGCCAGACAAGAGTCCATGAGACTGATGAAAGTAGCTTAATCACATAACAGATCACAGAAAACAAGGATTCAAGGTCCTTTTTTATAATTAATAAATAAGAGAAAAGGCTACAGTTTTATAGGTATTTCCAAGGAAAATAAGATGCATGCCAAATGTTTAGAAAAAACAATTCTAAATTTTATGCAGAAACATAAAAGTTAGCCAAAGCAGTCCTGATAAGGCAGGAGGCATCATTACCCTAGACTAACACTATAAATCAACAGAGCCAACTCAGGAATCTTCGACCATAATCTATTCAACAAAGGGGCCAAAACATATGCTGGAGAAAGGACAGCCTCTTTAACAAATGATGTAGGTAAAATTGGTTATCCAAAAGTAGGAGTATGAATCTAGATCCACATCTTTCACCATGTGGTAATATCAAATCAAAACGCACTAAAGACCTACAGATGAAAACGGAATCACTAGGCAGGTAAATTAGGCAAAAGCTTTGAAGAAAAAAAGGCATAAATAAGGACTTTCAACAGAACACCTAACACACAAGACGAAATGCCAAGAATCGGTATCAAATTAAAAAGCTTCTGCACAGCAAAGGAAACAAACACAGAGGAGGAAAGCAACAGAGGGGGAAACAATTTTTGCGAATTACTCCTCAGAGACTAATAACTAGAATATACAAAGGAATAAAAAAAATTATGCCCCCCCCCAATAAAAAGACCTGATGAAAAATTCTGGCAACTGGAACAAAGAGACAATTCTCAGAAGAAGACAAACACATGGCAAATGATTACATGAAAACATGTTTTATATCTTTAGCCATTAAAAGAATGCAAATCAAAACAATACTGAAATTACATCTTGCTTAAGTAAGAATGGATATCATCGAGAATTCAAGAAATAGTAAATGCTGTCAAAGCTGTGTAGGAAAAAGGAATCCTTAATCATTGTTGGTGGGACAACCACCATAGAAATCAGTGCAGTGATTCCTCAAAAAAAAAACTGAAAATAGAAATTCCATTTGATCTAGCTACACTTCTAGTAGGAATCTTTCCAAAAAGTTACAGACATCACATTAGTAGTGATACTAGAATACCCAAGTTTATAGCAACACAATTTATAATAGCTAAATCTTGGAAGCAGCCAATATAACCATTAATGTACAAATGGATAAAGAATTACTAAGACAAGGAGAGAGAAATTTGAATCAGATGTAGAAAAATGGATGTAGACTTAGACCATTATAGGCTTAGTGAAATTAATCAAGAACAGGTTAAATATGCATGGTTTCTCTAGCATGAGAAACTCAAAGCATAGATAAGTAAAACAGCAAAATAAGAGTGTGTGGAGAGGAGAAGGGAATATGGGAGGGTGGGAAACAGAAATAATTAAGATGTCATATGTATATGTACAAATCTCTCAACCTTAATGAAATTACTGTTTATCACAAATACATACCAATTTAAGGGGGAAATTCCTCAGAAAATCAAAACAAATGCATAGAACATTTTCTATGATTATGCCCAACTGAAAGACAGCATATTGTATCATGCAATTCTCAAGAAAAAATATGTTTCAAAACATCTTATATCAGGTATGTCCAACCTGCAGCATACCAGTTGTTTGATCTTCGTTGTTTGAGTGAAGAGGAATTTTCTTGGGCCACATGCAAAATACATAATATAATTAATGTACATGAGTAAGACAACCTCCTTTTAAAAAATTTTTACTGTAACATTTAAGAAAAAAATGGGGAAAACCCCACACGCCTCAGGTTGGACATACCTGCCTTATATCATTCAGTTTTTTCTAAACAAATGCAAATGAAACCTAGAATGAGACCCAATTTCCATCAAAATTTTTATGCATATTAGCCATTAAATATTGACCTATGTGGATTCATCTTCAGGGACCTTTTTCCAGTCACCTCTGAGCCTCCTGTATCCTTCCAGTTCCAATTAATGAGCAACCTTCTATCAAGATCTAAGTAGACTACAGTTATTCGTGTTTTAGGGGGTTTTTTGCTATGAAACCTGGCTCAGACCACAGTAACTTTCCTGGTACTGAAAGTGTACACTGTGTGGCTCCCTCTGTCCACCCAGCTTTGTGGCCCACCTCAAGCCAAATGCCACACTTCCTCTTTGTAAGTCTGTACTTTGTTCTAAATCACTCAGAACAGACAGTACAGAACTGCCCAACAACTTATTACAACATGATCTCTGGCCTAGGTATCTTAACTTCTAGAAAGCTAAACTGCACTCTTAGGTTTATGCGCATGGTGATCGTGAACTGCGTCAGGGACACTAACCCCACAGCCTTCATGCCTTCATATCTCTGCAGTAGTCAAAACCCTTCCTCCAAAACAATGTGTCTTCCTGAGCAAAAATTCAAATGAAAGAACCTGGGCTTTCAAGTGGGTACTCTGCCTTGCGGAGGAACCAAGACAGAGCCACCAAGTCAGGCAAGTCACTTTCCATAGGTTCATTTATGAAACACCTGCTATGACTCTTCACACCATGACTTGTTACCTTATTAGTAATAAAGTGATCATCCAGGAGATTCTGAGAACTTAAATGAGCAGCTTAGAGAAATAAATCAAGGCCAGAACTTAGAAATCCTTGATTCCTTGAAGCCTGCATGAGAATAAGGGCTCCCAATTCTATCAGACTTGTCACCTTTTGCTAACAAGTATTTGTAATCTACACAGACAATACATACACCAAAGAGAATAATAAAAAAATCTAAGCTATAATGTAAAGGCCAAACAAAAGGAAGTAATCTTTACTGTCTTTCATGTACGCAATTTGTATGTATGTATGATAGGTATACATACAAACTACTCTATGTGTACTCACACAAATTATACAAGTACACAAATATACACGTATGTACACCACATCTACATATAATTTCAAGATGTAAATACTGAAGCTTAACTACACTAAATGACTTAATTACGTAATAAGATGCTTGCAACCACTTTTAATAAGTCTGAATTTCAAAGAATAGAAGTATATTCATCAGCATATTTTCAACATGTATTATGGTATTTTTTAAAAGAAGGACTATGTATGTGTCTACATACATATGCATTCACCATATTTCCTATAACTGTGTTTTAATACAGTTGTATATTTATTGCAAATAGCCCACGCAGCACTAATACAAATGATGAGATCTGCCAAAATAATAGACATTTCTTTGTGAAACAACGAAAAAAAGCAAAATAAAGCTTTTGCATGCATACACACACACACACACACACACACACACACGCACACGCACATGCACACACACACAGTTTGTCTCCACATATTAAATAGAGTTACATTTTTGGCTTGAATATTTTATTAACAGGATTTTTAGCAACCAAATCCCCAGTAGGAACTTTCAAAGATTTTACAAAATGCACAGACAAAGACAGCAGGGTATCCTGTACCCTACAGACTCTCTAGAGCTATTTGTCCTACTCATCAAACACCCGCAGCTCATACCATTCTGGAGACAACCAAAGTTAGCTCCCACCAATTTCTGAAACACTTATTAGATTGTTTAAGAGATGTCAACTTGGAGCAATTAGAAAACACACCCAGACTGCAGCTTACAGATGTGTGTGAGAGATCTGTGGGCCAGAGAATGAGGGAAGAACACCCCCAAGATATGGGATGCCCAAGTGGAAATTCAAACTGTATAAAAGTAAGGAAGAAGAAAGACTGTCATAGCTTTGTCCTGAGAAAGCTCTTGCCTTCAGGCTCTTGCCTTCAGGCTCTTGCCTTCTGATCGTCTACAGACACAGACTTGCTACATATGTCATATCTTCATCACGGATTCACTCTTGACTTGTGCCTGTCTACTTGTAGTCAATCCTTCGTCTCCAGTCTTTGCAACTGTCCTTTGGACATCTGAGATCTGCAGCAGACTCTCACTGGCTTGCAGTCCTGGACAGGTGTTCTACCTTGTGGCTAAGCAGCCATGGACCCTCCAGCTCTCACATGTGCAGACCGCCATCGTGGACTATCTCTCTCCTCAGAACTTGTAAGCCCTTCAAAATAATCCCTCTTCCTTATAATCTGTGTCACTTCTGCCCCTTGTAGAGGCCTAACTAATACAAGGCTCTACCTCTCCCACTGAATAAAGCAGTGCTGAGAATATTCACTGGGGCCCAACATACACTACAGAGAGGCACTGGAGACAAATTATAAGAAAGAAAAAAATTTTACAGCTGGTGGAGAAAGTGACATTAAACAACTATCCAAGTAATAACATCAGTGCAAAATGCTGTAAGTTCTACTAAAAAAAAATAAATAAGCTGCTAATATAGATGGTAAGATGACATCAGACTTTACAACTCTATGGACCAGTGGAAGTATTTTCTTCTATTAACTTGGAACCATAAATGGCACTGTTGCCATTTTAGTTTTGCTATGAAAGGGTCCTTTTTTAAAAATAGTAATAACTGCCATTTACAATAACCATAGTAACAAGGCAGTTAGGAAACAACCTCTGTATTTTAGAAAGACATACAAGAGTACTTTTAGCTCGGTGGATAAACTCACTATAATATTCTTATTTCATTCTTTGGGCTCGAGACTGGCAAGAAAGCCTCAGGATGGTATTTTTGTTACCACTATACCAGATCTTCACTACCCAGCAACTTCAGATCACGTAAGAGTGTGTGAGACATACAAATTTCCAGGCCCCACCTCTGACCAATTGCATCAAATATCATTTTAACAAGATCACCAGAAAATTCACATCCACATTGAAATTTCAAAAGCACTGTTCTAGAGCAGATTATATGAATCCTCCAACAGCTAAAATTCATCTACAACCACCGACATTTAAAACTTAGTAATGACCTCAAACACAATGACCCTATTCCGAAGAAAATAACTGAGAGATTCCAGAAAAATCAGGATGCAAGATAAAAATTACAGCAGGCAAGTTAGCATCTTAAATATCAATCATGTTTACCAAATTAAACATCATGACCTTAATAGAATAACTGGAAGAACAAACCAGTAAAGTGCCAATCACAAACGAATACTAATTCACAGCTTTGGAACAGAGTTCCCATAAAACTGTGTTGCATGGCTTTTGTGAGAGCAGATGCAGGCACTGGGCTGAACGCTGAGTCTGGTGCTGGCTGCTGACGCTTGTCATCAAGCAAAGCACATTCTCCCCGCTAGCTGTGAAGAAGCCAGGCTCTTCTTTAGGCAACCTGACAGACGTCATATAGGAATTCATGTGTGGGGATTTTTTTAATCCCACAATTAGGTTTTCTAAGGTAGAAATCTCTTTCCATAGGTGTAACTACAGGCAAAGACAAGCTGCACACATCTATGCCTCTTTTCAGGGCCACTAAGTTAGGAAAGTAACTGCCAGTGAGATGCAATGCCTTTTCTAGAGACAAAAAGTTACAGCACAAACCTTGATACCAAGGAGGCAGCCACGAGTCACAGAGCTAATGACAACCTGACATATACCTAGTCCTAACTGCAATGGGCTGTAGGTACAAAAATACAAGCAAACTTTTGAAGACTTAGCAAAAGTAGAAAGGAAAATATCTCCAAAAAATTTTATATTGATTGCATGTCCAGATAGAATTTTTTGTATCTAAGCCTAAAAATCATAGAAGGGGCTGGGGCAAAGCTAAGTGGATAAAGCATTTGCCCAGCAAGCACAATGCCCTGAGTTCAATTCCCCTGCCTCACATAAAAATTAGCCTGGCATGGTGACAAGCACCTGAAACTCCAGCACTGAGGACCTTGAAGTAGAGGGACTGAGTTCAAGGTCAGCCTGCCTCTACAGTGAATTTGGACCAGCATAGACTACAGAGTGAGACCCTGACTCAAAAAAATTAAAATAAAATGAAAATAAAAATCATACAAGAGGGGCAGTATGCAGCTTAGTGGTAGAGTATTTGCCTAGTGTGAATAAAGCCCTGGGTTTGATTCCCAGCACAACTGGAAGGAAGGAAGGAAGGAAGGAAAGAAGGAAGGAAGGAAGGAGCGAGCCATCAGTTTCTTTAACCTTCTAATTGACTATTAAAAAACTTTAATTACATGTAGCTTATACTATATCTCTAATGAACACGAATAGCTTAAAGGTCATCTGAATTATGCTTATACCTACATTAAATTTTCAAAATTATACAATGAGATTAATCCTACAGAGTAACTATTGAAAACATGTATTTAGGCTGATGTTAAATTCTTTTAAAAATAGGATTACCAATTTTTTTTATTTTACACATTCCAACTAAGAGAGCCCTTTCAAGAAATATCTGCATGGATGCTCCTAAATTTATACCCAAAGTGGAGAGAACCATGGAGCATTTCTCAAAGTCAAGCAAGGGGAGAGCTAAGAGAAGCTAAAGTGCAATCACAGAGATGGCAGGTTCTCGCAGGGTCTAGGAATGCAGGAGTGGAAAGACTAAACAAGTTCCATGGACAAGAGCCATTCCCTGGTGCAGACGCCATTCATACTTCTAAGTAAAATGGGAAAAAATCAAACCACAATCTCCACACTTGCCCCAAACCATTAAGACTACAACCTATGAAGCACACACAGTGGGAAGCAGATTGTACTGACTTGTAGGGGTATGATATGGTTTAAAATAAACGCACAGTTCTTCCTTAGTACAAAGAAAAACAGAAAAGCTCTTGTAGGATTAAAAAGTAGATTCAAAACTCATGTCTTATTAATAAATACGGCAAGAACTCCACACATACCAATGTTAAAACAGCACCTCTAGCATAAAAAAAAAAAATGGTGCTGAGTCAAAGTTAGAAAACAAGACTGAATTGGAGGCAAGCAGAGTGGCTCAGGCCATCTCCAATCTGGGCAGATTCCTCTCATTCCAGGACGGGAACAATCCCATCACTTAGGAAATCTGGAGCTCTGCCAACATACTGCTTCTGCAGCCGGCTGGGGGAGGACCAAGGAAGGGAAAATGTCTGGGCAGCTGCCTTTTATCACAAAGCCTTCTCTTGGAAAGGCTAATAATGAATTTCCTAGATATAAGACTGTGCTTGAGGTAGTCGATAGTATAAAAACATCACTTTTTAAAAATTACTGCTCAAGGTGTTAAAAGGACAATAAGGCCATGAGTTATATCTGGTGAAATATTAGAATATTATATTCAATCATTTCAAAATTATTTTAATTAGGCCTACCCTCAACATATCTATGTGGGTGAGAAAGAGTTTACTATGTAGAGAGCTTAATATACACACCAGACACTCAACTAACTTTTCTCACTAAATAAACTTTTAAAGAGATATGAGAGCCCGAATATGGCTGCCTGCTGTCCACCAAGCAGCTCAGCTCCAGCACACACCACGCCCTTTACTACGCGACGCTTCACAGCTTTCACTCCTATGGAAGAGTGCTGAGGATGGGGCACTGAGCTCCCTGTGTTCACGATAAATGCTACTAAGTGCTGAAGCAAGCACTTGAATTCATACCTAACCTAAGGCTAAAGGGCTTCTGTTACCACTAAACTTTTCCCCTCATTTGGACTGCCACCAAAATTACCTTATTTTCTGCTATTCTCAAAGGAATTAAGACTTGCCACTTCCCCTTTCTTTCCTGTAGCCCTATTGCCAGTACTCACACTGTCTTTATCCTTCTAAAACAAACAATACGGCCTGGAGATATAGCTCAGTAATTAAAGCGCCCTGAGTTCGATTCCGCCATCACCACATACTAGCTGGGTACAATGGCACATGCCCATAGTCCCAGCACTCAGGAGGGCTGAGGCAGGAGGACTGCCATGTACTCAAGGCCAATCTGGGCAACATAGTAAGTTCAGGACCAGCCTGGACAAAGAGCAAGACCTTGTCTCAAAAATAAACAAAACACATTACACAATGTAAGATTCATGCTTTCCTAAGTATGTAATAGAAAGTATTCAGGTATATAAATCTGATACGTAAGAACACAAAAATAACATGCATTTATCTGAATGGACAAGTTACTAGATGCCTCATATTATCTGTTTACCATGTCATAATACTGAGAAAATAAATGTGAATTTTGAAATTCACATTTCCACAGTTTCTAGGTCACACGTCCCTTACTCTATAGTAAATGTAACATCTTTACATTTTCACCCACTCTGGTTGGGCACAACAGGCAGCTGGGCACAAGGGCAACAATCCTAAGCTGTGCACAAAGGCCGGTAATAAGAACGGGAATCTGGGGCAAGGGCACAACATTCACTTGCTCGGAGAAAATTATCCCCCCACAAAACAGACATGAAAATACAGATCCACCACGTCACAGGGCTGTCACTAGAATCCACTGAAAGGACATTAAATTGTTTTGTGAACTCTGAGGCCCTGTGAACCTGTCATGAACACACAGCACACTTCTGCTCATTCTCAGCTGGCATGAGAAGGACTACAGGGCCTCTGACCACAACAAAGACAGACATCTATCCCTCCAAACCCGTGCACCCACAAGTCAATCTTCCAAGTAAAGTCATCAAGGGATTGAAGGTGCAGGAGTTGTGTTTTTAAACAACCGTGAGAGATAATAAGCACTGATTTAAATAAAAGGCTTGTGACATGCAGGAAGGCACCCTCACCACTACAGGTGGGTCCTCATCCAGCCTCAGGGCCACCAAGGATGGTGGGAACGCTGGCCGCCGATCAAATGTGAGAGTGTGGAAATATTACCAAAAAATCACTGAAAAATGACATGACAGGTACGATACTTTGTCCTTTTTTTTTTTTCCCCTTTGAGAAGTCCTCACTCTGTAGTCCAGGCTGGCCTCAAACTCATGGCACTCCTCCAGACTCAGCCAATTCTTATGCGGTGCAGTGGAATCAAACCCGGGGCCTTAGCAAGGGTTGTTAACCCTGATCTAGGCCCCTAGACCTAAGTGTTCCGTTTTTAAATAAGCTTCTTAACACCTAAGAAAATAAACCTAGTAATATCTTAGTATCAAAAGATCAAAACACTTAGACTTTCTTTTTCAGGTTATTTTTTTCCTCCCCATTTCATACTACCTTCATGCCAGTATCCTATTCTACCATCAAACTTACCAAAGAGATGCTATATGGAAAATAGCCTTCAGTAGAGCAAAGTAACAGTCTCCACACTCAACTACAGAAATAGCTGTAAAAAGAGGCCTAATTATGTCAATTGATGTAGTCAGGCTGCACACCCTCCCAAAGGCACAGATCCACACTCTCAATTCAAGACAGAAATCTTCTCCAGTCACTTGGCATCCTGCACTGCACAGTTTTAGACCTACACACAATCTGATGAAGGAAAATACTTCTATAATTACAAATTCTGGAAAGAAAAATGAAAAAAGGTAAATACAGACAACAAAAATATAAAAGTGAATAAAGGAATTTTAAAATATATAATAGAAAGCCAGTGAGCTGACACATGGCATATGATTACATTAATGAAGAAAACTGTAACTATTTATCACACACAGTCATGAACAGAAGGAACGCAAGGCCAGGAACACAAATGGGGCAGAAGGCTTTTAGCTTTATTTTTAGCTTTCTTTAGAAGAAAAAAAGAAGAGAGAGAGAGAGAAAGAAAGAAAGAAAGAAAGAAAGAAAGAAAGAAAGAAAGAAAGTGAGAAAGCAAGCTGGCAATACAGCCTGATAGCAGAGTCCTCACATAATAATGCACAGGACCTAGTTTTGATCCCAGGCACAAACACAAAAGGAAAAAAGAAGAAAGAAAAGAAAGAAAGAGGATGAAAAGAAAGAATGAAGGAAAGAGAAAGAGAAAAAATTATTTTTTAAAAAAAGAACATACCATCTCAGATAATGCTGCTTAAATAAGGATTCTTGGGTGGAAACTTTGATCTAAGATCAGATAAAGTTGATAAAGAAGGAATTTCCTTATACAGGGTAAATAAAGAAACAGCATAAACTACTGCGAATGGCAGGAAGAGCTTTCAGTAAAAACACAGGGTAGTCTGTTTAGGATGCTTGGAATAAGGATACTCACTAATAAGGTTAGTAGATTCTGCTCTACCCTCCCACATCCCACTCCCCAGACAAGGGGCCACCTCAGTACAAATCCAATGCAGTAATATGCAATCTCAAGTGTTTAATTTTTATATATCTTGGGACAAAAGGGGGAAAAAAAGACAAAAATAGAGTTAAACCTAAGATACATGCTCAAGGATCACAACTTTTTATCTCATTACTAGCTAACAGTTTCTAAGGTCACCACACTGGGTTAATAGTTTTTCTAGATGTTTCCAGATCACCACAGAAAACCATTAAGCTCAAGATGCCGGTACAAACAGTTAAAGAGAAAATATATACATATATGCATATATACATACATACATATACACACACACCAAAACTGCACCACACAGGTACTAACAGTCCTTTTATACTTTTTTAAAATGTGCACAGTATTTTTAAAAATTGTTTCTAAACAATTTTCAAGGCAAAAGACACAGGTACAAAACTATTGACAATGCCCAACATCTGGCTTGTACTTTTTAATTAGGTAAGAAAGACTCTTTAAGGCAAATGACACAGAATTTATAGTAACTGCCCCAAGTAAAAAATCAATTTGTTTGCAGCACTTTTGTTTTACTCTTCTCTCAATTAGTCGCACAGCCAAGGGCTGCACTAATACACTCGTAGCACTAATCTGCAACTTCAAAGTTACAATTCAACAGAAAATGTACCTCAAGCATCACCAGGTAAGGAAATTTTATTCATTTCATATACTCCACAGCTGGCACTTTGGCTCTGAGCCAGGGCTTGTGTGGGTCCCCTCACTTCACTAGCACTATGACCCTGTGCTACTTGCCTAATTTCTCTAAACCTCAGTTTCCCTATCTGCAAGGATAGAAAGAATAATGCAAACATTATTAGGGAAGTTAAATAATATACATAAAGAAAGATACTTTAAGAGTCATTCTTAAGACATTTTGAAAGAAAGACCCAAAAAAGCCCAATAATGCAAACAAACTCAACAAAAGAACTCCAAAAGTTTCAAGGGATCCCTCTGTCAAGAAACATCTACTGAGCACCAAGTAGGTACAAAGGCTTGTCCTGAATAAAGGAGATCTGGAGAGAAACGGTACTGTTGTCTCTGCCCACAGGAATCTTTATGCTCTTGTAGAAGAGAGGAGAGACGACTTTAAAATTACCAACATCTGCTTGAACAACACGTCTCAAGATCTTGATGCTCCATGTCTATGAGAAGAGAACATCCTGACCAAGAAAGTGACCATCTACTCAATTCGTGGACCCAGGGCATACCGAATTTGGACAAGAGGATTTCCCTAGACAATTATGGAATGCCAGTAACCAAGCAGAATGAGGATCACCTACCAGGGAAACATTAAGCCAGAACTGAGAAAGCACAGAACGATTCTTCCTCTTCTATAGCCAGGAGAATCACTGATCTTTCTGGAAATGCCTATCACTGGATACACACTGTAGACATGTGTATGTGGGCTTTATTTCCTTATAAAATATGATTACCAGTGCTCACAAAGGCTCCTGTCTTACAACATGTAAAACTCCACCCACCAAAAACCACAGTGCTGGCAAACTCCACCAGTGGATCCTTCTTCCTGCCAAATTCAGTAAGCCCAGGGTCACAGAAGAGTTACTGTGACAGGGAGAAGGGGCAATGACAGCAGGAAGCCAAAGTTTGGCTTTCAGAGCATCAGTTTCCTTATCTTTAAAATAAGGAGCTCCTAAAATTAGATCACTGGTATTCATGAGAAAGCCAAGCAGGTACAATGTGGCCCTATCCTGTGTCCCACAGGTATGAGGACTGACATCGAGAGTACAACATGTCACATACATACCACAGTAGCATGCCAAGACCCAGCTCTATGAAGTGATGGTGGCTACTCTGTGTCAAGACCTTTAGAAGGACTTACAAGCATTACTTGATTAATCTTCACAACAACCATGTCAGGTAGAGATTATTATCTTTGTTGTAAATATAAGAAAAAGGAGGCTCTGAGGAAGCATCACATAGATTGTAAAAAGGTTCAGGGTGTGGGCATGAGGGCTCACAAGAAGAGAGATCCCCAAACTCCTGCTCCTGGACTTTCTACCCACCACACAGCATAGCTCCCAGCTACCAGGACAGCATACAAAGTTATAACCAGAGAGGAATGTGCAAAACCATGGATCAATGAAAATGACATCTCCAAGGAAAATATCCAGCTCTATCAACTTCTAAGTAAGTAATTCTTGTAACTCGTTTCTGCCCTGCTGGTCCCCAAAATGGTAAGAGATGTCCTGCTAAAAGCTTATAAATATTTCTCAAATTTCCAGATAGACATAAATTCTTTGTTCTAGTTACAACACCACAAGGGACACACCTGCAGCTTCCACTACTGTGATAGGACACACAATCCAAGAATGCAGCGGTACCAGCCAGAGCATAAGCCCAGCCCATCTTTCTTTGAACATAAATTTTAAAATTCCTCATAAAAGTCTACAGATAATTAAACTTAACTGGCAGTTATCTTAATATACAATGCTCAGAAAATTACTTGAACAGTATTAAGTTAGGTATGATAGCAGCACCCGTAATTCCAGCACTTGAGAGGTTGTGGCAGGGATTGCAAATTTGAGGCCACGAAGAGTTTAAGACCAGCTTCAACTACATAGTGAGATTCTGTCTGGAGGAAAAAAAGCATTTGAGGACATTTTGGTAATTAAATATCTAGAGAAATTGAAATAGCAATATTTTGTATTTTATGTTTATTAAAAATTTTATATGGAAAAAACTCATCTGAGACCTAAAGCAAAGTAACAGCCTCCACATAGAAAGTAATAAGCATCAAGAGGAAAGGAAAAAAACTGGTAAAATCATTTCATGTCACAGAAGACCAGAAAAAAGATAAAAAATATAATTTGCAGATGACTTGATTACATACCTAGAAAAGTCAAAGAAAACCTCTGAGACATACTGGGACCAAAAGCACTTAGCAAAAATAGCAAAATAAAAAATAAGCTTATAAAAAACCTATAGAAGTAAATTGAATTTCATTCTGAAATAGCATTTTTTGTAAAGATGCCTCAAAATAACATCAAAGGATGATCCCTTTGAAAAGTCACTAAGGGGAAGTGAACATCAATACCTTTTAAAGAGATTTGTTTAAAAATAAAAGATGTGACCAACAACAGAACATGCTATATTCCTAGAAGGGGGAAAAATAACTGAATGGAATTTTTTAAACATTGGAATAAAACTGAATTTTGCTAAATATTAAAATAAAATACTATTTTTCTAAACCCCTGATTTTTCTATATCTCCTACATTTTTTCATCTTCCCATTAATGACCTAGGGGTTACTTTATAATGTAAAAATATAATTAAAATGATTGACAATAAAAATGTAGATAAATGCAATCTTTTACTTTTCAGGTGCATTTCTAATAAATGTCCAATTTTCTTAAACCTTTGCAAATATGTCAACTGAGCTATTATAAAATGAGTTTAAAAGCAGTAAGAATTTAAGTAACATTCCATCAAGAGTGAACAATAGACACAGAGAAACAGGAAAAAAACTGACTTAGGTTCATTTATCTCCCTCAAGATAAATGTAATTGAAAGTGAAGAAAGCATGCAGTAGAGGCAGAATCAGTGCATCACACCAGCCACCAGCCAAGAAGTGAAGCGCCCAGTGAAAATGGAAGCTAGTGTGAGGCTCTCCAGTGACTTCAAATGCTCCCCCACAAGCAGCAGGAAGGGCTGGCAAATACATTCATTCTAAAAGTAAATATTAACTTAATGAGCTTGGTGATCAGAAAACTGATCCCGCTCTGTTGAGATTTTTGCTTTCTTACTCATTCTCATCAAAAGAAAGAATTAAATCAGCAGCAAATTCTCCTACTTCTGAACCAAAACAGTACTAAGAAAAACCCTGACATTCATCTTTGTGTGAGTGTCCTCCCACCTTCCTTTTACAATTCGGATCCAAACTATCCCCAAAGTCCCCTGTATCAGAGGTGGGGCTTTTAGAAGGTACACGGTTCATGGGGGCAATGATGAGTGAGTTCAAGGCTGAAAATGCCACGAGGAGGTGGGCTGCTGGGAGAGCAACCCTGAGGGCCTGTTCTTGTCCCAGCTTCACCCTTCTCCCGCTGCTTCCTGGCTGCCAGCAGAGGAGCAGCTCTCCTCCACCAAGCCGCTGCTGCCTCAGTTGGAGCACCCTATCATGGACAGAGTCCTCAGAAACTGTGATCGAATCCTTGCCTCCCTTAAATCACAAGTGTCTGGTACTGTGTCCCAGTAGTGGGAAACTGACTAACACTTTCCACCTCGATGGATGATAAACACAGAAAACGCAGCCAACTCATGTGCATGCCAGAATCAGTCGTGACTACCATGGGGAACATAAGAAAGTCTAAGCCTGTTTTTAGGGGTTCTGATTCTCTTGTCTAACAGCAGAAGGCAGCACATCACAGAACAACTCCATCTCCTGCCAAGGATTTTTCCCTTCTTCCCTTGCCTGTTCTATTCACGCACTAACAGAGTATTCCGTCTGCCTCCGAGGAGGATGGGCATTAGAAAAGGTCACTAAATTTATTAGACAGAGTGCCTGGATCACTAGTAAAAGAATTTAGGGTAGAAAAAGCTCAGTGGCCAGTAGCTGAATCACTTACTACAGACAAAATGACCCTAATCTGTCCCAACCAAAACACAAGGAACACGGGGGGGGGGGGGGGGGGGGGGGGGGGGGGGGGGGGGGTAAGGGATAAGAAAATCCGATTATACTGCAACCACAGGAAGAGGAGGCAAAGGAAAATTTGGACTATTTCTTTTCTCAGCATCCAAACTAACAAAACAAAGAACACAAAGTACCAAATGAATCTCCCACATGTCCACCAAAAATCTTTCATCCTTCTAAAATGTAAATATTTAAAAGACTTCCTGTTTCCTCTATAGTTTTAACATTCAAACGATTTCAGCTGTTACTACATGAAATAGGAAGGTGAGATGATTTCATGTTCACAAGTAAACAATTCAAGTTTACATATTCAGAAAAATAACACAATTTCTGCTCAATATTGACATTTTGTTTCATTCAACAAGGCAATCTACATCCAGTGAGAGCTGAGAGCTGTTTTAACATCGGTTTTTTTGTTGGTATTTTTTTTTTTTTTTTTTTGAGACTCTAGCCCAGGCTGGTCCTGAACTCACTATGGAGTCCAGTCTGGCCTTGGACTCAAGACAATCCTCCTATCTCAGCCTCCCAAGTGCTGGGATTACAGGCATGTGCCACCACACCTAGCTTATGAGGTGCTAGATTGGAACCGAACTCGGGTACTTAGTGCTTGGCACTTTAACTGCTGAGCCATTCCTCCAGCCCCTGACATTTATTGAACACGCCAGTTACAACACACAGGCATCACTGTTCACTTGGCCTCCTAGTGTGAACCAGCCTACAGCTCAGGTAGGGGTGCACTGCCCCTCACTCAACACTTACGCCCTCCTCAGCCACTTTATCTGCACAGCCCTAATGTCTAGCAGATATTTTTGTAAGCATAGTACTACTGAATGGTTCAACTTATGCTTCACCAAACAATTCCATCCAATCACCATGTAAATTCAGATAAAAATGGCAATGTAATTTAAAATAACCTTGAAACTGAAATGTAAAGAGTAATTAGAAAAGAGCCCTCTTTGATTTCACAATACGTAACCAACTACACACTCTTCAGCATATTTTTATTCATGCTATTATTTCGTTTTCTTAAGCCTCTGTTTCCTCTCAATAAATATATACAGCTTGACTTATAAATGATACAGATCTACTGCAGGAACCATCGAGGTCTACTAACTATCATGCCTTACCAGACTGTTGAAACTGCAGCCTGTTCCTGCAGGATGTTAGGCCCCTCCCAGGTGGCACGCTTCATGCCGAACAGAACCGTGGGGCATTTCTCCCTTGCCTCTGGAGGCAGAGAATAAACTGGACTCTGGATTAACTGCTTCCTACCAGAGAGACTCTGAGGAAGCCACTCTTTAAGCAATCTTCAATTTCTGCATTATCCTTATCTTTCTTTTTATGAATGCTTCCCCAGAGAATATGTCAACACAAATAGTGTTGTAACTTTAACAGTGTTATTTTTACTTTATGCTTTTTAGTATTTCACGTGTTTTCAGCAAGTACAGAAATTATTCAATGAAAAGTTTGCAATGTGGTAAAAGAATCAAGGTTAAAAAGACAGAAAAAAAAAGTCTTGGTCCATTTAATATGCTTGATTGTTGCCCGAAAAAAAAAATACCGAAATGAAAGAAAATACATAACATAATAGAGAAAATAAAGGAAAAACTAGTCAGAGTCATAATCAGTCAGCATTGTGGTCATCCAATTAATGTCAGTCACACAGGTTTTAGTATTTCTATCTTCTAATAATGATACAGAAACTAATAAAATGTACACTGTGTAATTTGCAGTGTGTCTTGCAGAATATATGTGTGTTTCTTTTTTTCATTTTATGACTAAAGTAACTTCTTGTTGCGCAAGTAACATGATTTAAAGTAAAGCAAACCTCTTGGGAAAAGTTCTGAACTCAATCAAGGGACCTGGGGAAGAACCATATATAACCAACCCTTTCAAACACCTGACCCCAAATATCTGATGACCCAAGGAAGCTCATTTATAAAAGTAAATAGCCTGCCTTTTAAGAGCGGACACTGAAGAACTGTGGGCATTCTCTACTATTTTCACTTGAAAACAGTATGAAAGGAGCCACAGAGCTTAAAATTTAAAATAAATTAACATCAGCAACACAGAAAATTTTGTAACTGATGCCTTGGATGATTCTTACCAACATACAATTTCATCTCATCAATCTTATTTCTTGATCTACAATTCTCTTAATGTTAAATATTTTCATTAAAATAAAAAATAACAAGTCAGTCTTATCTGTCATAATGATCACGTATTTTGTTAGTTTCTGTGTCAATGGTTTAGTTTTTCTTGACTAAGATATCTGAATTATCAATTTTAAATGCAGAATTGTAGAATTAAGATGATTATATATTCTAAATTAAAAAATCAGAAAGCATGACCAGAAATCAAGAGGTATTGCCCCCAAAAAATTCAGACTGCATCCACTAATATCCACTTCAATTCCTTTCTGAAAGTTCAATAATAGACATTTCTAAAAAGTGGTAATAAAAATCATTTCAATGATTTTTCATACTTGAGGGATATGACACACTCCCACAAACATTCATGGCTAATTGTAAAGTTCATATATGATGTTGGTACAGGGCAAGTAAAGAGGCCTGCGCCAGAACCGCCACCTCTACCATGACCCTCACTGCATTACAGCAACAGTATAATCTCTTTTTAATTCTGTAATATAGAATGAATAATGCTCAGCAACAACGAATTTAGACTCATAGGCTGGTCTTAAGGCTAGGATGAGTCAAGAGGAACATGTCTCAGTTTGGTTCCACGAAGACACCTGTTACGGGAGATAATTTCATGGGTGGCACATTACCACTCTGGAACAGGCCAAATTCCTACTACTTTATCTGCAGTTCTGCCCCTTTCCCTCCCACTCAAAACACAACTGAGAGAATGACATCAATCGATCCCCACTCTTTTTTTTAAGGGAAATTAGTTGCACACTTGACCAAATGTCCACAGTTTAAGAAAACATAAGCACATAGTACTGGAGACTCCAACACATCCTAGGTTTTCTGTTCAACTCCATGTCTCTTTCAATATTTTCAGCTATGATTTGTAAGGCTTTTTTAAATAAAGGATTTTTATCAATAAAAAATTCAAATATGTACTTCTTTGGTACATTTCAGTCTGGATCTGTAAGTATGCATTAAAACAATATTTTTTCTACTTTAACTACAGTGCCATGAAAGCCTTTAAAAGGTAATTTTTTTAGGAACTGGGTATGCATTGCTCGAATTTATTAATCTATTTAACAAGCTGAGCATATAATGATTTACTGAAAGACACTGTAATAAATAGAACTGCTACAGTTTCATATCATTAAAACGGTTTTGGAGAAAATCCCCAGGCTCATATGCTTAAAAAAAAAAATTGACAAGAGAGTTAATAAACTAAAAGGTATTAAGAAGCAAATCTGAGGCTGCATAAATAGCTCAACAGTTAAAGAATCTGCCTAGCAAGCTCAAAACTCTGGGTTCAATTCCCTAGCACCACATAAGCAATGTGGTGGCACAAGCCTGTAAACCTACCATTTGGGAGGCTGACACAGGAGGACTGCCACCAGTTCAAGGTCAGCCTAATCCCATTGTGAATTTAGGACTATCATGGACTACAGAATCAAACTGTATCTTTAAAAAAAAGTAAAATAAATTAATGATTAAGTAATCCAAAATAACATTATATATTAAAAATAAGAGAATCAGAACAGGAAAATGGGTATCACTTCACCTATTGTCTTCGAATGGCAAAGGAAGGCCTTGAAAAAACTTAGACAGTGACATAACCTGAAGAAATTGTGCGAAATTGAAAGCAAAGTGCTGTCTCCAATCTTTTCCAATTTTTCCCTTTGTAAACAGAATTGACATTAAGAGGTATGTTTGGAATATTAAAAATCTACTGCAGATTACAGATTGCAGTCCTTACAAAATTCTGCTATCTCTGCCTCAGAGTAGCTACTCCAATTATTTTGGGGACTGGAGGAACAGCTAAGAAGTTAAGAGCACTTCTCGCCTAGCAAGCACAATGCTCTCAGTTTGATTCCCCAGCACCACAGAAGCAAGGCATGGTGGTACGTGTGCGTAATCCCAGCACTCGGGAGGCAGAATCGGGAGGATTGCTATGAGTTTGAGGCCAGCCTGGTCTACATAGTGAGTTCACGATCAGCCGGGACTATAGAACAAGAACCTGTTTGAAAAAAAAAAAAAATGAATTATCATTTTGACTGCTGAAACAACAGACCTTCTCAGCCACAGCCAAATAACTGAAGGATTTATATAAACCAGGAGTTCAAATTCGAGTCAGAAAGCAAATGGAAATAATATAGTCCATGCAGCCTACTGAAGATAGTCATAAGCACTCAGAATGTACAGAAACAATAGGTGAAAGGTTGGCTTAATATAAAGGAGCCCTCACTGCACCTACAAGACAGACTCCCACAGCCTTCTGGGGCTCATGGTAATCTCAGGGCTCACAGCAGAAGGGCCCAACTCAGGATCCCATTTATGTAGATCGCCTTTTGGGAAGGAGGAATATAAAAGAGACTCGTTCTTCCACATCTCACACACTTCACCTTTTGTGACATCTACTTCCTTTCTGAATTTCTGCCCAGACACTAGCCACTGTGTGGACTAGACATAATTATGGTAATTACATTTACCACAATTAGGGATATGGTAAATCTGATCAAACATTTAAAGAAAATCTGAAGCACAGAAAGTTTTAAGCACCTAAAGTTTAAATCACAACTGAGAGAATTAAACAAAAAGTAAATTCTTTTTCAGCCATACAAAGTATTGAACGTGAAATAAAACTTCCTAGATTGCTGGCATAATCAAAGAGCAGTCTAAGTTTCATTGGGATAGATCCACAACACCTAGGGTTGGTGCAAGTGACCATATGAAAAGTGAAATAGCATATATGTTAGCATAAATTTTTACTTTGAGAGAGAGTTAGAATCTTTGCGTAGGACCAACAAAGAATGATGCTAGGATCTGGTCAGTCTGTGAGTGACCAGAAGACCAACGTCTGTGACTCTGAGCAGGTCACGAATCAGGCAGGAGCTCACACAGGCGGAGAACGCACATCAACAAACACGTGATACACAAATCTTTAAACAGAGGAGCATCGGGACAAGAAAAGCATGTTGGGAAGGCTAGAGCGCAGGAACGAGAGAGGGAGCGGCAAGGCCCACAAGACAGCTCACTGAGATAAAGCCAGAAGAGCATGACGTTCTGGCCTGAGGTGGCAGAGGCTGAGGTGACTATTACACAAGAGCGATGAGGCAGGCAGAGACCAACCAGCAAAGGCCCCAACAGCCACACCAGGAGATGGGACTGGAACTTGCAGCTGAGGAGGAGCTTTTAAAGTAAAAGGCAGAAGAATAATTTGCATTTCAGACCTGCCATTCTATTGGAAAGGGAGGCAAGCTGCAGCCAGAGAGGCCAGTTAGAAGACAACCCAGAGCAAGCCAGAGATGTAGAGAGCACACATGCACCTCAGTAATGGGACCGGAGGTAGCAGCAGGTGACAGGAGCCCAGCCACTGCCTGACAGCAGGAGTCCGGAGAGTTGAAGGTGGCATCAGGTTTCTGCCTTCAACACTCATGCAGCTGGGAGAGCCACTTGCGAAGTTAAGGAAGAGAGAGCACACAGGCCTGGGACACAAAGGAGGACATCACATTTTGTGTGTTTTGAGCTAGAATCACTGTGAGACACAGAGAAAAACACACCCAGGTGTGCAGCTGGACGTGTGGGTGAGGAGTTCAGAACAGAGAGCCGAGTCAGCCACACCGACAGGACCGTGGCAATGGAAGACCAGCACCAGCATGAGCGTGCACCATGCAGAGGACAGCGCGCTGAGGTGGGGCAGGAGAGAAGGGAGGCCTCCACATGGGAAGACCATGGATGAAAGCACCCAGAAAAAGGAAGGAAGCTGGGCACAGTGGCACACACCTGTAATCTCAGCTCTTGGGAGGCTGAGGCGGGAAGACTGCTGTGAGATCGAGGCCAGCCTAGACTGCTAGCAAGTTCAGAACCAGCTTGGACTACAGAGCAAGATCTCGTCTCAAAACAAAACAAAGAAAACAAAACAAAAATGTAGAGAAGGGGCTACCCAGCAAGGGGGAGCCAGCAATGTGAAAGATCTAAGAAGGAAAGGTTGTTCCTGGGAAAAAACATTGCAGATTTGTGACAGTCCTTATGAAATGACCCACCTCCCCAAGAAATTAAGGTGAGGCAGGCTCAGTTGAGAACATCAGCAAAGCCTCACGCAAGGCCTACAGGGCAGTCATCATCCGAATAGATCCTGAGGCTACCTGCAACAATGACTGGATGGAGAACAGACCAAACCTGCTCCCCACAACCAGCAAGTGGAAAAGAATGTCCAGGAACACCCCCAAATCATCTCTCTATGCCCCTGCCTTTGTTGCTCCTAAAAATCACTGCTGCAGTTACCATCACAGGTGTTCTAGCTTATTTAAAAAAAAAAGAAACAATAAAAAAACAGCACATGCAGACCTGAACCAGAAGTTACAATCAATGTACATGTCTCCATCTAATGAAGTAATATTAAACATAGGGCTGGGAGCATAGCTCAGTGGTGAGAGCACTTGCCTAGCAAGTACAACACCCTAGGATGGATTCCCTAGCACCACACGCCAGTAAGGCACGATGGCACATATCTATAATGCCGGTACTTAGGAGGGTGAGGCAGGAGGACTGCCATAGGTTCAGGGCTAGCCTAGGCTACAACATGAGTTCAAGACCAGCCTGAACTACAGGGGGAGATCCTGTCTCAAAAACAGTAATAACAGTAACAATAACAATAAACATATACTATGCAAGTCATCCTATAAATTGTGCTTAGGGCACTCACAAACCAGACATAGCCATTTTAAGATTTGTATATATTGTGGATACATTTTTCCAGAACTCAAAAAGTAAAATAACTGGAAAAAAACAAAAAAAAATTCTTACAACCCCTTCTACTTTACAAATATGAATTAGCAGACCAGTGCAGGGAATAATTACGAATTTCATAAACAATCAGCAATTTTTCTATGCAAGTTCTTAACTCTATATTATATGCCATAAACAAATAAAACTCTTTATATTTCAAAGGTTTCTTTCAATCACTAAAATTTCTGTCCTTCTCACACAAAAGCCAAGCCGAAATAACACGATTCTGGCTCCTCATCTGAGCTTTAATATATTATTATTATATTAAACACCAACGTTCAAGAACAAGTCATGAATGCCATAACTTTACACACTTCTAGCTCTTTCTACACATATATATTTACTTAGCCAGAGCTTTGTCGTCAAAGTTCTAAAGTTTTTGTATATGCTAATTGTGCATTGGTGGGAATTAACTGTACTTTCTGATCATTTATATATTAGGTATTATTATCATTCTAAAACAAATCATTAAATCAAAATACAGGATTCATAAATTCACATGATGTATAATAGAACTATTGTTCATTTCTTCAAAAAAATGGGGCCACTCAGGGTAGTAGCTGGGAATAAAAGCTCTGCGATGGTATCAGATGAGAAGTTCATATTTACTGGAGGCCTCATCACAACGTCAGTAAAACACTGTGTCCACTAAAAATTATGACACAAAAAAACAATCTTCTTCTATCTTTCATCTATCTTATTTCCCAGGCAATTACTTATTTAGGCAAACCTTCATTTTGACCAGGTACTGTGCCACACTCTGAAGGTTCAAACACCAAAAAGGTGGAGAGGGAACCCTAACACTTAATTTTTTTTTTTAACTTGGGATTGTCTTACAAATGATTCACCCATTCAAGCTAAAAGTATTGACTAAACCCACACAACACAAATTGGTTAACATTTTAGCCAGGGTCTATCCAAATAATTATACAATGAATCATTCTAAAACAATTCAAAATGA
Organism: Ctenodactylus gundi; assembly: GCA_004027205.1. Taxonomy (NCBI): domain Eukaryota; kingdom Metazoa; phylum Chordata; class Mammalia; order Rodentia; family Ctenodactylidae; genus Ctenodactylus; species Ctenodactylus gundi. The sequence continues at coordinate 68,194 of PVKB01003099.1, forward strand.
TCAATCTTAAAATGTCTTCTCACCAACCACAGGAGCTTGAGCAAAATTCCGTCATCTGCTTATCACTATGAATACCTGAAGGCCTCAACACTTGGCTGTCCAAATAGTCCACATGCATGCACACGTGCATACACACGCATGTGGCCTACTTTACAACAAACAATAGCAAGCAGTTCCTGAAAATAATCTCAGACTGTTCTGAAAATTAGCAGTCAAGGTACTGTAGTCTAAGAATAAATCCATCAATCTAAATTTGTTTTTCTCCTTCATTCGCAGTCAAACATTCACAAACACTCTAAAGGAATCCTCCACATGAATCAGGGAGCAGCATCTGAACTCCAGCTCTCACCTGCTCTGGAGGATGCCACTCCTTGAGGTAAGGAGCTGTCAGCTCACAACTGGACAGGAGCAAGGGCTGCCACACCTGGCCACAGAGCTGAGAAAGTGACTCAGCCCTCAGGCTGCAAGACTCAAATCTGAAATGATTTCCAATGGGCCTCAGAATCCCCTGACTCGAAAAGAGGGAAAACGGGAAATCATGAGTTCAAGAAGACTTCTACACTACAATCTGAAAATGATCAAAGAACTCAGTTATGTCTTATTTATATATGTACCCATCTAGGGCTCTTTTCTGTCTTCATAAAATTCTTATTATGTTAGCTGAATCCTACATTTAGAGCTAGAAAAGTCTTGAAGACCATCGTCCAAATGACTGGTTGCACAAATGAGGTGGAGGTAAGCTCAATAACTTGCTCATAAGTAGCAAGGAAGTCCCAGATGAGAATCCACTGCCTGACAGTCGGCTCATCACTCTCTACTCCTTTTCAACACGTTTATTCACACTTGATGGGTATTTACTGAACATGAGCCATGTGGAACACAGCAAGGACCACAAAGCTGAATGCAATCGCTCCCTCATGGAACCTAACAAATGGTGAATTTTAGATAATATTTTCTGAATTTTAATACACAAATCATAACACGAAAGTTTGTTTGGAATTTAAAATGAGTATGTGAAAACTAACTCCCCTCATAGTCCTAACTTTTGAGTTCTAAGTAAATACTTTCATACACCTTGTATCCTTTCCAGTGACAGAAAATGAGTGTCACAGTAAGATGATGACAGTGGTGGTGGTGATGACCATGAAAGCAATGAAGACAGTGATATAAAACAGAAGCCATTTACTATACTTCAGCTATTACTCTGGAATATTTATATGCATTAGTTTATTTAATCCTCTCAATTAAAGAGGTTATTATTATTATTACCTCTATTTTACAAAAGTGTGGAAGGAATACATCGACTGCTCAGCAGCTGCATTAGGATTTACCCCAGCATGCCTTCATTACCACCACCGTCCAGGGTCCTGACCCTGTGGTCTTGATTTAAAATTATCCTGCCCTCTGAATCTTATTTTTTTTAATCTATAAGATGCTGAGATGGGAAAATGATTTCCAATGGCTCTTGAAGGTTTAGCATCCTGTGGTTTACCAAGGTATTTAACAAGTATCTTGTGCCACAGAGGAAGGAAAACATTAGGTCCAAAGCTAGGAATGACTTTACCACAAATCATAAAATCGAGACATTGGACTATGCTGCGGTGTTACAGTGTCATAAGGTCACAGGAGTAGATACAGGTCTGTCATCCTATACAACCTTTAATTTTTATCTATTCTATAGCCTCACCTCCAGTTTCTGTAAGTTGATGATACAGACAACCACATGACAGAATAAATCAAAATGATTAACAATGGCATTTAAACAAGAAAAGAGGTTTGTTTAATTCTTAGTGGGGGAGTCTGTAAAAACATGGGAAATATCATGTTGTAGACTAAAGGAAAAGGCAAAATACAATAATGAATTATGATTTTGAAACAAAAAGAAAAAAGCAAGAATATGTCACGGTGAATGTATATCTGAATCATTAGAATTTGGAGATTTTTCTTCTCCTTTTTCTTGTTTTCCTTTTCTTTTTTGGAGGAGGGAAAAATATAGAAGGGGAAAGAAGAAGGACAGAAGCGGAAAGGAGGAGGACAGAAGAGAAACAAGGACAGCGAAGCTTCTGCTAGTCAGAGGAGAGCCCTGTTTTCCTTTTCTCTCTTTTAAATGTAAGCTTAAATCACCTCCATGAATACAGAGAACCTTTTTTATTAAAGAAAGAAAAGGCATCCGGTATTCTCACACTGATGTCTCCTAAAAAGAAAGAAAATACTGCCCTGAAAATATCTCAGTAAACATGAAAGAAATTATGGTTTGGAGGGAAATATCATCATTAGCCACTTAGGGGTTTAAAAGGAGGAAAAATATATACTGGTTCAGGTAGAGAAGAATTAAGTTTCAGAGGATGTCACAAGAACGCTGGCAAGTCCAGGGCCAGCTCTGTAGAGCTCAGCCCAGAAAAGGCACAGCAGATGAAGCAGAACCATGACAGCCAAGAAACACCAGCCCCCTTCAGAAATTCCAGCCTGCAGGGAGTTCTCCCAGAGTGGACCTTCCATGCAGAGGCAAGCCATGTACACAAGGAGACATTCCATGCACAGTGCCCAGAAGGGGGACAGGAATCCGTAAGTGTTAAAACAACCAGACCCAACTAACCTATGTGTTGACTAGGCACATCGTGAAGTAAGCACACTGCATATACCCATCTCTCGCCTACAGACACACATGCTGTACATACACATGACCAAATTACAATAGGGATCAATGACTGGCTGTGCGTGGTTACACAACGTAACACTTCACTCCACAGCACTCTGAAACAGTCACGAAAAATTCAAGACAAAAACCACAATTTTAAAATCCCATTCAGAATGCTATAAATTACCTCAACTTCACCTGGACAGGCTTTTTTAGTACTTCACAGCAAGTAGGTAAATATATCTGACACACAAAGAATGGGGAAACTAGCACAGGAAAAGTCAGATTAACAATGTGTGGAGACGTCACACACACCCTGACCAGCACAGTCCTGCCCGGGAGCTATGATGGCCAACTTACCAACAACTGCAGACCTGCTCAGAGCAGCATATCGCACTGGGCCTCCCAAGCACTACCACCAGCAAGAGTACAACATAAAGGACTGCTATGGTTTTTAATTAGTTTGCTTATTGATTTTAAAAGATTATAAAACTCACCTGATTTCAAAATTTGAAAATAATATAATGTAATTAAGTAAACAAATGTCATTGCTTGTTTGTTTTCTAAGGAATTTCTTCTCTTTCTAAGTGCAAAGTTGGCACTTTTGACTTTACCTAGCAGTAATTAAGTACACCTAACATCAGATAAAGAAATATTTCCTACCTCATCAAAGGTGGTGTCGTCTTTCTTCAAAGCTATAAAATAAAAAGGGGAAGGAAACAGTTATTATGAAATGTTCTAAGAGACAAGCATCAAAGTTCTAAAAATAACAGGAAAATAAAGGCAGTATGGTGTTTTCACTTCAGAAAGTAAAACTGTACCTCAACTCATATAAGAATGTTTTGATACAGACATAAAAACTGCATATGATAAAGAATGGCACAGCATGCATCTTCATGAAACATTTTTCATAAATATGTAATATAACTATTCTCTCAGATACAGAAAAGCATGCATGTAATATGAATATCTCTCCACATCTTTTCTTTAGCTCAAAATTTTTTAACAAAACTATTTAAAAATACAAAGTAACTTAAAGAAATCTCCCCTTAAACTCCAGTGGTGCAAGGACCTCCCAAAGCAATGATTAAGATGCCTTTGCACATGCCGGGTGGCGGTACGGGTGAGTACCATGGCCTTCCAGGGTGCCTTTGCATAGTGCCCTGAATGACACTTCCATACTGGGAAACTTTTAAGCATGTTGGTAAAAGATCTGCATGTAAAACTAGCACTGCAGAGTAAGAAGTAAAACTCAAATATTTATAACAAAGTACGTCTAAAGAAAACAATATATATTCAGAATACTTTGTTGAAGGCACAAATATTTCAAATTTATTTAAATATACATAGCTAGAATTTTATCATTCCAAAGAAAAAGAGAGAAATACTACTTATAGTTACCAAACCTCTAGTACCTTAGATCCTACAATTACTCAGAATGCAATATAGGAAGGGAAATAACAAAATACTAATGTATCTGACCCTACAAGTCGCAAAAAATGTTTCAGATTTATAGAACTGTGCTTAAGTATACACTGGTCTAGTATCAAATATTAAAGGGTCCTAGCCTGGATATGACTCAAGCAACTATTATTTAGGAGCTCATTTTCTGACAAAAGCAATGAAAAAGAAACTATTTTGACAATTAATTCTACGAAAAGTAATGTACCTAAAACGAAGCTATAATGAAGCTATCATATAAAAGTTATTAAGAAACATACATACATTTCATATATTGGTAGTAAAGGTCAAGCCCAGGGCCTTGGCACTCTGCTACATTCCCCAGCTTTTTTATTTTTAATTTGGAAACAGGATCTCACTAAGTTGCTGAATTACCCAGGCTGGGCTCAAATTTGTGATCCCCCAGCTTTAGCCTCCCATGACAGGCCTAAGCCACCAGGCCCAGCTAATAATATATACTCTTAGCACTCTCAAAAAGGTTATTTTCTCAGTTACACGGGATAAATTTGTCCTTCCAAAAACATCAAGAATATGACTGTGGTAGTGAGTGAAGTGACAGGGAAAGGAAGAAGATAAAATATTTCTAAAAGTTGAATTCTTAATCTTTCCCTTTGGCATAAAAAACTGACTTAAAATAAATTTTTATTTTATTAGAAAGCAATTTATTCTGAACAGAAAATAAAAAGGCAGTCCTTTGTCTAATCCTGCATTCAATTATTTGAACATGTTTTCTTATATATTTGACCTAACACATTAAATCTTAAAAACCTATTTTGATGGAAAGACATAAGACCCTAGTAGCTGAATTTTTACTAGCATTTAACTTCATATAGAGGGCTCTACAAAATCAACAATGTCACTAGATTATTATGTATCTTCCCAAAGTATTTCCTTTAATTAACAAACTAGTGAATCTTTTATAAAATATTGGTAATATGATTCAAAATACAGATAGGTTGCTCCATCAAAAAATAAACCTGACTTTTTAGAGTGAGAAATAAATAACTCATTGATTCCAAATACAAAGTCACATTGATATACAATTACCAGATCGTCTCAAAGCTACCTTGCTTAACAAAGATTAATGGAGCACGTATCTTAGGACTACCATACAAGATGAGAAGCATCAAGTTTATAATTCAGGGCACAAACATTTAAATACACTTTATCTACTTTGAATATTACAAAAGGTCTGGAAATTTAGCCATGTGTTTTCTTCTTAAATAAGCTGAACCACAGGTAGTATCATCCCTCCAGAACTAAACATGTAATGAAGACTCGTAGGTTGAGAGACAAAGAGCAGAAAACCAGAATATTTTGAACACCCAGAGGGACCATCTTTCTCACCTCCTGAATCCTGCCAAGTCTCCAACCTCCTGAATAAAGAGATGGAGTCTGCAGCTAATAAAGAGAGGTAAACAATAAAGAAGAAATCACAGGTGCATTTGTAAGCTATCAGGAGTAGGGAGACAGATTCTCTCTGCAGATACACTCAGATTTAGGTGACCGACAATGAAGGAGAACATTTAGACCAAGAAGCTCTTATCTTTCATTGCTACATTGACACCTGACACAGTTTCTTCTAAATATTGAATCCTGGCCTGTAAAACAGTTAATAGTGACAACAAAGACCAATTAAAGTGGCCTTCCCAGATATTTATCAGGTCACTGATGAATAAACCCTGACCTAAACATGTACCACAACATCTTGTTATTGATTACATTCCCTGATTACCATTAATCATTTATGTAAATGTAAAACCACAATTGTCTTCAAGAATACCAGGAATAACAAGCATATTGCATTATTCTAGATTAACAAAAGGGTATAAACTAACCATAAAAGATGACCAGATAGTCTCCAGTCCCCTGCACAGTCAATGCTCCCTGTAGAAAGTTTCCTGCAACAGCACCAAGATGAAAACAGTGCTCCGTGTCTGCTCCCCAACAGCAAATTACACTAATTTACATGGTAGAATTTGTTACAGTCTATTGCCAATGCCTACACAGTGGCTTGTCTGTCCTTAGTACGTCTGAGGGTAGGCATACTGCTCGCTAAATCTGAGTGCCAGCCCAATAACCAGCACATTGAAGATCTTTAATAACAAACTGTTTATGAATCCTACTTCAATGGCAAAAGGTTGGCAGCTTCCACTGTAAGACACACTAAAGTTTTGCCATGTGAAAAACCATACACTCTTCTCCCTTATAAAAGAACTGACATAAATTCCATTTTGTAATTTTCAAATCAAAAAAAATTTTGCAGTACCGGGAATCAAACCCAGGGCCTCACATGTTCTGCCACTGAGCTACTCTGGCCCATGGTAAAAGTTAACACTTCACCAGAAAAGGATATGGTGCAATGATTAAATTCTGTGCCTGAATTTGAGCTTCACATATCTCTTTTCTGACCAAATGGGCTCATCAAATAACAACTGGGTTCTAGAATCACACATTTACAGCCCAAGTTAAGAACCCAACAATTCAGTACCCTCACAACCTCTTCCTTTTATTCAGGCCTCTCACAAACCACATCCCTTAGAGACATGATGTACACACGCTCCTCTCAAACATCACAGAGCATGAACTTCCTTTCTCCAGGAATGGAACCAAAGTGTAAAGAAGTGAACTCATGCACTGTAAAGAAACGTCAACCTGGTCTTAACCATATACCTGGTATCACACAGCTTTTATCCTTCTAGGCTATCATTCACAAATGGAAAAGAAAGAAAAGAAGAGAAGAAATTTAATATCTTTACACTACTCAAAAATTAGATTCCCATTTGCTTTTATTAGACTAAACGTGGAAAAAAACTGTGAAGCAACTGCAACATTTTTGACATTAGTTAGTGGAAAACCACAAACACTACAGAAATTGATGGCTGACTTTAAAATTTAATTATACACATCTTATAAAAGAGCCACAGCCACATTACACTCACTCCCTAGCAGATGTCACAAATTAGAGCACTACGGCTTAAAAGCCAACGTGTTTTACTAGATCTTTCATAATCTCAGATCAGCTGTATTTGGAGTAGGTGGTAACAAAATCAACCTGATCTCTGATGTGTGAAGACAGTAAACATTAGCATTTCTACTTTTTGTATTCACATATATTATTATTAATAAAAAACACTGGCTGGATATCACATACTTTCAAATATTGTCCTCATGTTCCACAAATGATTAATGATAAGTAATAATATTATATAATAAAAAATTAGCCACATTTTTAATCATACTAAGAAAGCAATACAGTCACTATGCTTATGTCCAAAGCCATTTCAGATGAGCTAAAGGGAACAGACAGACCCACTGCAAGGCTGGATTATTTAGCACAACCAAATCATTCACTCTTCAATCTCCTCCTATAGTACCAATAGGAAGGGGGAGAGGACTACAAAGAACAAACTGAGAAAGAACAAGGAAGCGGCCAGCACGGATTTCACCAGCAGACAGGTACTGTACCACATATTGTAGGTATTCTGTCTCTTCACAACAATCAATGAAAACTTACAGCTGGTAACCCTGGAGTCTGAGGGATTACAGTGGATAACAAGATACAAAGCAAGCAGGGAAAATGGAGTTCAGACCCAGGCCTCCCTTACTCCAAACCCCATCCTGTTTTCAGGCTGGCTATACTACAAAGTCAGGAACCACTTTTCCTCCTCCTCTTGCTTTCCCTCTACATAATCAGCTGTGTTGGGTGCGATACAACCCTAATGGCTACGACACATACTGAACATATATTGAGACTGTATTCCCTACCACACAGTGCATCAGTAGTATTTCACTAAATGTCAAAAACAAAACTGTGCTGTACATGAAAACCAAAGCTCAGAAAATTGGAGGAACCTGTCCAAGGTCACTCAGCTAAGAAGGGCAACACCAGGAATCCCACATTCCTAGATTACGCACTTCATAAATCCACAGTAAAATCTCAATTCAGCTGCCTCTCACACTTCAAAATCCTTAGACTAAGTTTACTACTTTTGACTTCACAAAAGATAACCAAGAAAATAAAGACTTAGTTCTCTGTACTGCTCTGTAATAAACATCCTGGGCTTGGTATTCATACAACTATACCACTTAAAACCTCAATAATTTCTTTTTACCGTAGGCCACAATGAAATCTGCTATTTAGAATCATATCCTCTTTCAGTACAAGTAAATAGTCAATTATGTTCACTGCGCTATAGTATTTCCTAATGGGAGGATATAAAATCGACTACATTTTAGAAGGCATTTTTAACAAGAGCTGAACTCAAAAGGAGTTTCACATCACTAAATCTCAATAAGTTACAAAATTCAATTAGTTGTATTATTCCATCTGCCAACGCTGCTGTGAATCCAAATTTTACTGACCATCAATCAAGACCTTAAAATAATTTAAGCATAAGGAATTTTGATATTACTGGCCTCGGTTTCAACTGCAATGAATTATTTAACACAAAACTGGAGTGGCTCCAGTAGAGTCATTAGCATTAGTAACTATACAGTTAATGTGTTTTAGAACAGGGCTTAATGGACTCCAGAACCTGCCTCCTCTGTGATGGTTTGGGTCGAGGGCTGAAGCATCTTTGTTAATAACCACGCCTCAACACCTCCATCTCTCTCATTCCTGACTTCAAACTCTATCTGAATGGAAGGACTCCCCATCTGCATCCCTAACTCTGAGGAGTAAGATGACAGTATCAAATGCAGGCAATAAACAAAGCCAGAGCTAAATACTGACTGGTTGCGCAACCTACCTCTATAGCTATCTTAGGTAAGGTTTTGTACACCAACACAAAATTTTAAATCAAAAAATCAACAGCAACAAAAAAAATGACTGAATCTTGACTTATTTCTCTCACTTGAGAAAAATTCATGCATGTTTATGAGGAGAGAGCAGAAGGCGGGCTGTGACACTGGCTGGCACTCTAGGGCTCTCTATTAAGGGATTAGCACCTTTATGATTAATTTTCATTAACACTTCATTAACATAAGGGACATGTCAAACAAAGGCTCCAAGGTTTCCTAGTCCTGATGGTTTTGTGTTTTATGTTTTGGTTTTGTTTGGTTTTTTTGTAAGATTTTTCTCTCGCAGGACGCTGTTACCTTTACAATGAAAGTGACAGAACTGGGAGGAACCTACCTACCTCTTTAGATTCAAAGGGGTTTTCTAGGGCCAACACTCAAAACCAAACCAACCCACTCCTCATGGCACTGAGGTCAACAGATTCATTTTTAAGCCCCCTAAGCATTTCTTAGCTGGTTTTGTCAGTTGGTTGGTTCAAAAAACAATAGCCCCTGAGCTCTAGTGAACGGAACAAGTTCTGCATACTTGGTGCTAAACGTCCAGCCAACTTCACAGCGGGCATTTCTCTCCCAGCAGATTGAGAGACTTCCAGACTGAACACTCAATTCTCGCTTTCTAGGACCCGAAGTCCTGAACAAAAGGTCCCAAGGTATCTGTCCCACTTCCTTCTGGGTTAGATACGTTAACAATACCAGCGCACAATCCGATATGCCACCGATCTCTAAAACTCAATTTTTGGGCTAAACCACCCCGTACCAAAGCTTGTGTGGACGAAAACAAGTGACCCGTGCGGCCGCACGGCCCGTGCGCGGCGGGGCCGCGGCGTCCGCAGGCCCGTCCCCGCCGGCGCGGAAGATCGAGCAGCCCTCGATTCAAGGGGAGAGGGGCGCCCCTCCCTCGGGCGTCTGCCCGCCTCCTGTGGCGGGGCGCGGGCCGGGGCGGGGGGCGGCTCGCGACTCACCGAGGCGGCTGAAACTCTCCGACAAAGTTCTCCGCAACTTCTTCATCTTGCCGATCTTCTCGGCCGCCGGAGGCTCGAGGAGGTCGCACATCTGGGCGACGCGGGCCCCGGCAACTTTCCCGAACTGGTCCAGCGCGCGGCGCCGACAACGGCGCGGGCGCGGGCGCGGGCGGGCAGGCGGCGCCGGCGGTCCGCTCTCCCGCCTCCTCCGGCCGCGGGCGGCGCGCGGGGCTCGGCCTGGGCCGCGGGCGGCGCGCGGGGCGCTACGTGGTGCCGGGGGCGGCCGCCCTCGCCGCCGCCGTGGCCTCGCGCCGCGCCGCCGCCCGGCTCATCGTCGCTCCTTTGTAGCCTGGAAACGGCGCGGCCGGCGGCGGGGCCGGGAGGCGGGGCGGCTGCGGGCCCGGGGCGCCGAGGGGTCGCGGGGGCGGCGCGAGGCGCGCAGCCCCGAGCGGTGGGCGCTCGTCCGAAGCGCCGCGGCGCGACCCCGGCGGCGCCCGCCTCGCCGCCTGCCCGCGCTGGGCCCGGCGCGCGCCGCCCCGCCCGCGCCCGCCGCCGCTCGCGCCCCGCGGCGCCCCCTCCCGGCCGCCCCGCGCGCCCTTCCGCGCCGGGGCCGCCGCGACTGGGGCGGGCTGCGCGCGGCGGGGGGCCGGGCCACGTGGCCGAGCGGGGCTCCCGCCGCAGACGCGCGTGGAAAAGGCGCAGGGCCGGGGCGGGGGCGGGGGCGGGGGGGAGACCCGGGTGTGGGCCAGGTTTCCTAGATTTTTTTTTAGTTTTGCCGAAAATTCGGAAGGTGAAGGTGGGCCCGCTTGTTGAGGTCAAGCGCAGAAGCTTCCGCTGTGAGACCGGCGCGGGGCTCCCGCGGCTCCCGCCTCCGGTTGCACCGCCGACAGGACCCTGAGCGTGAGCGACCGCTGCTGTGGACACGGGCAGCACCCAGCCCCTCCTGGGCTACTTCCATCGCATTTTTGTAACACGCTTCAGAATGGGAGACCGGCAGGCCGTAAAGAGCCTGCCTCCCTCCGCAGCCCCTCGCAACAGCGACTGTGGAAAAGAAGCGCAGGGGCTTAATGAGCGCCCAGGACGGGCGGCTCCGGCAGCAGGATCTCTGTTCTGCTGAAGCGGGGAGCAGCTGGAACCCCCAGCGTCGTCTCCCTGGGGGAGAGGGAAGGCGGGAGGGCCTGGCTGCGCGGGTCTGGGGCCAGCCCGCTCCTTATGAATAGAAATGTCAGTAATTGAGTCATCTGGTTGTGTAAGTAGTAAGAGCCCACGAGGGTGTGACAGTGCCGTTTGGTTTAAAGGGAGTTTGGGAAGTTTGTGTTTTGTTTTTTTTAAAAAAAGATTTTTATCTTAGAACAAAAACTAGCCCCCTGCCCTTCCTTAAATTAGGTAGATCAGTGATTGTTCTGCCCCGCACTGAGGCTTTACGGGGTCCTGATGCGTTGCTGGCGATAAAAGGCAGGATGTAAGCCAAGTGCAGAGCAGAGAGGGCCCGGAAATCATGAGGAAAGTCGGGGTGAGTTGAAACGCGAAGATGTTGGATCCTGGCAGCCGTATCTAGACAGTTACAGACAGTGCCAAGTGTGGCCTCATACAGGAAAAAGTTTTGACTTTTACCACTTCCTCAGATTAGTTAGAAAGCTACAGTTATGAAAAGAAGCAGCCAGCAATCAAAACACTGGTAGGTTCCAGAAGTCGACAAATATAAAGAAATAGCGACTAATTAAAAAAAAAAAAAACTTGGACAACTGTATGGTGGTGGCTGTCCTGTTGCTCACTCTAGCTGACAACAGAAAAATCTATATATTGTTAATATATATTTGCTTTACCTCCCCAAAAATTCAACTTCTGCTTAACCTACAGTCTACACATACAAAACTATAGGATACAACCATTTGTTAAAATGAAATAGATTAACATGTACTGATACATATATCTAAGGTAAATGGTTAAAAAAGCATGCTTAGTATTAAGCTAATTGTGGAAATATATATACACATATATGTTTCTATATTAATGAAAAATTTATAGAAAAAAAGTACAAAAAGCTGTTGTATACCTAGAAGAGAACGTTTTGCCTTTGCACTTTATTCCTATCATTTGAAAAATCTTCCCCAAAGAGTGCGTTTTTTAATAGAGTAAAAATACTAATTTAAAATAATGGATATGTATTTCCCTTTTCCCTGCCTGTCTCCATAATTTCAATTCCACCCCAAAAGAATGTCACTGAGTTACAACCAGGTACATGGAAGGAAAACAGATGCTTAGTCATGGACCAAGTAATGTTTGCAATTTCAAGTCACCAAGTCTGCTTTTGTTGTTCACTTTATTGGTTTTATAGTAAAGTAGCAATTTTCTAAGAAACTGCAGTGCAAAGAACATCAGTATCACGCTTTTAAGATTTTATCCTCCTATTTTAGGGTCAACTCTCCAATGTACAGTTATTCGCTTCACTTTTGCTTTTGTCCTAGATTTTAATTTCCCCAAGGGCAAAGCCCCTCCTAACATGGGAGAGGCACAGTGTTCACTTCATAGTTTGTTGAATGGATATACAATGGATGGCTGTCATTGAGACCTGACATGCTGTTATTGGAAGCAAGATTGACTCCGTAGTGCCTGTGTGGCATATGTATTTTCAGTGGGAGGGTGGATTGTGCCTGTTCTTCATCTCAGCTTCTAGTTCATAAGGTTTTAGCTTTGTGTGGCCTGAATTGATGGTGCACTGTCAAAATACAAACAGATAAGTTTATCTAAGGACTTGGTGTTGAGTTGACCTGAACCAAAATCCTCAATTAAAGTATGTAAGTGTATTAGGCTTATTGGAATCGTAGCAACAGGGGCAAGGGACGCAGTTACTCATGAGTTCTAGTCCCTATACAAACAGTAAATGTTTTGTGGCCTTAGATGAATAAGTTATTTACCCACTTTTTAAAAATGAAAGGCATGAACTAAATGATTTCTAGGGTATTAATAGCTGCAAGAGTCTAGTTCTAAATTTAATGGTAAAATTTCTCTTCACCTACCATACATAAAAATAAGAAAAATTATATGAAAATTGAGATTGAGAGTTGTGTTATTAGACTAAATTATGTTTTCATTGTAAAATAAAATATTATGGCTGTTTTCCACATAAGGAAAATAGCAGTGTAACATACTAGCAGTGTATTATACTAGATAATAAGAGGAGGAACACTAGTCTAGTTACATTGTAATATAGAGGATTTGATTAGAATCCAAGTACCAGCAGAAGTAGAAGCATGATCACCTAAAACAGTGTAGGAAGATATTATCAGGGAAAAGAAATCCACAGAACAAGGCTACTAAGTACATGGATAACAAAGATGAAAATATTAACGTAACAAGAAAATATATTAATGTAAATTTTAGTCAAAGTGCAAAGATTGATATCCAGTCAGGGTATAATTATTAAAGTGGTGGAACTCTACCTAATTAAATATTTTGTTAGAACTTTTTTAAAAACTTAACTCTGCTATGGTTTGGATCTGGAGAGTCCAAAAGCCTCAGTATTTGGATGTATTTTGTTACCGATAGAACTGTGTGTTAGTGGGAGGGAGGGCCAGGCTGAAAGGGGAGGATGAAAGGGGTTTGACCTGGAAAAACTGTATCAGCTTGAGATTGGGGGTGCCCACAGTAGAGCTTTCAGTTGTGTGTTGTTGTCTTGTGAGCTGGAAGTCAAGAGCGGTGCAGACCCCCCCAAGGTAGGCCCACCGGTAGGCCCAGCTTGAACTAAGTAAAGGAAGAAAGAAGAAACATTGTTGCAGCTTCTTCCTGGGAAAGCACAAGCTCGCTTGGTCTCCAGACATCACATTGCTCCTACCTCACTTGGTTTCTGCCTGCAATGGGACCGCTGTCATGTGCTTTCACTATTGCTAACTGTCCATGGCTGGACAGTGTGAGACCTTCTGAAACTATAAGTGAAAATAAATCTTTCTTCCCTTAAGTTGTGAATGTCTGATCTTTTGTCTCAGCAGCAAGGAAGTAAGACACTCTTGTTAATTATTTTAATGACCAAATACTCTTGTTTTTGAACACATTGAGGAACTGAAATAGCAAAAGGTTTAAAGAAACTTCCACCAGTATTTTAGTGACTCATCAGTCAAACTAGTACCAGAAACGCAAAACTCTTTAGAGGCTTTTGTTTTGTTTTTGTTTTTTACAAAGAGAAAATTGAAATCAGAACTGGGAGGAGCCTGGGTAAGTGCAGAAACCTCTGTGCCCACTCAGGCAAAGGAAAGCTCCTCCATTTCCTCCTGCACCTCGTCTCTTCAGTAATAAATGCCCACTCCATCCTAATGCAAATCCTTTTCACGTTTACAAAAGTCATTCTCTGCTTTTACAAGCTCTTGGCTTAATCAAAACTAAAACCTACATTTGCCTAATTGTTTAATAGGTAATTCTATATTTTTAAGACTCCTAGAAATCTAAATTGATGTACTTGCAAATGATGGTAGGAAGAACAATAATAAAATTTAAAAACACCTCCATGATGTTAAACATAAGTTAGGATACTTTTGAGTAAAATACACCACTGAGGTCAAAGTATACATTAAAAAACTAGAAAATCCTCCTAATGAAGCCATGGCTAAATATTATAATGGCACATCAGTTTTATTTTTCTTTGTTAACATACATACTATAAAAATTTATATGAGAAAATATCTACCATTGTATCTGAGATATACTACAAGGTCACTTGTGTGTATGATACATATGTGTCATTAACTAAAGGTTGCCATTATAAATGTCATCGACTTCAGTGCCTCATGTTACATCCATCAGAACTAAACTTCAGAAGCCAGTCCTATAACTGAATTCTGCACACAGATGTGACAGAGTCACAAGCTAAAAATTTAGAGAACCAGCATCTTGTGCCTTTTGATGAATTGAGGCAAGGCCTGTTATGAGCAATTAAATTGAGCTCTACTATTAAAACATCCTGGTTTTTCTAAGACTCGTGACAGTTCACCTGAATTCACCTGTCTGTGTTAGTAAAATCCTAAGTAGGTTGTTGGAAAGGTCATGATGCATTTTTGTGACAGATGGAGTTATTCACATGTCTGTTATTGTGATGTCATTTGATAACTGACAGTTCTAGCTTCATCCTAAAAAAAAAAAATTGAGCAATTTGGTTGAGTTTTGGAATTTCTTAAGTTGAAGATAGAAGACCAAATTGCATTTTATTGCAGTGTACGCCATATTTGACTGTTTTACTTCTATGCAGGAGAGAACATGTGTCGAGCTTGTAAAAGTTATGTACAGTTTATGTTTACAGTAGTCATAGTAGTTGTGTACAATATTTTGTAAAGATGTCAGTGCCAACGATGGTTCATTAAATTCTATGCTGGTCATTTTGATCTTGATGTTGCTCAGTCACAGAGGCCCACCAAGGTTGGTGACAACCTTAACAATCCACTCAAACCCACATTACGTGACATGAGAGATTACAGAAACATTGAACACCCATCATTCAAGCATTCAGCCACTCCTGAAGAAGCTGGGGTATGTAAGCAAGCTCGATTTTTGGGTTCTTCATGAATTCAAAGAAGTTCATATAACAGAGCATATAAACATCTGTAATATACTCATTAAATACGAGGAAAACAATCCTTTTTGGAACCAATTGATAACTGGTGAGAAGTGGATTGATCACGACAATGAGATGCAGCCTTGGTCCTGATTCACCTCAAACAACATCAAAAGCGTTCATCAGAGGTAGGCTATGCTGTTATTGTAGTAAGATTTGATTGACTGATTGATTGATTGAAACAGAGTCTGACTCTGTAGTCTAGGTCAAAGTATATATTAAAAACTAGAAAACCTCCTCTCCTAATCCTCCTCTCCCTGAACTCACTATGTAGCCCAGGCTGACCTCAGACTCACAGCAATCTTACCAACTCAGCCTTCCAAGTGCTGGGATTACAGGCATGCGCCACTTCGCCCAGCTTATGTGGTGCTGGGGACTCAAGCACCCTAACTGCTGTGCTATTCCTCCAGCTCCATGTGATAGGATTTTAAAGATGTTATATTCCTTGGGCTCTTACTAAGGAACCAAACAGTCATTTCAAATACATACTTTCAGCAGTCAGACAATTTGAACAAACCTATCAAAAACACCCAGAGCTCATTAATCGTTATGGAGTTGTGCTACATCACAAGGCAAGAACACACACGAGTCTGATCACCCATCTTGCCACACTCATCATACTCAAGTGGCATTGCACCATATCCTACTTGCATGATATCTTGTTCAATTCAGATGTAGATGTAAATCAGCACCTTGTTCATTTTTTCACTGATAAAGATATATCTTGTTATGAAATTCACTGAAGGATGGCAAAAGGTTATTGAACAAAACAGTATATATCATGATCTTTGTTCTTTATCTGAATATATGACTTTTGAAAAAATAGACAAAATACATCATGACTTTGCCAACAACCCAATACAAACCAGGAAATATATATATATATATGTATATAGAATGAGAATAGTGAGTGTCATCACACAGGACACGTTTCTATCTAGAATGGCTTCCTCCTTGTAATTTTAAAATGTAACTGAGGTAATATGCTTTTATAACAGTCTATGAATTGACAAACTCATTTTATCTTAACTAGTCCTATTCGAAGAGACATTGTCATTACCAGTATGCTGGACATGGAAACAGACCTAGAGATTCCAAGAGAATGTGCCCAAGATCATGACAGAGATTCTATTTTTAGTTGAGGCACACTTTTGGTTACCACAGGGTTTGTTTTTTTAAATAAAGCATTTTTATAGCATGATGTACGCCATTTCTTCTTATTTTTTAACATTTTAGGTATAATTGTGATTGTCCTCACCCATATTATTGTTAAGGACAAGAGAGTTCAAGGAACTGGCCAAACTCGAACAGACTCATGGATAGATCAGAACTCTAAAATTCTAATACCATATTTTACTTTTTTTAACCTATGGGAAATAAATTAAAAATGTGATATTGGAAAAAACTAAAAAGGAGTACATTTGAAAGGGGTTCCTTTCTATTCTAACTGGAGGCTTGTTTTGTTTGTTTCTTGTTTGAAGAACTAAAGATCTTTAAATTATCACTTGTTAAATCTTTGCTGCATGCTAAGCTCTTAAAGATGGTGCCTCTAATCTGACCAGCACCCTATGAGGTACTTTTTTATTATCCTACTTTACAGATGAGAAAACTAAAGTCCATAAAGATCAAATTGATTTCTTAACCAGTCCGCAGATGAATAAGCGTAAAAGTTATGCTGGCATTAGGAAAACTCACAATTTTGCAAGCCCTAATATAATGATTGAAGCAAATAAATCACTGGATATAAAGGCATTATTAAAGCATACTCACATGATAATTGTCTTAGTTTATTTTTGTTGCTTTAAAACTGCATTAAACTATATAGCCTGTAAACAGTACACATTCATTTCTTTAGTTCTGAGGATAGAAAAGATCAAGGTCAGGGTACAAATAAATTTAGAGTGTGGAGAAAACCTGTTTCTTCTGCCCCCAATATTTATCAGTGTATTTATGGAATATACAATGGTTACACTGAGCTTGAGGATTTGGGGCATATATATATATATATATAGATAGATAGAGAGAGAGAGAGAGAGAGAGAGAGAGAGAGAGAGAGAGAGACACGCTACAATCCTTTTCCTGCCCCCTCTCCACTTACTGTCCCTCCCACAAAAGCCTATTTCTCATAGCTGCCTCCTTACAACACTCACCTGGAGGAAGGGGCCAACAAGTTCCTTTGAACTCTTTTAGAAGAGTACTAATCCATTCATGTTCCACCATCACCAGCTAATCACCTTGTGAAGGCCCCACATCATATCACCTTGAGGACAAAGCATCATCTATAAATTTGGGGTTAGCAGGACCACAAAACATTCATACCATAACAGTAATAATCATTCACAGTCATGAAATTAGATGTCATTTGCTTTTCTAAGTAATCAAGTGTAGACTCAGCAATATGATAACTTGACATCCTGTGCTCCCTGAGATAAAGCAGGAAGAGGTACACACATTACCTGTTCAGTATTCTTATCAAAAATGTTTGATAAGCAGTCAGACAATAGAATTATCAATCTGAGCTTTTTACTTTTTTTAACTTATTGCAATAAAAGGTACATTGCCATTAATATTCCTCAAAATATTTCCTCACTTTGAACACACATATCCTACTGTGCTTGTCACTATATGAAGCAGCTGATCCAGATTTTACAAAATGTACAATATCCTTGACTGCTCAAGAAAAACAGAAGTATGAGGATTGTTCTAAATGTAAA
This sequence comes from Ctenodactylus gundi, assembly GCA_004027205.1. Classification (NCBI taxonomy): domain Eukaryota; kingdom Metazoa; phylum Chordata; class Mammalia; order Rodentia; family Ctenodactylidae; genus Ctenodactylus; species Ctenodactylus gundi. Next base: position 86,371 of record PVKB01003099.1, read on the forward strand.
GAGTTAAAGAGATGTTATAATCAGAAGTAATGTATAAATTCTAAATGAATACTGGATTTCTAAATAAATTCAAACATCATAAAGCCACACAGTGTATAAAATCCATTTGAGATGATAGGAAACCAAAACAACTGTATGTTAACTGATAATATTGAATTAACATTGATTTTCTTTAGTGTGGTAAGTAAGTATAGGTAAAACATAATGTACATAATTGTTTTCAAATATGCAATAACAAAATATATGTTTAATATTTTCAACAACAAAAATTCTTACATCTCTGTACAACAAAATTTCCCACATCTTTATCAGAGGAGAAAGGGAAGCCAATGTAACAAAGTGTTAAAAATTGGTGAATTTAGGTGAAAAATATACAGTAGCCATTACATTATTCTTTACCTTTCGGTAAGCCTTCAGTTTTTCTAAATAAAAAGGTAAAATTGAACAAACTAAGACAGCTGGTAGGTGTCTGGTCAATCAACTTATAAAACTGATACTTGGCATCTGAGGAAACATGAAAAGTACCAGTGTCAGTAATGGATTAATAAAAAACAGCTTGGTCTGAATTAATATTTCACTCAATATTCCTCACCTATAAGGATAAGTCATACCATAATTACTTGGGGAACATTTTCTAAAGACCAATGTAGATCATCTGAGGCAGAAACTGGAAAAGCAGAATGAAGAGGGGGCACGTGGAGAGTGAAGACACTGCCAAAGCGATGATCACACTATTCCTACAAAGTTAGAATCACTGACCTAGTCCCCGGAATAGCAGCATCATGGTAGTTACTCAATGAAAGTCAGTTGTAAAGGAAAACACAGAGACAGAGACATCTGCAGAACATTAGAGTTGGAGAGGTAACATACTGAATGTATTTTCGACAGTTATTAAAAAAAAAAAAAAGCAAACCAGGCTAGGAACAGAAGATAATTAATTCTTAGTTCTCTTAGAATCTTCTCTCACAACCTGTGTATTATCACCAATCCTCTGTGTTCTCATCTGTAAATTAAAAATAGACAATTATCCTGGCCTTACACATCTACAATTGTAAGAGATCATTATCTCCTTTTCCCAATTTGGAGTCACCCAATTAAGTATATTTGATTTCTTTTAATTACAAATCTAGGAGGCAGGGATAGGCAGATATAGCTAAACAGAAACGACTGCGAGAATCTGACTTTAATACTATCCTTATAAGGCTGAGAAATTTAGCAAGGGCCAAAAGGTAGACACTTAAGTAATTACGTAATAAAAGGTATGCATGCTGTAATTCCTGTTAAAAATGACAGGCAACACTGCTAGTAGTTTGTTTCTTCTAAAAACTCACTAAAACACTGCATAGATGTTTTCAAAGACTTAATTTTAAGTCCACAAGCACATAGATAATAAAAGGAAAAACAGCAGCCACATGAATTTGAAAGCTGAAAAAACTACAGCTGAGTAGGAACTCACTCATCAGTCCCAGGAAACTGAATCCTAAATTAAGGTGTTGACAAAGCTGAGGAGCAACCTGCTGAAAGCTTGTAATGTCGTGGGCTGGGCTACACCAATCAAACTTCCCAATACCTTTTAGTGCCTCTCTCCTATCCCTGGGCAGATAGCCAAGGAGTTCCAGACAGTGATGCTCTATTCTAATAAGACAGAAGCCAAAACAAACTAATATATAAAGTCAACTAAAGACTATGCCCAAGGGGGATAAACCCAACTATTAATATGAAGTATGATCAAAAGATATGGTGAATACTTTAATTTTTTAAAATTGATTATAGTAAAAGACACATTACCACTCATTCCCTTCAAAAGAGAACCCAGCACTTTGGATACTCTTATCTCTCTTTCTGGAGAAGTTCTGAAAGTCCTCTTTCATGAGTGTGTTATCAAAAATGTGGCAAATGACACTGCCACATGCCATCCAGAGGAAAGGTAGCCTTTGAAAAACATTAGTATGTCCTCATCCAACTCATGCACCAGATTTTGCACTAATCAAATTCTGGCTCTTCCCCAAAGTCAGACATCAGCTGATTCAGAACATTGAGGTAGCCACAACAGTGCAAGTCAAGACACAAAAGAAGACTTTCAGAACTGCTTCAGAAAGCGACAAGAAACATGGCCTAAGTGTGCTTTAAGCATGGAACAGCATTTTGGGGGGCATTAATAACAATATGTCTTTTAATTTTTTAATTTAAACATTCACTGTATGGCTCAAGTGTGAATGAAATACACAATGTCATATCAGTGCAATATAAATAAGGTGTGGTTGTATTGAAAACATACAGAAGATTGGAGGTATGCCTGTGTGTTGGTACCACAGGGCTTGGTAAAAACTAGCTAAATCTGTATAGATGCCACTGAATTTTTCTCTAAAAATGATAATATCTGCAGCCAGAAAGAAATGTTAGAGATGTAGAACTATTGAAAAGGGATGAGGTAGCTGAAACCAGCTGAACATGGATTCCCCAGGAACCTGAAACTGAGGTAGGATCAACTTAAGTGCCCATTCACAGATGAGTGCATAAGCAAAGTGTGGCATACACACACAATGGAATGGTCTTCAGTCTTTGAAAGAAGGAAATTCTGACACATGCTACAACATGGTTTATTCTTAAGGACATCTAGCTAAGTGAACTAAATCAATAATTTTAAAAAAAGGGCAAATAGTAATTCCACTTACATGAGATACTTAGTCAAAGTCATTGCGATTGCTTGTCTTAGTTACCTATCCATTGCTGGAACAAAATATCTAACATCCACAGTTTAAGGGAGGAAAGATTTATTTAGCTCAGTTTCAGAAGGTCTCACACAGTCCATTCATTGGGCAGCTGGCAAGGCTGAAGGCACACAGCAGAGGCTGGAGAGCTGCGCACAGCATTGCAGACAGAAGCCAAGTAAGGCAGGAGCCCAGAACAAGTCTGGAAACTTAGGCAAGGCCAGAGCTTTACCAGGAAGAAGTTGTAACTACCTTTCTTCCTGTCTTTACTTAGTCCAAGCTGCCAGTTGAGCTTCCCCTGTTTCCAGAGTGGGTGCTCCTTCCCCTCTTTCTGCCCTTGAGTCAACAACACACACTTGAAAGCTATTCCCTGGACATTTCCCCATTCCAACAAGTTGATGCAATACCCTCCAGCTCCAGCCCCAAGCATCTGATCCTACCTCCCAACAACACACAGTTCCTCCGTTCTCCCACTACATCCAAACATATGAGGCTTTTGGTGCACACTCCATATCCAAACCATTGCACTGCTAGAGTGTGAATTCCACTTGCATGAGATACTTAGTAGTCAAAGTCATTGTGATTACAAGAGGACCACAGCCACATCTGTTGATCAGTAGGGTAGGGGGAACACTCATTTGAGTATCTATTTAGTAGATAATGAACAGCAAATTGTCTCAAGAGTTTACTCTGGACATCTTCAGACATTACATTAAGCAAATATTTCACTTTATTAAACCTCAAAATACATCACCTTCATGAAATAGATGCAATGGTTAATTATTATTATATCCCCATTTTTCAGATAAGAAAACTTATGTGAAGGACTTAGAGTGATCAAAATCACCAGGGTTGCCACAGGTTAGGAGGAGGGGGCAATGGGAGTTATTTAATGGTCACGGAGTTTGAGTTTTACAGGATGAAAAGAGTTCAGATGGATGATGATATTATGGTTGTGTAGTTTAGTGAATATTCAGTTTTACTAAACTGGATACATAAAAAGGTTAGGGTGAGAAGTTTTGTGTTACGTGTTTTTTACTTTGAATCTTCTGTTCCAAGCAAAAACTCTGAAGGGAAAAACGAGTAATCAGTGTTCCGAGCAGAACCCGAAGGAACATACGCGAAGGAGGAAGAGGAGACCACAAGGGGGATGCGAGGGGCAGGAAGTGGGGGCCGCCAGGTGCTGTGGAAATCAGAGAAGACAAGGCCCAGGACACACCGAGATGGTGGGGTGCCGACTGGGACGCGGAAGGGAGCAGGCTGAGAGGCACAAAGGAGTGTCAAGGCCTCAGACCAGAGCTGGGGCAGGTGGGGCACAGGTAAGCAGAGGCAGCAGTTTTAATCTCTTTTTAACAGATATTAATAGCAAGTTTTCTCAAGATGCATTAAAAATGGACCAGATCTTACTTTAAATACTTTGCATACTCCATCTCGAAGTGACATCACCTTCATAAACAGATGCTTTTATTATTATCTTTATTTGAGTTAAGGCAACTGGTGAAAAGAGGTTAAGCAATATCCACAGGGAAAAAAGTAACCAGCAGATGGGCGGATGGGCTATAACTCAGACTCAAGGATTCTGACTCTTTGGAGGGCAGACTCTTAAGTATTATACTGTACTGTCTGCTCAAAAGAATACTATTCATTCATTCATTCCACAGATCTATGGGGTCCCAGGCAGTGTTCCAAGTTCTGGTTATCAACAGTGTGAAAATCAAAGCTCTTAACATCACGGAACTCACTTTCTAGCAGAGGAAGCAGGCAGTAAACAAACTTTGGATCACTTAGTTTGATGGAAATTAAGGAAACAGAGTGAATAGCTGAACAATGACTGGGAAGGAAGCTCTTTTCCGTCCAAGATGACGTTTCACCAAAACCTGAACTGTGAGAAAAATGCGTTGGAGACTGAGGGAACAAGAAATACCTCAACCCTGAGGTAGCAGGAATGAACTTGACTCACCTAACAAGAAAGCCTGGGGCAGAGGAAGAATGAGGGAGAGGTTGGGAAATCAGCGCGGAAGGCAGAGGCTGTATTGCGCACAGCTTTCCAAGTGACTTTACCTGTACAGCTAGCCTAAGACAGGCAGCTTCTACAGGATTATAAGCAGGGCCACAGCAGCCCCTACTCATTGTATGGGGTTGTGACAGAGCCCAGACACTGGCTGTTGTGACCATTGTCCTTTTTTTGATTCTCTAGAGTTGTTTATCATGTGACTCCTGAGCATCTGAATTGCTTAGTGCCTAGTCTGAATTGAGACGTGCTTGTCCTAAGTGCAAAATTCACACTTGATGTCAAAGATAAACTCAAACGTAATTGACTTTGTGTATTCATTACATATTAAAATAACATTTTAAATATGTTGGATTAAACAAGATATTTCAATTAGTTTCACCTGTTGCTTTCTTCTTTCCCAATGATGTGGCTACTGGAAAATTCTAAATTATGTATGCAGCTTGAGTTATATTTCTGTTGGCCAGCGTTGACTGGGACGGCTTCCCACGAAGCTCAGCCAAGCTGAGCTAAGCCTTGGAATGCTAGGAAGCCAAACACAATGACTTGTGTGAGGTTAGGTGAGGCTTCCTAAGGAAAGATGTTGAAACATCAGATAAATAATTGAGATGACAGCCAGCCAAAAAAATGTACTGGTTCTTTACAGGCCAAAGATAATGTTATGGATGGGGTTGTGGTTTCAGGTTGGTTTTTCTCTGATGGTGATGATCTTGCAAAAAGTCATCTGCAGCGCTGCCCTCCCCACCAACGCTGTCTCCTCCCTACCCTCCATTACGACTCAAACAGCAGAATTTTAAAAATACCTGGCTGATGTTAAGAATGCAGTTCTTAACCATGGATATTTTAATCTCTGCAAGATGCTCAGTCTGTATAGGTTTGAACCTCAGCCTATTAACATGATATTGCAATTATCTGGTTGAATCAAACAAGCAGACTCTAAATGTCAGTAATTATATCTATAATCATAATCATAGAATATTCTTGGTTCTCATATTTAATTCTAAATGTGGTCATTAGAATACGCTTATATTTTTTAAATTTGCATATGTGCTGTAACATGTTTTCCCTTGTGAACTTATAACTATGGAAAGCCACAAAATATTATAAATTGAGTCATATTTTTATTGACTCACAACAGCAATGTTAAAAATATACTTAAGAGACATTGTGCTCGCTGGGGATCATACAGCTAGATTACTCTACCCTAAGCCATAAGAAAACAAAAGCAACAGACAGATTGCCCCTCACACCCTTTGCTACCCATTCCTGCATCTGCCTTGCCTCCTCCTGGTAGGCAGACCAGAGGCCTTTCTGGTCTCTATCTTTTTGTTGGAAATTGTCTCCTCCCTTCTGGAGAACCTCAGTGAGCTGCCTGGCCTTCTCTCTCCTACCTAGCGCTGTCTCACATCCTGCTGCCATCTCCATGCGCACAGAAATAGCTGTAGAATCTCTTTAAACAAACAATTACAAACAAACACAATGCCTCCCTTCACCCTAAGCTTCCTTCAAATAGCTTCTTACTCCCTTTCACAGAAAAACACTTCAAAGGAGTTGCCATTGGCTGTTTCCGTTTTATCTCTTTTTCATTCTTTTTTTGTTTTAAACATTTGTGTTTTCTTTATAAGCTTCTTATATTGCAATTTATATTCATTTCAGATTTTTATTTTAATAATTTAGTTTTAATTGTTAAAAACATACTTATCTGTGATGGACAAAATATTTTGAAATATGCATACATGATGGAATGACTTAACAGCTATAATAATTGTCACACCTCTGTCTCGTATAGTCAGTCATCTTCATGGTAGAACTCTTACAGTTTGCTCTTGGTGATTTTTAAGTATATAAAATATTTTTCTATCTATCTACCTATCTATTTATTTATTTATTGTGATACCAGAGATTGAACTCAGGGCCTTTCCACTAAGCTATACTTCCAACTCCTTTTTATATTTTATTTTGAATAAGCTGCCCAGCCTGGGTTCTAACTTGTGATCCTCCTGCTTCAGCCCCCAAGAGTGCTAAAATTACACCTTGTCTGGGTATCTCAATCCTTCCTACAGTTTTAAATCCCATCTGACTGCTGCTGATTCATAAGTGTGTATATTCAGACTAAAAATCTTTAAGTCTCAGATTTGTCTATCTGTAGACTTAGAACTACATATTCCAAATTCAGCAAGCACCTAGCTCAAACTCAGCATGTCTGTGAGACGTGAACAACATCTTCCCTTCCAAAAATGATAGAAGAGAGGAAGGGAGCCAGGGAGGGAAGAAGAGAGAGGTCAAAGTAGAAACCCATGACAAAGTTAGTCTAAGGACTTAACTGGCTTCTAATTAGCTTTTGTTTGCAGTTCTGGAATTGGGCAACACTTACAAAATAGAATCAATATTTAAATGAGCTGAGTGGAAAAGGCTGGCTTTCTAGGCAGAAAGAGAAAACAAAAAAGGGGGTGATTGATCATTTCGAAGTTACTTTCCGTGCAAGGATTAAAGCAGAAGTCTTTCTTACAATGCCAACAAAACTGGTGTACTTGGTGTTCTCTCTCTCTCTCTCTCTCTCTCTCTCTCTCTCTCTCTCTCTCTCTCTCTCTGTGTGTGTGTGTGTGTGTGTGTGTCTGTGTGTGTGTGTGTGTGTATGTCTCTCTGTGTCTCTGTCTCTGTCTCTGTCTCTGTCTCTCTCTCTCTCTCATCTTTTGTTATGTTAGTTATATTTGTTAGGATTCTAAGTGAGGTAGAGTTAATAGAATTTACAGAGATAAGGGAATTTATTTGGAGGCTTTGAAGAGAGATAGCCCAAACCAGCCATGCTCACGTGGGACAGCTAGAGGGTCCAGCAGCCACTCAGGCTCCTGCTAGATGGACACCAGTCTGAGCGTGCAGGACAGCCAACGCAAGCCTGCTTTGCCCAGCTGTCCAAGAAAACAAGGCGAAGATTAGAGACTGACGAAAGTCTACTATGGAGACGAAGCAAGCCAGGAGCAAACCGAAGTCTCTCCCGCTCAAGAAAAGGCCAGAGCTTTGTTAAGAACAGGCTGCAACAATATATCTCCTTCTCTCCTTTATTCTACTCAAGCTGCCCTAAGGCGCCCCAACCCACTTCCTGGCCCTCAAGTAAACAGCACACACCTGAAAGCTTCCCTGGACATTCCCCAGTTGCAACAAATTGATACAATTTCCTACCTGTAGGCGTCATTATCTGCCACCTGGACTACTACTTTTTTTATTTTGTTTTTTGAGACATGGTCTTGGTCTCTGCTCCAGGCTGTTCTTGAACTCAGTTTGCAGCCCAGGCTGACCTCAAACTCACTGCACTCCTCCTGCCTCAGCCTTCCTACTGCTGGGATTACAGGCATATGCCACCATACCCAGTTTATGTGGTACTGGAGAATCCGACTCAGGGCCTTCAGCTTGCTAGGAAAGTGCTCTAACCCCTGTAATTTCTCCAGCTCCTATAATATCCTCTTAAATAACCTCCCCATCTCTGCTCTTCTACCTCCTTGGCTCATTTTCTGACGAGCCAGAATAATCTTTTAAAACCACATGATCCTCCTGTTTGATGGTTCAAAACCTCCCACTGCACTCAGAACAAACTCCAGATCCCTGACCAAGGCCTGGCTCTCCTGGCTCAGCCCTTGTCCGCCTTTCCTCATTTGCCGGCTGCCCACACCCAGTCTCCTCCCCCGGGGCCTGTTGTCTGCTGATCTTTCTCCCAGGAACGCTATCCCCTCCCACTTGTCCCCATAGGAATGGCAGGTCCTCCAAGTCTCCACTTGAACATCACCTTGTAGAGACGTGCCAGACTGCCCATTTCTACTGTCACAAGGCCTGACTTACTTGTTTCTTTGCAGCACTTGGAAATGAACCTGTTATAGGAAAGGAGGGGCCTGGAACTCCTACCTCCAGGTTCTTTGTAGCTTTCCCAAAGACTTGGGAAAGACACGTGTGACCAGCTGATGTTCGGAGACTTTGGAGGTCCCAGTATGAACTTTTTCAGCCACATTTTCAGGCCTTAAATGACTCAACCAACAGTGGCATGCTAGCAAAAAGATGAAATGATCCTAATATGAAGAGCCACAAGAACACCATGCTTATTAAAAGAAACACTACATTTTCCCTTGTCCCTTGTCCAACGGTGTCAAGACGGAAGCTCAGTTCCTCTCACCTGGCACAGGTCCAGAAACAAACGGCTGGACCTCTTTGACCTCCAGGACCGGCATTAACTGACTGTGCCCTGTGGTGGATGGGACGTGGAGGCAGTCTGTCCAGTCTTGAATTGTGGTGGCCTGGTAGTAGGAAACGTAAATCTTGATTAATCTCACCAAGAACTTCGGTGAGATCCTACCCATCTGATCTCTCTGCTATAATTAGCTTCTGATTTTCCCTAGCCCTAACCTCCCATGTCATACCCCACCTCCAGAAGTAGTACCAATAATTTTTTATGGATTCCTGAAAGTGTCTGGCTCTGAGACCTAACTAAATGATCAAATGCTATTTTGGATCCCTCCTCTTTTTGTCCGCCAGGCCTGCTAATGTCTAACTATGTCCAACTACATGCCTAACATATTCCCCCCATGAATGGAAACCCTAAAATCATCTTAGGTATTAGAGTGCCCAGTCATTCTGGCTACTGGGGGATTAGGGTCCTCACTCTTGCTGACTCTCGGGCCTAGAGAGCTGTTTGAGGATTTTTACTCAGACGGTTAGGCCAGAAGTTTAGGCCTTCATAGGGCACAGGACCCCCTGATGGTAGATTGACTGTGAACAAGAAGAAATAAAATGTAATGGGCAGGTTATTATACAGAGACCAAATGCAAGGATTTTAAGAACAAAGACTGTGATTGCTATGAATCATTTTTACCAGGTTGGCCAAGATATTTTCCAAAAGCTAGAACTGGGATTTGAAATAGAATGCCATGTTGTTTAAGTCCTGTAAGGTTGACTAGGGATAAATAATTTGTTTAAGAAGAGGAATGGCAATTGAAATCTTTTAACCAGTTTCTGAAGCCTTTTATGCTATGAACACATGAGTTTTTATTCCCTACTGCAGAAATGAGCTGGTAGTAATCATAATAAAATTTTAATTAAGAGAAGAATATTCAAGGTATCTGGAGCCTTTGTTGAAAGGTGGGGCAGGGATGGTAGGGCATTTACTTACTGGAAGTACATCTGAACCAGTGTTTCAGATTTCCCAGTGGCTGGCTTTTTCTTAATTGTAGGGTCTCTAAAGAGATTTTTATTTCTTCCAATGTTTGACTTGGGAATGATGGATCCAGATGGAAATTCCTGGAACCTAGCTAATAAAGAGTAGGCTCCTTACATAATACCATCCCACTCTATCCGACTGGTGAGTTAATGTTCTTGAACAGATATGCTAGGTGTTTAAGAAAGTCCAGTTGTTTTTTAATAAAGAAATGTTGTTTCTATTGCAGGTCTAGTGGTTAGTACAAATTGGATTAACAATATCTAGAGATACTTTGGATTATAAAGAGACAATGCTCACTAGTTCAAAAGACCAGAGTCTATAAACCAATGAAGTCCCTTAAACTCTAACAGAGATGTCCCTGGATAAGGAATATAAAAGATTCCAAAGTAATTTTAAGGAATTTTTCTTAAAGAATACAAGTAGCTGCTGCCTTGATACGTTTTAGGCAGTAGACCATACACAGGACTACAACCCACAACGACCTATTAACACAGGAAAGCACTAAGTTGCTTTTTAGTGATAAAGGCTAGAAGGGCCTGAATGGCCAGTATATACTGTGTTGAAAGAGCCTGGTGCCCTGGGGTTAAAATAAACCCTAAGTAGTAAATTCTTTGAGTAAATAATTGAGCCTTAGTCTTTGAAACTCAAGATCTCTGTCAGAATCTTGAGCTTTACTTAAGAGGAAAACAAATAAGATCAACCATATATTCCATAATAGTCCTATTTGCTAAGGTGAGGACTGGAGTTCCAGTACCATAACTTGACAACAGTCGAAAGCCAATTTCCAGAATAGGAGGTAAGAACAAAATAAGAGACCTCATAATCTAGAATGAAGCTATCTTTTATCTACACACCCAATGTTACCTGAGGCTTCCCCTCACACATAGCCGTGATCAGGCTGGGACCAGCTGGAGCTGAGTTGGGCTTCAGGGACTAGAACTGCTACACAGGACCAAAGATCCTTCAATCCTTGGGACAGTAAGCCCTCCAGGGTCCTGTCTTGCCACATCTAGGGAAAAGTATAATGTCTCTGGCCCTTAGATTATCAGATTTCTTTGACCCTTAGATTGATGGATTTCTCCAACCCTTGGCCTTAGAGGGGCAATAGTGTTCCTTTTCATTTTCTTTTCCCATCTTTCCTGTCTTATAAATATGTGGGACATTCTGGTGTGAATACCCCAGTTATGTATATCTCAGATATACATCCTAAAGCTCATGACAAGAATAAAATTTTTTGAAAGTATTTTTGTAATGGTCAAAAGTTGAGTAAGAACTAAAATCTGTTTGCTTGGAAATTGCGTAGAGGCTCATTCTTGCCTCAGAAGTAAAATCCTGTTTGAATTAACAACCTTATCTTATCCATGATCCTTTGAAAACAAGAAACCAGGCAAAATTTCTTGGCCAATAGCAAATAATAATAAAGATGTCCCCTGCAAAAAAAAAAAAAAAAAAAAAAAAAAGTCCCATCAAGAATGTCACAGGAAGCCAGGCCTCTACACAGGCCTCTAATCCCAGTGCTCTGTGAAGCTAAGGCAGGAGGACTCCAAGTTTAAGCCCAGCCTGGGTAATTCAGCAACCTAGCAAGACACTGTCTCAAAATTAAACTGAAAAACAGCCTGGAGACATAGTCCAATATGAAGGTCTGGGCTCCATCCTCAGCACAAAATTTTTAAAAAAGAAAAAAAAATACAACCAGGGTAAGGTCATGAGAAATTTCTAAAAATATAAAGTAAAGGTGACAAACCATTGAATTATCCATATTCTAGTGAAAAGGAAATAGGAAAGACAGGATCCTTTTGTTTCTCAGGGTCGGAAGCTGTGCCTCTCCTACTGAGGATTTAATTCCTCAGGGTCAAACTTGGGTCCTTCAGATATTTTGCCATTACTAGTCCAGGCCCTTGTGCTAACTGTGACAGAAATCTCTCTCTAAGGTCAGCCAGTGCAGGCCAACCCCGTCGTTATGATCAGAAAAAGCAAACATTTTTTTCTGTCCCTGGCATGCTATCTTGTCTCTGAAAGCATGCAAGCACTTGCTTGCCATCTTTCACAATAGATTGGGAAAAGCAAAAAGATCAAACACAACAGCTGAATTTTATTCAAGTCATCCCAATGGATTGTTATACAGAGAAATCCATATCATATAGAATGACAAAAGGTTTAAAAAGTCTGGTTTTTTTAATTGATGTACATCCTGAAGCTGTAGCTTTTATCAAAAATACAATTTTAAAATAATGATTTTTCTTGTTTTCTTTTTACCTATCCCTACTCCTATCCTACCTCATTTCCACCCCTCCCCCCAAGACTTTGATCCCTGTTCTTCAGGGATGCAGAAAGGCCAACATCTCTTCAGTCTATGAGGTCTTCACACAATGGCTTCAGGCTGTGATGGGGCATTCACCCGGGATCAAAGTCTCAACCTGACTGACCCAAAGGAGATATTCAATAGAGTTTTTATAATTCACTGAAACTTAAGACAGAATTAAATATTGCATGAGGTTTTATAATGCAGTAGATAATTTGTGACATTGTCAGGAAAACATACACATTTTGTTTAGGACAGCAAGCATCAGCTTGACATGACGTCTGTTAGAAGTCACATTTTCTACAGCATGCCAGTAGGTTAACCATTGTGAAGTTTTACAAGAGTAACTGTGCCATTTTAGGATAATAGCCATGGTGACATTATTATATCATGAATGTACATTTAAATCTTCATCTAGGTATGTAATATCAAATTTTCTTAGAATGTACTTGTTTATAGACTTACTTTTTGGGTGACTAATGTCCAATATTTTAATTATAACAATGACATTGTCTGAAGTTTAATAGTTAGGTAGACTTATCTGTCAATACAATTAAGAGCACATAAGCAAAAGCCTGAAAATTCTATTATTACAAATAATCTTAGTTGAAGACACCAGTATGGCAAGAGGTTTTCCTTAGTTTTATATTTTAGAAGGCTTGTGCACTTTGGAAACATACATACATTTAAAATGCTAAGAAGTTAGTAATAGCATCACAGCTCTATGAATCTTTTATATGTTAAATTAGTCTTTACTCTTGAGGTAAAATTGAAAAATCTATGGCTCAATAGTATAGCTTTAGTTATGTGACTTCACATTTAGTAGACCTACAAAGTTTAATAACACTGACAGAAAAATTAAAAGAGTATTTTTAGATCTCTTAGAAGTTTAGGAAGCAGTGTTATTGACCACAAATGGTCTTATTTTCCAATGTATAAGTGTATCGTCTCCATACAATAATAAAAAAAGCTTCCTGAGTTAAAACCACTTGATGTAGATCATTTAAAATGACAGGACTGAAATTCACCAAATGCAGAAAAGAGATGCTAAAAAGTTTGATCATTACACATGTTTAAGATTTAGATATACAAAAGAGAGTACATATTAGTTACCCAGTATGCATTAAATTTACATAACTTTAATTCTATGAAATTTACATAAGGAAAATCTCAGATTTGCAACATATTTTATATTTAAATGTCTATATATCCTAATCCCAGATTATATATCTTACATGTTTTATATAATATATTCAGCATGTAATAATCAAAAATAAGTTATCTAACCAGTTATAAAATGACTGTTGAGTAGATTTTATAACAAGCTAACATTTAAATAAAGTTTTATTTTTAGAAAAAGTTTTTTAAAAGCCCAACAGCAGAAAATAGAAGAAACTTCAGTGATAATTTAGGCCAGTGGCTATAAATTTTACAAAGAACACCTTCAGAAAACCGTTTTGAGAGAAGTGGTAGGACTTTGGTTTTATATCAGTGTACTGCACTTTAAATTTTGAAAAGCACATAACCTTTTATAGTCAACTTAATTACATATAACAATGATTTTTTAAAATACCATTTGTTGGGGAGTGTGGGGCCTGATGAGACGCAAAAAGAAGTGAAGAGCTCACCCATCCATGGAGGAAACTGAATGAACAGATCCAGGGAGCTGCAGTTTCAGCCACTGAGGGGAGCTTTCCAAGGCCAAAGGCCTCAGTAAACTTAGAAAAGCAACCTTAAACCTTTATGCATATTGATAGTTAATAAAACCATACCTAACAAACCCAAGCTCTTTTAAACTTAAAAAGTCAAGAGCACTTGAATCCAGTAACTGATAGTTCAGATGTTATTAATCCTCATTTGTTTTATTTTTATTTATATATTTATATTTGGACTTGACACACAGAGAGTCATGGCCTTGGACCTTAACACCGTATCAAAGATAAATATTACACTGATTAGCTAATAACCTAAGAAAAATATGCTAGTAATTTAAAAAACACTTTTACCTTTATTTTACCAACTTAAATTAAGCCATCAGAACAAAAGGCACTTGGGCTAATTATGTGCATTTCTACTTATTTATGAACTTATTTACATAGAACTTTGAAGACAGCATGTGCCCAAAATACAGCAATCCAGTGCCATGCATATTAATTTGTATAGCCTTTATACCAAACTTTAAGTTCTTTTTTTCAAATTGCACAGAAACCTTGAACTTGGTATTTTCTATCCTGTAAAGCCTCAGATAAGGACTTCCAGTCAAGATGGCAGCTGAGTAACAGAGCTGCAATTTTCTCATGGACCCACTTAAAAAGTTGAGAGTTTAGTCAAAACCCACCTGTTCAATGTAGCTAGGACAGGGTGGAGCACCCCAACAATTGAAAGGAGCCCAGGGGAAGATCAGAAATCCCAAAACAACATAGGAAGCAGTGGAGGGGGGGGGGCGGGGAGGAGCTTAGGAAGCTCAGAAGTGGAGAAAAACAGCAGCCAATTGGGTGCAGGCCTGAGTTGCCAGCATCCACAGACCACAGATGAAAGAGAGCTCCGAGTCCAGGACCTCAGATGAGGTAAACTCAAATCCAGGAGAAGTGGAAATTGTCATCAGCTGGTAGAACCAGCCTCTGTAAAAAGAACCTGCAGGTAGTGCATACTACAAACGCAATGCGAGCTCCCCCTAGAAAAGGTTTCCAGGAACCCAAATCAGAAGCAGTGCTAAGAAGCCATAACAGGCAATCACATAAACAGTAGCCATTAAAAAAAAAAAGAGCCTGAGACTGAACTGAATAGAGTAAAAGAAAGATCAGAGGAGCACACCAGAGCTTGGGAGTCACTCTTACACAGTGCCGCAGAAGAAACTGGCACAGAGACAGTTGCAGCGAGGAAAGAAAGGTCACTGATCTCCTGAGCAGCTCAGTGTAATGCGAGCATCTCCAAGGGTGGAGAGCCTTGCCCTGGCAGAGGGAAGCCAGGACAGGTGGGAGAGCCTGCTGAGAGGGCCGCAGGTGGACAAAACACCTCAGAGGCCATCATACTGTTTGGTCTCACTGCCTACTCCCAGTACAGAACTCGGAGGAATTGCAACTCTCCCCAACATACTGTCCTGGCCATTCAAAGAAACCTCTCACTAGACCTTTAAAGTGAAGTCCCTCAACAACAGAAACATGGGAAGAAGATAAGGCAACAGGACACCCACAGAAATCCCTGAGACCCAGAAACTGATGCCATGGGCCCTGAAATAGTGGAATTTATAGGGAAGGAAGTAAAAATATAAATCAATGAGTCAAACAACCAGTTTAAATAAGATATTCTCAGAGAAATGCAAGCACTGATCATTGGGCTTAAAGAGGAGCTAACTAATCATATAGTGGTCATAATGGAGGTAAAGCTCACTGAGCATAGTGAAGACGCAAATAAAATGTTGGCTAAGGTAAATAAGAAAATGCAAATTATGAAGGAACATTTTGATAGAGAAGTAGCAAATCTGAAAAGAAACCTAATTGAAATTCAAGGTATAAAAATATATGTGAAAGCAGGGGAAAACAACTTGAATAATGTGAAGACAGAATTTCAGTCCTTGAAGACAAGGCTAAGGAAACAAATGCTATAATTAGGCACAACTCCAAAATTAGAAATGAGCAAAGTAGCTGGATACAACACCTGATAAATGATTCCAAGAGAATCAATCTCAGAATTATGGGTGTGAGAGAAAGAGCAGAAGGCAGCACTGAAGGTATAAAGAATTTATTCACTGAAATAATGCAAGAAAATTTCCCTAATATGGAAAAGGAAATTAAATTTCAGGTACAAGAAGCTTATAGAACACCAAATAACCTCAACAATCAATGAGACTCTCCATAACATATCATAATCAAAATTTCAGAAATATAACATAAAAAGCGAATATTAAAAGCAGCAAGAGAAAAACAGACATTATTCTGCCAAGGCAAACCCATTTGAATTACTGCAGATTTCTCAAGGCAATCTTTAAGGGCTAAGAGAGCCTGGAGCAAGATCTTTCAAGCATTAAAAGACAGCAAGTGTCAACCCAGGTTGCTGTATCCAGCAAAATTATCCCTGAAAATTGAAAAAGAAGTAAAAATTTTTCATAACCAAGAATCCCTAAATAAATTTGTGACTACTAGCCCAGCACTGCAGAAACTACTTTAAGGAATCTTTGAGGGAAGCAGAGAGAAAAGCAGCACCAAAATATATGGAGGAAAGGAAACACCTAAAGAGGAAGTACAACAAAAAGATAGATTGGTATTTGAATAATTTGATTGGTATCCTTCTAAAACACTACCAGTTCTTCATAATTGGCCATCAGAGAAATGCAAATAAAGACAACATTGAGGTTTCACCTCACTAAAGTGAGAATGGCCTGCATCAACAACTCAAAAACCAATTATTGGTGAGAGTACAGAGAAAAGGAATTCTACTCCACTGCTAGTGGGGATACAATCTGGTACAGCCATTATTGAAAGCAGTCCCGTGTTTCCTTAGAAAGCTAAGAATGAAAATTATGGAAATTCCATTTGATCCAGCTACTTCTCTACTGGGCATATTCCCAAAAGAAATAAAGACAACATACCAAAAAGACACACGCATATCTATGTTTATAGCAGAACAGTTCATAAAAGCAGAATCCCGGAAACAACCTACCTGCTCATCTATACAGGAATGGTTAAAGAAGATGTGGTGCCTATGCACAATGGAATTCTGTGCAGCCATAAAGGAAGACGGGTATGAAGCATTTGAACAAAAATAGGGTCAATAATACTCAGTGAAATGGACCAAGCACAAAAGACTGACTATAGACGGGTGTCCCTCCTATGAAATGCACAAAAATAATAATATAAAAAGACCCCAACACGAATGGCAGGATAGAAAGAAAGGCAAAGGTCAGAGAGGAAACTTTGAAATAAACCTCTGAGAAAGGGTAGACACAGACTCTCACTAACTCCCCAGACCCTATGGTTTTAATGTGTTACAGAATTTTGAATTCATGTATTTACCAAAAAAATGTTAAATTTTATGTCATGTAAATTTTTAACCAAAATAAATAAAAAAGAAATGGAGGACTTTGATGCTCTGAAGAATAACTTTTGTCTAATATGTATTTATACCTAAAATGATTTTTACCTGTTTACCACAAAATTGGATACATATTTATCAATAAAAGGCCTTTAAAATCTTTAATAAAAGTAGTACCAACTGTCTCATAAAATCTGTGAATCTACCTTCATAATTATTATTTTAATAGTATAGAAGTTTGCAAAACATAATAATTATATTCAACATGGGGAATAGGTATAAACTCTTTAAAAATATTTATGCATGAACTTAGGGATGAGTAGGTAGGTAAATGATAAAGAAACCAATGAAATGTAAGTAAATAATTTATGAAAGCTAAAAAAATCTGAAATAACTAAGCATGCCACTGTATTGCTTTCAGGGTAATATACTTATGTGATATAGATTTAAATTCATTTAATATACCAATTCAGTATAGACTTAAGCTTATTTGATGTAGGAATTCACTCATTTAGTTATGGATATAAGTTTATCCTAAGAAAATTGATTGATGTAATGACAATGTGAATGTCTTTTGAATGTACAAACACTTACCATTCAGTACTCAGTTAACGAATTTGAAATTTAACTTCTCTCTTTTTCTTCCTCAGGTTTTATAGCCTTATGAATTTCATTATTATAGTTCTCTTCTTTATGCGGACTGGTGGTTGAAGTCACATTAAAGAATCTTAACAAAAATGTAGTAAGATACAGAAAAAAAGAACTTTCAGAAAATTATCCCAATGAAGGGCTCTGCTGGACCCAGAGAAGAGGGAGGCATCAAAACACGGCCACTGCAGCCCATTCTAGGGGTGGGAAGCTGAGGCAAAGTGGTGATTTGAGTGGTGAAGTGAGTCAGACACAGAAGATTAAATACATTAAATATCACATGGGTTCTCTGATAGGGGAAACACAGGACACAGGCATTCTATACAGCCAAGTGAGTGTGATAGTGGGAGTTATGGGGGATAGCGAGGGTGTGGGAGGGCCAAAAATGGGAAAGGGAAGGGATTGTAATATTGATGTGATATGTATGGGTACAAAATACTCATGTTCGTTGAAAACATTCTGTATTGCATGCATGCATATATATATATGTATGTATGTATATATATATATATATATATATATATATATATATATATATATGTATGTATGTATGTATGTATGTATATATATATGGGAAAAATAAAAAATAAAGTCTCAAGTGATTTGGTGACTCTAGAATATTTGTTTTTGTGACAGAGAAGCGTTGCAGACCATAGATTGAGATGATTTTGCAGAGGATTTACAGAGACTTGGAAAGTCTCCAGAGGCCTCCACGATGGCAAGGTTGGGGCCAAAACTCTGGCAGGGTTGCAGCCCCTGCCTCATGGTAGCACCCTTAACTCTGCTGGGGCGCAGCTCCGTTTAGTGAGCTGGGAGCCAGGGGCCAGGGCTTCTGCAAGCAGCGGTGGGCAGAGCTAAGGGCCAGCCCAACACCAGCAGCTTCCCAGCCCTTAGGAAGTGGCTGTCCCAAGGGGTGGGATCCAAAGCAATGGCAGCACAGTTACCCAAGAAGCAGTGACGGGCAGAGCCCCATCTCAGGTGGAGCAGTTGCCAGCAAAGGCGGCCACCCGTAGGCTCCTGTCCTGCCAAGCTGCTGCTGCTGGTCAGACAGGAGAGGGAAACTGGAGGGATTTGTTCCCTGCTCAGTTCCCAATAGCCTGCCTGCAAGTAAACCTTTTTCTCCTTTGCCCAACCTTGACAACCTGGTGTGTGTGTGTGGTGGTGGTGGTGGTGGTGGTGGAGGGGGGTTGGTGGGGACTTTTTCGCCTCAAACCATGCAATCATCAGGCATTTTCTAAAGCCTCGGAAAGTTCTCCTTTCTTTAACCCCTAACTCTGGGTTTTCAAAGAATTGGGTTAGCTGTGAGGGACTAGCTAATGTTTCCTGGAGCCCCAGTTAGAAATCTCTCAGTGATATAGAAATCTCTCATGCTTTTAGTGACTCAGCAACAGTGGCATGCTGGCTAAAAGATTGAATGATATTCACTAATATCAGGTGCCATGGAGGCACAACTTTATTAAAAGGAACCCTACATCTTCCCTTGGCTGTGTGGTCCCAAGGAGAATGCTCAGCCCTTGCCTCCACACACATGTCCTGAAAGAAACCTTCCTCTGAGCTGCTGGCATCTTTTGACTTCTGGGGTAGATACTGATTGACTGTCTCACTGCGGGTGGGACATGAAGGGAGCTTGTCCAACCCTAGGATTGTTGTGACCTGGCATTAGGAAACGCAGATCTGTATGGGTCCCACAAACAGCGCTGAAAACAAGGAGTGATCTGGCCTGTCAGATTCCTCTTTATCGATTCTGGTTTTTCCTACCCTTATCTTTGATATCAAACCTAGGGCCTTGGTACTGAGCTCCTCCACTCCCTTTATGAGACAGAGTCTTGCTAAGTCACTAATCCCCCAACCTGGTTCAAGACTTGCCGTCCTCCTGCCTCAGACTCCCAGAGAGCTGAGATTACAGGAGTGCATCACCACACCCAGTTTTTGCCCATTCTTATCTCATTCCAAAGAAGAAGATGAACATATTGGTTAGAATAAGGCACTGAGTGATGTAGCCATGCTCCTGTTCCCTTCTTTCTCCAGGAATGTCTGCGGAGTGGGCAGCTGTTAACACACCCTCGTGTCGAGTTTCCCAAGAACAGGCCTGTGCTAGTTCAGCATTGCCTGTGGCTGGGGACGGAAGTATGAGGACTGAAGTATCAGATGACTGGATGACACATCTCAGCTATGCCCGTAGCAGCTCCATTAGTAAGAGTGCTGACATTTGTGTCCAGATATCAAGGACTTTAAAGATCAGGGAGAGAGTAGAGGATAGTACACACTGATGCCTGTGTGCATAGTGTCTATTCCTTGCAGGAAGCTGAGATCCAAGTCCGTCACCTCAATGCTATTCACAAAGCTATTCTTTTTTTCATTCATATGTGTGTGAGTTTTAGTACTGAATGAAAAAAATAATAAAATTAAATATGGGTGTAGTCCAATTATTGTAATTACAAAATTACCACTTTTATGTAATTTACTATTATTTTTTGCAAGTAATAGATATCAAACTCAAACTGACAAATAGGAATTTTGTTGATTCTCTTAAATAAAAAGTGACACAGGCCATTGTTTTGAACTAAGCTTCTGATTTAGATCCCAACAGGTCAGGCTAAAAATCAAAATGGACCCTCTCACAGTAATGCTCCTTGTCACCAAGAAATCTGGACAAGGGAAATAACAGCCAGATTTTCCCGAGGCCAGTTTCAATGGATATGATGATAGAGCTTCCTCTGGCTTAATCCTTTCACAACAAGGTAACCGGAAGTGACCTGATGTAAACCAGTTAACTATTTTCCATTGTTGTCTCCTGCTTTTGGCTTATAAGGAAATTAACTTTAAAATTATCAATCAAGTCTTCTGCTTTTTTTCTGCTTTTTTCTCTCTACAAAACCAAATTCCTGGGGCTGGAGGAATGCCACAATGGTTCGAGTACATGCCTCTCAAGCACAAAGCCCTGAGTTTGATTCCCCAGCACCACGTAGCTGGATGTGATGATACATACGTATAATCCCAGCACTCAGGAGGCTGAGACAGGGAGATTGTGGTGAGTCCAAGGCTAGGCTGGGCTCCATAGTGAGTTTAGGACAAGCCTGGGCTACAGAGAAAGATTGTCTCTAAATAAATGAATGAATAAATAAATAAGTATGAAACCAAAGTCTTCTTCTTGGCTAGTTGAAATCCTTTTTATGTTTTATGGAATGAAATGTGGCACTATTCCAAAATCAAAAATATAGGTAATTAAGATTGTAATTTTGTCCTTTGACAATTCATCTAACAGTATATTGGGGAATTAATTTTGGTGTATGAGGTAGAGATTTATCTTAGTCAAATGATCATGGCGAGGGCCCAACATTCTTTTTGTCTGTTTCCTGACTTTGCCAAGAGCTATGAGAGTCTTGAGATGGAAAAAGTAATTGTAATAGAAGCAAATAGTATTGAATCCGTCTTTAAGACATCTCTACACTCAGGGTTACAAGATGCATACCAGAGTTCTATCTTCCCAGCAACTCTGATGTATCCAGTAGCAAATGAAGCATCTCTGCCACTCGCACGTGCCAAGTGTCTATTTTTAAACTCATATATGCTTTCTTTCTGCCTAGAAACATGAACACAATCACTTGAATTGAATTATGATTTAATAGAACCACCCAGTTTCAATAGCCAGGAGTACGAGACTGGCTTGGGTTAGTACCCAGGCCTTCACCTCAGAGCTGAGATTGGATCAGTTTCCAAAACCACACAGAGAAAGAACTCACTAAGCGTATGTCTGCTGAACAAACCACAGAATAAACGCTCAACAGAGGCAGCGAGAGTCTGTGCAAGCTTGTAAGAGCTCTCAATCCCTGCATCCCTGATAGATCTACAGCATCAGTCTCTAACCATTTAGAATTTATTTTATATTTCTGAATTTTTTCTCACTTTCTCTCTCTTTCGCTCTGTCTGTCTGTCTTTTCCTGTCTCCACACTGGCTTGGCTGGGATGAACACCTGTGCAAAAGTTCAAAGTCTGTAGTGGAGATTTTACAAGAGCTTGAAAGTTTTAGAAAACAAGAAACTGTGTGCTGAAGAGGGGGAGGGGGAAAGCCCATCCCACAACAAAAGAGATTAGCCACAGTACGGGATGCTAAAGCACCCGGCCTAGAATAACAAGCCAGGTCGGTAATCTTTGAGTAGAAAAATTTGAGGGTAAAGCCGGCATGGGTAGTTTCTAGGGAAGGCATTTTCAGATAAGTTTTCCTGAATCAAACCAAGAAAGCTCTCGTGGTCAAGGCTGTTCTCCTTGCCTGGCTGCGCAGTCATGTCTTGTGTAACGGGACCTTTCCCGCACCTTCCAGTACACTGATGCAGCGTGATAACTTCTGCAGTATCGAGAAAGGGAAAGAAAATGACCACAGTGATGGTGGAATTAATCCTTTTGTAAGTCGGGAGGATTCCAGTTCTTTTCTTTCCGCATAAGTGAAGCGCACCTAATCAAATCCCAGACGAGAGACCACAAAAAACCATCGTGATGGTGCCATGACATATTTGGCATAGAGCTGAAGAATTCAAAGAATCGAGCTCCACTGCTACTGAAAAACATTGCAAACACGGCTTCAGGCATTCCCAGTTGCGTATGTAGTTGAGGGGCTTCCCACCACCCTTACCTACCAAATCACAGCGCAAGTGCTGAATGCCTTACGCTTACTCTTGGATATATGGACGGGGGAGGGACTTTATCTCACTGAGAAAAATATTATGTAATTCTACATTTTTTGTTTAGTGCTTATTCATCAGCATTTCTAATATGTTTAGGTTGCTTTGAAAAATGTGTAGAATTTTCTAACAAATTTATGGTCACAAGAAAAACAAAGATATCTATTTACATATTCTTATCACAGAGAATACATTATTTATGAAGTACTCTAAAGTACAAAAATATTGTAGGAAATAGAATGAAAATACAATTTCAAAGAGAAAAATAAATTTAATGAAAAATGAATTTTTACTAACAAATACTTGCATGTATTTTATGTTTGTTTGTTTGTTTTGGTGTTACTGGGGATCAAGCCCAGGACCTTCATACTGAGCTATAACCCCAGCCAGTTTTTCAATTTTTCAATTTTTTACTTTTTTTCTTGAGACGGAGATTTTATCCACAGTCAGGCTAGTTGTGAACTCACTATGTAGCCCAGGCTGGCCTGAAATGCACAGCAATCTTCCTGCCTCAGACTCTCTACCAGAATTACAGTGTTTACCACCATGCCCGGCTTGTTTATGTGGTGCTGGGGAATTGAACCCAGGGCCTTGAGCTTACTAGGCAAGTATTTTACCCATTGAGCTATGTCCTCAGCTCCACACTTACACATATTTTTAATTATATAATGTAGAACATGAGGAGTATAATTAATAAATATTACAGTGTATATGGAACAGAGTAAATTTTGGATGTTTTTTCCACATACACAAAAGTAACTATGGGAAGTAGGAGAATGGTGTGTAGGCTCATTTACTTGAGTGTGATAAATATTTCACTTTATATATGTACATAGCAAGACACCATACAAAAAACTGTGTGATAAGAAATAAATTAAAAAGTTTAGTGAGTTACAAAATTAAACCACTTAGACTCAATTGTATAAATATCTAACATAGTTTATTTGAAGATACTATTTATAATACACTGGAAATTATATACATTCATAATATATGTATATACACACCTGAATATTTTCAGGTGAAATGTGTGAAAACATTGAAACAACGAGAAGAGGATTACGTGGTAGACTAGAAAGCAATCAGCGGACAAGCAGGCCCCTGTGGAGACGGAGCACGCCATGCCCTGACATGACAGAGGACCTGTCCACTCTCTCTGCCTTGTGTGACCTTTATTAAAGAGAAGATCTAAGTAAGAATGGCAGAGCGAACACTGATAAAGGGGAAGAGAAACTCAAGATAGGAAAAGAAATTGTAACATCATGCCCATCTCCTTTGGGAGCCAGGCAGGGTAGTGAGAATAGCAAGGATTTGAGTCAGACTAGATTGACTCCAAATTCTGATGCTGCCAGTCATTATCAACATAACATGGACAAGATGCTTAACTCAGCTCATCTGTATTATGGGCATAATGTGATTTACCACATAGCATTAGATTGTGTAATGGGTGTAAAGTGTTTTGCATAGTCAAGAACAGAAAGACTAAGTAGTGAACATTGCAATTACTATGCAGCTGTTGGCCTTGAAACAATTTGTCCTCTTTGAGCTTTGTTTTGCTTCTCCATAGACAGGAATAATGGCTTCCATCTCTCCAAGATTGCCATGAGATTAAATGAATAATGAACTCAAGACTGCTCATAACCAAGGAGGACAGTTAATAGTATTAAGTTTCCCCCCACGCCCTCCGTCCTCTGGACAATTTTATGGTACCTCCGATGAGACGTGGTGAAAATGAGTCTCATTCTAAATATATATTTAGGGGCTGGAGGAATGCTCAGTGGTTAAAATGTTTGACTAGTGAGTGCTAAGTCAAGAGCTAAGTACCCAGCACCACATAAAAGCCAGGTGTGATGGCACACACCAGCACTCAGGAGGCTGAGACAGGAGAATTGCCATGAGTCCAAGGCCAGCCTGGGCTACAAAGCAAGACCCTGTCTCAAATAAATAAATAAATAAATATTTATAGAATAGTATATTACTTTTATTGTGTCTGCCAATAAAAGGACTAAACCTGAGTAACATCCTACTGTGGCTAGTCAGGTTTTTCTTATTGAGATGAGACCAAGGTCATGTATTACAAATGGCTCTATCCTTGTAGAAGTGACCTTTTTTGCTTTAATAGCAAATCTCATTACTGACAAAATGATCTTCATGAAATTGCAAAAGACAAATTTGCTCCTGATCTGTGACCACAAAATTGATCTTTTCACAAACAGGACCTCCTCCTCAATTCATCCCAAGTGTTGTCTTTTATATTAAGAGTGAAAGGAAAGGGCATTATTAATCTGTGGGAATAAATGCTGTTGACTTAATGAGAGTCACTTATTTTTGATGACACAAAGTCTGCCCTCTCTTGGCACCTTTGTGTATAAAACAAAGAGTGTGTGGTTTAAGGTGAGCCTTGCTACCCAGGAGGGAGTTGGGGAAAGGAGCCCTCCTGAACACACAGAGACAATGTGAGGCGCTTCCAGCACTTCAGCCTACAGGTTAAAGGTCATTGCTTTCTTTTTAGATAAAGGGTACCAAGTTGCTGCTTCCTGCTAAGGTGTAGTGACCAAGTTGCTGCTTCCTGCTAAGGTGTAGTGACACAGACAGTCAGAAAGTATACCAAGGGTTGGTATCAGCCAAGATCCAGCAGGAACGAAGCAGCATGCTCCACAGGAGTGCAGAATTATTGTTGGAACTGATGTAATCCTCTGTTTTTCTATGTTTGAACATCTATAATATAACAAAGAAAGGGAGGAGTGTAGAAGAGAAACTACGGAAAGAGCCTGCAAAGGTGAGGGAGAGTTAAAGAAACCTCTCTGTCTCTTGTCTCTGTCCCTCCCTCTCTCTCTCTCTCTCTCTCTCTCTCTCTCTCTCTGTGCATGTGTGTGTGTTCGTGCGTGCGTGTACATCTGAGTGAGCTTTTTTCTATTTAGGGGCTGGAAGCATACCTTGGTGGTTAAAATATTTGTCTAGCAAGCAAAAGGCCCTGGGTTCAAATTCCCAAACTGGGCATGGTGGTACACACCTGTAATCCCAGTACTCAGGAGGATGAGGCAGGAGGATTGCCATGAGTTTGAGACCAGCCTGGGCTACATAGTGAGTTCTGGACCAGCCTGGACAACAAAGTGAGACAGTGCCTAAATAAATAAATAAATAAATAAATAAATAAATAAATAAATAAAATTTCTACTTAATACCATCCTAAGTTTTAGAAATTGAATCTAGACCAGTAACATAGACCTGTAATCTCAGCACTCTGGGGACAGGGGACTTAGGTAGGAGGATCACAAGTTTGAATTTATCCTGGGAAACTTAGTTACACTGTTTTAAAATTTAAAAATGGAGTGGAGATGTAGATCAGTGTCCTGGGCTCACTCCTCACTACCATAAAAATTAGTAAGTTAATTAATTAAAATTTGAGTAGGACAGAATATAAGAGGGTTTGCTGGATGCTCCTTTGAGTGCCATTGCTTGTTTTGTTTGTTAGTTTCTGAATGTAGAGCAAGGTTTGGTTGAAACAGACACAGTGGCGTCTTGGGGATCTCTGTGACAGGCAGCTGTGACAGGCCTCCCTGCAAGTGCTAGCCTTCAGCTCTGTGCACTGTGCCTGGGTGCTTGGGAGTTTCATTGCCAAGGAGCATTGGAAACGTCATCTTCTAAAGGGCAACTAGTATAGACAGACATACATGTAATTCCTCTATTCACATATGCTCCATTTCTATATTCCATTGCAAAGCTTCATTTAAAAACATTCAAATATAAAATTATTAAGAATTCTAAGACAATAACAGGAAAGCAGTGAGCCAAGTATGAGCCCTTCTGAGCATTAGTTTCAGGTTGCAAACCCACGAAGCTGCCCCACTGCTGCTCCACTTTTGACTCAAAGAAAGACCCAGAAGGAGCAGTGTTTTCCCTCCATCGCCCTACTCCTCACCCCACTGGTGGGCTCCAACCTGACAGCGGGAATGGTCAGGGACATCCACAGAGAGGAACTTTCTAGATTACTAAGGAAGAGAAGGGTAGAGAGTGGGTCTGGGGGTACAAATAAAATAACCAGCTAGTTCCCAAATCTCTTTTGAACAAATGCCATGCTTTTGTAATTCATCTAGGATAATGAGGGCCTGGCAGGTCTCAGATGGGGCTCCAGATTTTTGTATGGCCTAGTGCTAATGGAATTTTATAAGCCCTCTTCCGAAAATTAAATAAAAAAGTAAAATTTAAAAATCAATTTTTAAAAAAAGAAAACTGGTTATTAACCTAGAATATGCAAAGAAATCAGTCAGTCCCTTTCTTCTGAGAGCTGTAGGAAATTTACCAGAAACATCTACACAAATCTGCCTCATAGTTGCATGCTGACTTCCTTTCCCCACCTGAGTCCTCTATGCATGCAGTTCCAAGTAACTCCCTCTTCTCCCAGAGGTCTGTGGAATTTAGGAGGCCTGCAGCTACAATTTGATCAGCTTTATGGTAAATTCCTCTGTAGACCCTAAAACTAAGAAAATAGAATCAAATAACTATCGTGCTGTTGGCACTTCTTAACAGGCTACCAGGTGGGCCTGAGCTACCTGCTACCGGCTTCCTAAAGTCAACCTGCATGTTGGCGTCCTCCGGTCTAGTGCTTTTTCACTGGCACTGGGACACTCCCCATAGCACAGCACCATGTAGGGAGCCCAGGAGGCGCTGAATAAACACAGCCACTCCTTTGTGCCTGTTGTCTATTCCTGTGTTGCTTCTCTGTGGGGTTGCAGGGGGAACAAGCAACCTCAGAAGCCATTGTTCCCTCTCACCTTCAAATCCTGACCATATTTGTTGCGCCTACTGGACTGGTTTCTTCTAGAAAAAAAAAAATACTACTGGCCTATGCCGAAACAGCTAAGGCACAGTGGAGGAGTTTACATATAGGGAAGATGGACTGTTAGGTTGTTAGGTGGAAGGGCTGTCCTGGTTAGGGCTCTGTAGAGGCACAGAGGCCGGAGCTACAGCCCATGGGAGGAGGAAAGTGGCAGCCAGGCAGGGGCATGCCAGATGTACGTAAGGAAGTGGAAAGATGCTAAAGAATTCACCTTTCCTCAGGACCTGGTGTTGGAAAACTTACTATTTGCTTTGATAAATATGAAGGAAGTTGCTGAACTAAGAATGCATCTTTGCCTGTTTAGGCTGCTTTGACAGAAGTGCATGGCCTGAAAATAATAATAATTATAATAAAAACACATGAACTAGGGTGATTGGGGTGTCCATCTCTCACAGCTCTGGAGGCTGAGAAGTTTACGATTAAAGTGTCTACTGATCTGGGGTATGATGAGGGACTTCTCGGTCTCTAGGCAGCTGCCTTTTTTTGTGGCAGATGGAGCAGGGCACCTCTCTGGGACCTTTTCCTAAAAGCACTGATCCCATTCATTAAGGCTCTGTTCTTTTTATCTAATTACCTCACAATGGCTGCATCTCACAAAGGCTGCGTCTCCTAATACCACTGTTTTGGGGTTTAAGATTTCAATGTACGGATCTAGTAGTACATAAACAGAACTGTACTCGCACAAGAGTACTTGCTGTTAAATAAGGCAGAAAGAACAGTGCTTAGGTGCATGAGTTCGAACCTTGACCTTATTCCTTATAAGAGACTCTGAGGAAGAAATTCATTCTTGGGCTGGGAATGTAACTCTGTGTGGAATACTTGCACAATATGTTACACTGTATTCAGTTTAGGTTTATGGTGCTCATCTTACACTGTATGAGAATTGAATAAGTTAGTACTATGAGCTGATACAACACAATCTCAGCTCAACATAAGTAAGAAGTCATTATGAAAATGGCTTTAAATATAGCACTTGAATACATTTGGACAATGTTTAAATTCAAAACTGCTGCAACAGATAAAGGATCTGCTCCATTTATTCTCATTATGTATAATTTTGCAAAAATTATCATTTTGAATGGGTGAATTTTTAATATACCATGTCTAGCCAAAAGTAAGTGTGGTGATTTTCTCATAAATAAATCATAGATATTCTTGAACTCTCCTCACCAAAAAGCAGAGATTCACTTTGCTTTTTTAAAATATTCTCTGCAGGTAAATTGACCAACATGACCATCCTCAATCAACGAGGGTGTTCTAACTTTTTATACACTGACCTATGGAGACTAGAAGGAATAATCCCAGATCCCAGTTAGCACCATGGGGTTCTTTCTTAAATATAAGTTATTTCATATTCAAATTCGGTTAAAATTTATAGCTTAGGGAACGTTAGGAGGCTTGGCCAGTAGTCTTGTTTAGTTCTAGAGGTTAAGTGGAGATACAGAACTTCCTGGATTGCTGTGCCCCACAGAGCAAGTGCCTTATTTAGCTCTCATGACCACCATGTTTTCATCCATGAAAAAACATGGGGAAAGAAATACATGACCTAACTCCCAAGGGTCTCATGAGGATTTTCTAAAAGTTGCTTTAAAAACTGAGAAAAAAAAACATTCTATGAATACAAAAGAAAAATCACTCAGATATCTTATTTTTTCAAAAAATTTCTTTTCTGCTTGTCTTTCAACAGCATGTAGATTGGCTTATCACCCGGAAGCAACAGCCCTATGTTTATCCTATTCACATCCTGGAAGTGTTTGTACCATCCCTGTAAGAGAAAACTCGCATTTAATCAGCTGCAGTTCTTTAATGTTGGTTACAAACAAAATGAGTATGGCTAATATGAGATTCTCAATAAATGCTGTTGAGCAAATTAGAAAGTGTTATTATTTAAAACGTTTGACAAGATTTCACTCCCAAGGCTGTTAAAAGTCAAAACAATGCCCAAAACAACCAGTTACCAAGGAGATGGCTTCATAGTATATGCCGGAGCCTAGTAGTAAATGCTCACCCTGAGGAATTGACAGTGTGATGACGTCCCATACGAATGTGCTTGATTTAGCACATCGGTGTATTATAATCAAATGGTACGATGAAAGAGCAAACATTGGAAGATGTCATTAAACTCTTCACGGCGGTATACTGCTGCATCCAGTGCAAGGGGCACTTCCTAAACTCTGTAGGGAGGCAGGTCATTTACATTATGCCCAAGCACAGCATAATGTACAATCCTGAGGGGTATTGAGAAAGTAAATAATCTAAAGTAGTATACTCGAGACCTAGAAAATGAGGGTAGAAGTCATTGCAGCTCAAGACATAGGCAAATGTTGGCTATAATTCATGGAAAAACTGAGAAAGTACAATTTCTTTTCATGATTTGTTTCAGAGGCCTTTTTAAACTATCCATCTGTTTCCCTTCAAACTTAGTCCAGTATTTTGTGACTATTTGTATTTTTTTCATGAACTTTTCTCCAGACACAATTTGCATACCATACAATTCAACCCTTCAAAGTGTACAAATAAATGTTGATTTTTTTGCATATTCAAAAGCTAATTAGTCATCACCATCTAATTTGAGAGTATTTTCATTCCCCCTAAAAGCAGCCCCTACCTAATGGTCACTCCCCGTTCTTCCCGTCCCCTGGGGGCAACCATTATTTTACTATTTCTGTAACTTTGCCTGTTCTAGACATTTTGCATAAATAGAATTTCACAGTGCGTGGTCTTTTGTGGCTGGCTTCATTAGCTTGGCACAATACTTTCAAGGTTGGTCCGCATTGCCGCGTTGATAGGTACTTCATTTTCTTTTACTATAAAGTCATATTTTACCATAAGGATATGCAACACCTATCTTTCACCAGTTCATAAACGTTTGGATTGTTTTGACTTTGACGTTGTAAGGAATATTGCTACCATGAGCATTCATAAAATGTTTTTTTTTGTGTGTGTGGATGTATATAATAGCTGAATCTAATCTTTCTCCACTTTTAAAAAATTGACAGTTCATATGCTATAAAAGTCAGCATCTTAAATTTCACAATCTACTGGGTTTTATCACATTCACAAGCCTGTACAGCCATGACTGTTATCCAACCCTCAAAACATTCAGTCCCTCCAGCCCCTTATGAGCCTTGAGTTAGGGTTGTGTCTGTAGGCCTAGAGGGCTCTATTCTCCCACTTTGCCTTGGGAAAATGATTTAAAGCTTCTTGTCCCTTTCACTCAAATTAAAATAGCATTCATGCATTTGAAGAATAAACATATTGATTTCTTTTAAATAATAGCTTTATAATCCATATACTATATATAATCCACATACCATTAAATTCATCCTTTAAAAGTATACAATTTAGTGGGTTTTTAGTACTTTCACAAAGTTGTGAAATCATGACCACTGTCTAGTTACAGACATGCCAAAAAGAAACTTGGTACCCATTTGCAGGCACACTCCACTCCCCGCTCCTCCCTACCTTTGGAAACCACTACTCCATTGTCTGTTTGTGTGGATTTGCCTATTCTGAA
The DNA here is from genome assembly GCA_004027205.1 of Ctenodactylus gundi. Taxonomy (NCBI): domain Eukaryota; kingdom Metazoa; phylum Chordata; class Mammalia; order Rodentia; family Ctenodactylidae; genus Ctenodactylus; species Ctenodactylus gundi. Next base: position 117,313 of record PVKB01003099.1, read on the forward strand.
CTATGTCCAACTTTTAGAGGAGTAAAAAGAGATGAAAGAATCATGTACCTTGCTTTATTAATCACTGCTTTGAAGCACACATCATTTGGTTGTACTCACCCACATTTATGACTTTTACAACCCCAACATACTCACATCTTTGTGACACTTCCCCTTATGCACAAAGGATCTTGATACCTGCTAAAATACTGAAGTAGGGTGGAGTAGGGGCCAGAGACGGGCAGCATGTGGCAAAGTATTAGTGTCCTTAGCAGAGACAGAGATTTACCCATTCACAGTGTATGGTTTGTCTATAATTATATCATTGTAAATTAAAACAAAATATAATTCAAGGGCTCCAAGGCAAAAGATTTTGCTTTGAAAAGATAGCTCCAGGGCACTCTGCAGGGCGACCTAGGAAAGCGAATCCCCAAAGAGTTCAGGCATGTAAGAACTAAGAAGCCTCTATGGCCACGGTCCAAGGAGGCCAGACAACTACCCAAGCCAGTGATATTATCCGCACAGCACTGGTTTCCCAGGCATGCAGAATGCAAGAGTTGTGGAGTCAGGAAGACCTACGTACAGATTTTAGAAGGCCTTGGAAGCCAGGCAGTATGTCCCTGTGAGTAGAATTCATAGTGTGAAAAGGAAGTCAAAAGTGCAGTGGAGACCCCAGAAATTTGAAGTTGTGGATGTCAAGTATTCTGTTTCAACAACAAAAAGTAACTAAGGCAAGGAAGAACAGAGGTGAAAGTAAACTCTACCAAAAATAAAAACTAAATCTGTCCTTTCTCTCTCTTCTTTTCTCCTTTCCTCTACCTTTTCTTTCCTACTGTAGATGAGAGATGGCTGTGGGTCATTTAGTAAATACAAACGTCTGAAGTTTGGGGGAAGCAACCAAGGATCAAGGTACAGATTTCATAGGCACCAATGTACAGATGATTGTTCAAATTGTGAGGCTGTTAGTGAGAAGAGCTCATTGTCCTGGGCAAAGAATTGCAGGGGTCATAATGTATTATGAAGGAGTCAAAAGAATAACAATATATTGTCATTAAAAACTCTGAAATTTTGCAGGACAATATATTCTGTGGAAGAGGAAGGGCTTTATCATTTCTGTTGTTAAAAAAAAAAAAGTTCCTAGCCAGCATCTACACTTTTAGAAATGGACACAGTACGTAACAAGCCTGCCTACCCTTTCATCAGTGAATTGTCCCAGGGGAAATGTTGACAGACGCTAGCAGTCTACTAAATTGTTGTTATCTCTTTTGAAAAAACTACTCATGCAACTTTATGGATTCTGCAAGAATGGTCTTTAAACTGGAAATTCCTTCACTGAGAAAGTCTGTTTTTCAATTACCAAAGAGAAAAAAAAATTCTTAAGATTATTTTTGACCTCTAGATGTCTGTAGATCAAGAAAGCTGAATGGGCTAGGGGACAACTGGGCTGTTCACGGCTTGCTGACTGACTGGATAGTGGATGGAGGGACATGAGTTGGTGGAGTGACAGGTGAATGAACGAGTGTGTGCATGGAAAGATAAATGTGTAGACAGATGAGCTGAGTAAATAGGTAGATGAGTCGATGGAGGGCACTACTGATGACTACACGAAGAATATGCTCTCCTTTAAGGCTTCACAATTACTTGAGTTGACAAACACTTATTGAAAGTCAACTGCTAGCCACAGTGTTTGGCAAGGTCCTTGAAGTAATTGTCCTTGACCTCAGAGAACTTTCAAAATGGAGGAAGAGAAAGAGAGCAAATACAGTGGTACATCAAATAATTATAAGTTACAAAAAGCTCTCTGATGAGAGTTATCCTCATCTTAATGTTCATTTCATATTCCATTCGATTAAAAAGAAACAAATTGATGGTGTTAATTCCTTCTTACACAAATACAAGGAACACTGCCTCTGTGGCACAGGCATAGGGGGAACTCAAGGTCACATTGGATTGTTCGCTTTTTTTGTCGTTTTTTTCCGGTGGTTCTAGGGGCTTGAACTAAGGGCTCCCACATGTCAGGCAAGTGCTCTACCTTTGAGCTACATCCTCTGCCCAAGATGACATTGTTTAAAATTTACTATTGACAAGGTGACTTCATCTGGACTTTTTTGCAAGGGGGGAAAAAGAAAGGAAAAAAAAAGAAGAAAGGAAGGGCATAATTTAAGTTATATTAATATAGAACATAATGTAAATGTTTCTTTTCACTCTCTTACCCCCTCATATCTAGTACTTGACTTACTGAATTTTTTTTTTTTTATTATATGCCTACTATACTGTTTTAAGTATTTTTTAACACTGTTGTATTAAGCTGCCCTCTGGTGGTTTCTAATTTGGTAAAATCTTTAACCTTAATTTGGTAAAATCTTTAATCTTAATATCAGATGTGTATTATATTTAAGATACTGTGGTTTATTGATGCCATACCAGCTCTGCATTTTATATTTACTTATTTGGAAGGGATTTTGAGGTACATTGATTTAAATACTGACTCATCTCTACAACAGGAAAAACTACCAGATGTGTGTACACTCAAAGCAATCAACCACTATTTCACAGCATTATTTCTGCTGTTGTCATTACAGCACAGGAATGGGTGACAGGAGTCTCAGTCCTGGACTGCACACTGTAACAATCAAAATACCTGACACTTAAAACATAAATGCTGAACGTTGTCCCTAGTGCGTACTAAAAGCTTTGACATCACTCAAAACCACGTAACTAACTTTTTCATTATAATACATTCTCACGAATAAATTGACTGAATATTTATCATTGCTCCAAACTTGAAATACAGGGCTATCTTTTAACTTTTTCCAAAAATAATAAAGTGTGCCCACTATAACATAGATACTTCTTCATCAAACCAGTCTCACTCTGTCTCTTTTTGTTTCTGTTTGCTTATTTGTTTGTTTGTTTGTTGGTACTGGGATCTAACCCAGGGTCTTTGCACTGAGCTATATCCCTGGGCTATTGTTTAGTTTTGATTTTGAAGCAGAGTCTCCCTAAAAATTGCCCAGGCTGGGCTCAAACTTGTGATCTCTCTGCCTCAGCCTCCCAGAGTGCTGGGATTACAGGCTTGATAGCAGGGTCTGTCTCAGTCTGTTATCTTTTGACTATAAAATAGAGATTATCAATCTTTTTGGTTTTATTCATGAAACTTTTTCCAGTATAATGATTGTAATCTGTAAAATGACCTGGACTATGAGAACAATGTATTTTAACCGTAAGAGTTTAAAAGCTAAGATTTTATCCAACCTTTCAGATTATTCTTTTCAACAAAGGCAAGATCTAAATTGAACAATTTAAATTATTGATTTTATCAGGTATTTAACTCTGAGTTCGAAGATAGGAGATCCATATTACATGAGATTAAATATTTCTAAGAATTCAATATCTATTAGACATTTGACTCCCTTCTATGTTCCTAATTGTAGATTTATACTCTAGAAAAAAAGGGCATTATGGAGAAGAATCAAGTGTATTTCAAGCTCTTCCGTCATTATAAGAATTAGTATATAAATGAAAGTGCTTCCCTGGTTCAGAAAAGAATTGAAAGCCATGTTAGCTGCAAGGAAAGAAAAGCTTTATTGGGGACGAGCACTGGAAATAGGCTGTGATGAACTGATATGATTTTAGGGGAGTTAAAAGTTCCAGATATTTCCCTCAGGTTGGAAAATAAACACAAATAAAAACACATAAGAGGATCAGATGTTAGTGAAAGCATTAACAGAACTGAGATTGAAAATTACTTATTTTCTAAAGCAAATCTATGGCATATAATAGTTAAATAAAGAAGTTGAAATACATCTACAGTACAGTTAGCCAATTTCCAAACACTTGTAGCAGGAAGTTTTACCTGATTTTACACCATTTATAATCTGGCTACTCTGCCCAACTAGTGACCAACTGATAGCAATAACTGAGTTAGAACCAATGGTTATAACAGCACCTAAGTGGGTATCTTAGCCTTCTGAACATAAAAAAGATTGCCCTAATTTGCTAATGTACTGCCCCAATTTTATTATAGAGGTGATACACGGGTCTTAAATGTACAGTTGGATCAATTTTTGACAAAAGCAGCACACAGTTTTCAGCTTTGACACATGCATGTGTCACCTATCCATACCCCATCAAAATGCAGAACATGTTACCCTGGTGAGAAGCTCTTCCCATCATTCCTCACTGCCTCCTCTATGCTACTGCTGTTCTGATTTCTGTAACTATAGGTTATTTCCCCCTATTCTTTGTGGAGACCTTCTTAATAATCCGTAAGTAGAAATTTAGGCTTTGTGCCTTCCAGACTGAAAAGCCCTTGTTGTGAGGCACGTGTCCATCCCTGCTCCATTTGCCTCCACCTACTTGGGTGATGTTTACCAGGGAACTGAGCTACTGTCGAACTTACTTTTGCGTAATGCCCACCTGCCTTCAGTCTGGAGATTGATAAAACTGCATCCTGTCTGCTAATTTTGATCACCAACCTCACCTGTCTGCTCTGAGACTTTAACCATTGTATTAGTTTTAGGTCCACTTCTAGTGTTTATTCACTATTCGCTGCACTAAGTGCTCTTTCCCCTTTCTATGCCTTTTCTTTTTCTCAACAAATATGAGTAAGAGCCTATGCTTGGGGGTGCAAACCAACTAACCCCCTCCTTTATGGGTGAACTGGTGTGGTCACCTGCAGAAATCATTGAGTACCTGAAAATTTTGAATAATACTGTATCTTCAACACCTTTGTCCTGAGACAAGACAGTTCTTCAGACAGTACCCATTACTCAATAATTACAAGATAATTACAATTACAAGACATTACTTATTACTTATTACTTATTACTCAATATTCATTTATGTAGTAAAATCATGTATGTAGTACTTTGTGTTTATTTAAAAATCATTTTGGGGGAGAAACAAAGAAGAAGGAGTAATAACTGGCAGGAAATTGCAGCCACTTTGGAACTTGGATTAGAAAAACCTGGAACACAAAAGCTCAGCAAGGAAGGGTGAGGAAGAGCTCTCAGAATCCAGAGAAGGCCAACTAGAAAGGCAGAAGAAACTGCAGGCAACACAGGAAAAAGAATGAAGCATCCAGAAACACCTACCCTGTCTCCGGGAAGGGCCCCCTGTCTTGCCAAACACAAGGTAAGCCCAGAGGTCCACTCATCCTAGTAATAAATAAGGAACAGACAGTGCTGGCCCACAGAATTGCATGCTGCAAATACAGTGTGGGGTTTAGTCAGAAAATAATTCCTTTGGCATGATAGGCTAGGATGTGATCAGAAGCCATTCTGAGAGGAATTTTTTAAATTTTTATTTATTTATTTGGTGTTGAGCTGCTCTGGGGATCAGAAGTCAGAGAATGACTGTACTTCAGAGCTTTTGGGGTCACTCTCTCTCAGAGCCACAGTCGTTCTCCCCCCTACCCAGTGGGGAGTACCAAGAAACTGTTGTGGAGATATGGAGGGGCTAGAGAACTCCAAACAGCCACCAGCAGAAAATAAACTGTCCGTGACACATCATAATCGAAACTCCAGAAATTCAACACAAAAATTGCTACAATCTGTAACAGAAAATCAGCAAGCAAGCTACAAAGGCAAGCCCATCAGAATGACGGTGGATTTCTTAGCACTTTTTGCTCTCTTCCTCCCCCATTTTCATTAGTTGATATGCGCATAACACACAGTGCTTACCTTAAACTTGAGAATTTTACACACACATGCGTGTCAGCTTCACATGCCCTTCCCCCTCCTTGCCTCACCATTCCACCGTAACTCCCAATGTCTTGCCCACTTGACTCCAGTATTTATTTGTATTCTGGGGTTCTCATATGAGAAAGCCATATGATATTTAACTTTTGGGGTCTGGCTCACTTCACCAAGTGTGAAAACCTCAAGTTGACTTCATATACCTACAAACGCCTCAAATCTGTCTTATGGACAAGCAATACTCCATTGTGTACACTACCACATTTTTTGGTCTGTTGATGAATATTTTGGCATTTTCTACAATTTAGCTATTGTTAGTTGTGCTGCTGTAAATATGCGTATACATATTTCTCTATTATATGTTACTTTTAAGTCTTTAAAAAGATGTACCGAAGAATCAAATGGAGTATTTATAGCTTTTTGAGGAATCTCCTCCATACTGCTTTCCACAGTGGTTGTAGTAGTTTACAGACCCACTATCAATGTAAAAGGGCTCCTTTTCCCCTGAATTCTCGCCAGCATCTTCTACGATTCAAGTTCTTGGTCTACGTCATTCTCACTGGAGTAAGACTGTGTTTTAGTGATGTTTTAATTTGCATCTGTCCAGTGGCTAAGGATGAACATTTTTTATGTATTTGCTGGTCATTTGTACTTCTTTGTCTGTCCTGTTCCTGATTTAAGGGAAAATGTTTTCAGTTTCTTCCCATTTACTATGGATATTTGCAGTAGGTTTGGCATATATGGCTTTTATCAGTTTGACTTTCGGTCATTCTATACCTATTTTCCACAGAGCTTTTCTTTTATCTTGAATGCATGTTGAATTTTGTCAAAGATTTTTTCTGCATCAATGGAGATGATTTAATTTTTATTCTTGGTTTTATTATTATGGTGTATTGCACTAATTAATTTACATATGTTAAGACATCCTTATACCCCAGGAATAAAGCCAACTTGATCATGGTATATGATCTTTTTAATAATTTGTTGGTTTCTATTTGCCTTAGTGAATATCTATATTCAATAAGGAGAATGGTCTATATAGTTTTCTTTCCTAAGTCTCTGTCTGGTTTTGGGGTCAGGTTATTGTTAGTTTGCAAAAACTAACTTGGCAATTTTCTTCTCTTTCAACTTCATGGAATAGTTTGTGAAGCATGGATGCTTGCTCTTCTCTTAAGTACCGGTAAAATTCTGCTGGGAGTCCATCTAGTCCTGGACTTTGCTTTGTGGGCAGAGACTTTACTGCTGCCTCAATTTCCATGTTTATTATGGGTCTGTTTAGGATTTTATGTCTTCTTGGTTCAGTTTTAGTATTTTATAGGTGTCTAGAATTTTCTCCGTTTGTTTCAAGATTTCCAATTTTTGGAAATAGACATTTTTGAGTTTCTTATATTTTTCTGAATTTCAGCAGAGTCCATTTTGATTTCACCTTTTTCATTTATAGTTGTATTTGCACATTTTTCCTCTTTTTTAGTTTGTTTTTGGTTTGTGTAGCAAGAGGCTTATTGATCTTGTTTATTATTTTAAAAAACCAATTCCTTGATTCATTGTTTTTTTGAGGTTTTCTTTTTTAGTTTCAATTTCATTAGTTTCTGCTCTGATCTTTACTTTATGACTTAGATTGTTCTCGATTCTGTAGGACCTTGAGGTTCATCATTAAGTGGTTTCTTTGGGGTTGCTCTTTTTTTTAATGTGTGCATTTATACCTATAAGTTTCTCTCTTAGGACTACTTTCATTGTGTCCCATTGGATCTGGTACGATGTGCTTCCTTCATTGTTTAACTTTAGGAAGTTTTAGATTTCATACATAACTTCTGTAACCCATTGTTTGTTCAGTAATAGGTTATTTAGTTTCCATGTGTGTGTATAGTTTCTGTAGTTGCTTTTGCTGTTGATTTCCAATTTTAGTCCACTGTGATCTGAAAGTAACTAAGGAATTATTTCAACTCCTATGTACTTATTTAAACATGCTTTATGACTTATAATATGGTCTATTTTGAAAAATGTCCCATCTGCAGCTGAGAAAAAAGTGTATGCCAATGATGTCGGATGGAACACTCTGTGGACATCTGTTAAGTCCAATTTTTCCATAGTGTGGTTTAAAAGTAATATTTTTGTTGATTTTTTTTATCTAGTTGACCTATCTGTGATAGTAGGGTATTGAAGTCCCCTATTATAATTGTATTGGGGCCTATTTAGCCTGTCAAGTTCAGTAATGTTTGTTTTACAAAATTGGGTGCCCTGATGTTAGAAGCATATGCATTGATAATTGTCACTTCTTGCTATTGAATTGTTCCCTTAAACAGTATATAATGTCTATCTTTATCTCTCCTGATCTGTCTTGTTTTGCAATCTGCTGTGTCTGAAAATAGTAGAGCTTCCCCTGCTTGTTTCCTGAGTTCATGGCAGGGAGTATTCATTTTCATACTTTTATTTTCAGTCTATGTGTTTATTATGAATAAAGTGTGTCTCTTGCAAGCAACATATTGTTGGGTTTTGGTTTTTGATCCATTCAGTCAGTCTGTCTTTTGATAGGTGAGTTGAGAACATTAATATTCAGTGTTATTATAGTAATGTATCTACTTCAGCCTGTCATCATTATTATGCAACAGTGTTAATGGCTGGATCTTGTATTAGGCCAGTTTATTCTCTTCTTTCTATCGTTTCCTTTTCTTCAGGGTATATAGTGCTTTTGGTAACCCTATCTCTATCTAAGATTCCTTTAAATATTTATTTTTGCAATGCTAGTCTAGTGGTCATGAATTTGGTTAGGTTTTCTTTATCAAGAAAAAATTTTAACTTCTCCCTCTATTTGAAAGGTAATTTTGCTGAATATAGCAGTCTGGGTTGGTATTTATGTTCTCTTAGCACTTGGATGATATCTCTTCATGATCTCCTGGACATTAGGGTCTGTGTTGACAAATCTACAGTTATCCTGTTGGGTTTTTCTTTGTAAGTTACTCTCTGTTTTTCTCTTATGGATTTTAATATTATCCCTTTGTGTTGAGTCTTTAGGATTTTAATTATGATTTGTCAATAGGAAGTTCTTTTCTGGTTAAAGTTATTTGGTGTTCTATATGCCTGCAGTAGCTCAATATTCATGTATTTTCCTATATTTGATAATTTTTTCATAACTTCATTGAGCATGCCCTTAAAACCTTTTGTTTTGTTTTCTGTTTTCTCCTGCACTCTCATAACTCTGAGCTTGTGTCTCTTTGAGTCATCCATCAGCTTTTGCATCCAATATCTTCTCTTTTTGTTTTTCAGTCCTCACTGACCATATGATCCAATTTATCCACCCTTCCATTTTTCATGTGCATTTTTGATATCCCGGAGTTCAGATTTCATTCTTTCTCTACCTCTACTTAACTGTTCTTTCATTTCTTGCATTGCCTTCCTCTCTTTAGTTTTTTCTTATTTATATTCTTTAAAGACATTATCTATTAAAGGTATTGATTCTTTGATCATGTCCACTTTGAGCTCCTATGTTTCTCTTGCATGTCTCATGTGAGTTCTTTGGCCATTAGGTCTTCTTGCTTTTTACTTCATTTCCTGTAGGTTCCCCTGCTTCTGAACCCATGGTGTCAGCTTCTGGGATGTCAACCCTTTTTTGTAGGTGATTTAGTGCCTTGCAGATTACTGTGAGTTGTGGTAGCTTTGGTTGATGAACTCTGTCTGAATTATACAGATTCTTTTTTATAAGACGTTTTTAGCCTTTGGAAGTTTCTTGAGGTGGGTCTGGCTTTAGTATTTGTATCTATTTTTAATTTATTCAGTTATCAATTTTGAAGCTCTGCTCAGTGACCAAAATTCTGTTTTTTATCAAATCTCCACCTTTCGGTGAATGAGGAATAGATTACAGAATTGTATATGGTCTACAAGCAAAATATTTCTTGGCCTATATTGTATATGAACATCAATGTCTATGTCAACTTTCACTCTTTTTTGTACTATTCCCCCTCCCCCTCCAGAATCTGGTGCTATTAGTTCTCTCTGACTAAGATTCCTTTAAGTATTTTCTGCAATGCTGGCCTAGTGGCCATGACTTTCTTTGGTTTTCCTTATCAAGAAAAAATTTAACTTCTCATTCTATTTTGAAGGACAGTTTTGTTGGATATAGCAGTCTGGGTCTGCATTTATGTTCTCCTAGCACTTGAATGATGTCTCTCCATGATCTCCTGGAGTTTGTGGTCTATGCTGAGAAGCCTGCAGTTATCTGATGGGTTTTCTTCATAAATTAATTTGTTATATTTCTCCTGGGCCTTTTGGCATTCTCTCTTTGTGTTGAGTGTCTAGGATTTTCATTATGATGTGGCTGAAGAGATTTTTTCTGATCAAAATTATTTGGTGTTCTATATACCTGCAGTAGCTCAATGTTAATTACTTTTCCTAGATTGGATAAATTTTCTTCTTCTACATATCCTTAGAAGCTTTGTGTGTCCTCCATTTTCTTCTGTACTTCTATAATTTTGAAATTGGTTCTTTGAGTTATTCATCAAATGTTGCAACCAGTTTCTTTCTTGCCTTCCTTGGTTTTCAGACTTTACTGACTATATGGTCCAGTTGGTCAAACTTCACAATTTGATAATCTACCGTCAAAATGCTCAAACTGCTTTCCCATTTTTTTATGGGAAATTTTTATAAGTTGATTTTCAGCTTTTATTCTCTCTACATCTCTACTGAAATATTCCTTAATTTAATACCTTGCCTATTTATCTTTTTATTTTTATTTTCTTAATAATCCTTAAGTTTTTATCTGGTAAGACTATTGTTTCTTTGATTAAATCCCCATTTGAACTCACTGAGCATTTCTTGAACTTTTTTAAGCAAATTTTTTTGAGCTCTTTGACTAAGAGGTACATTTGATTTTTGGCTTCTTTTCCTGTAGGCTCTGCTGTTTTAGGACCCATTATATCAGCTTCTGGTGAGTCAGGCTTTTTTGCAGGTCATTTATTGCCTTCTTTCCCCAAGGATCTATTGTTGTGGGTTATATATTAGGTGGTATCAATGAACTTGGTCTCTGATATGCAGCTTTTTCTGTTAGACTATTTTTTCCTTGGACTTTCTTTATTTTTCTTTTAGATTTTAGTATTTACATTGGTTTTTTTCCTTCCTCAGCTATTAATCTTGGGGGTATTCTCAATTACACATTTTTTTTTGCTGGCAACTTAATATCCTCCACAGTTTGGTGAAGATGTCTATGCCATCATATTCAATTTGAATAAAGAATTATAATAACATAATCTGAGACTAAAAATTATTGATAGAACCTAGTAACCAGTTTAATACTGCAAATATTCTATCCTTGACATGAAAAGGTACAATCTACACCATCGATGTACTTATCTAAATAAACCTAATATTGACTTAGTGAAATATTCCACTAATATGAGTATTATATCATTGTCATTAATAAAATAGTGTTGCTTACCTAGGCCAAACAAAACCACCAGAGGTTATCAACCCTTAATAGGTCCCACTTACTATACCCTTTTTAACAGTGAGATGGCTATTAATATCCATTGTTAAACTTAATACATACAAGCTATAGACATATGATAACAAAGCATCAACTCATACTGTTATTCCACTCTTAACATTATAAATGTAATTATTACTAATTGCCTAGTAATGTATTAGAAAAGTGCACTGAAGGTGACAACTAAATTATTCTTGATAATATGAAAAAAAATCTACCACACTGATCTTCGTCTAGCTAAATAGCATACAATATATAATTATTGCCTCCCAGCATGTACACCTGCATGGCTGTGAGCTATCAGTCTTTAAAATACTACCATAAGGGGTATGGAGATAGGAAATCAATTTGAAAGTATGATAGAAATGAGAACAGGTTTTACAGATAATTCACAACAGAGCTCCAACCTCAGATCAGAGGAGAGCAGATAAATATAAGCAGTATAAACAAAAGTAAGAAAATACAGAGAGAGTTGTGCATGAAATAGCGAGTATGTCTTAAAAATCCATAGGAAGACTTTTCAAAAAGGGCATAAAAAGCTAGTCAAGAGAAAGAAATGCAAAAAGTAATAAATAACAGAAACAGAAAAGAAAGGAAATGAAAAAAGAAAAAGAAATAAGAGGGGAAAAAGACACCATGATTAGCAAAGAAAATACAAGTTCCATATACCTACAGAAGAGGCTTTTGGTCAAGATGGCGGCTGAGTAACAGCACTGCACAAAGTCTCCTCGTCAACTCACTTAAACAGTCAAGAAGATAGTTAGAAAAAGCATGTTTGGTATAGCTAGGAAAAAGAGGCACATCCCCAGAAACTGAAAGGCGACCAGCGGGAGACCAGAAACTCTAAAGGATCATCAAAACAGGAGGGGGAAAAATAAATCCCCTCAGTCCAGTAAGGCACAGCAGCCAGCAGCAAACAGCAGGCAGCGGCGGATGGAGGAACACTCGTGGGGACATGAACACCTGACCGAATGGAGCTGGAGAGGACAGAGCACACAACAAGGGGAGAAGAGGCTGTGGGCGGGTCAGAAGCTGCTGAATCGGCGCGGCCCCGTGATACCGGCACCCACAGATCACAAACAAGGTCCGGAGGCCAGACCTCAGCCCAAGGTAAGCAGGGACCCGGACTACTGGGAATCACTGGCTGAGGGCGGCCTCAGAAACACCAACCTGTGGGTGTTTGTAATATAAACACAGTGTGCACTCCCCCGTACAAAAGATCCCTGAATCCCAGTTCAGAAACGGGACTCAACAGCCATCGCAGGCAGTGACGTCAGCAGGAGCCATTCACTTTTCCTGCACACCAGAGACAGTCAGAGGTAGCAGTACCATGGGAAAACATGGTAACAAATCTCATACAAAAAGATCTGATTCCCCAGGGGAGGGTGCAAGGGGTGCTGAAATTGCAGAACCCAAAGAAAAGGACAAAAATGATGGTAACCTCTGGGCCCAGATAGTCAGTGAATTAAAACAGGAATTAAAGGTGGAGTTAAACCGGGAAGCAAAGAAGGAAATAAATCAGACAGCGCGAGAACTACAAGAACACGTAGCTAAGCATAAAGCAAGCCTTGAAAAGGAATTACAGGAGACCAAAGAAGAATTGGGGAAGCGCAGGCACACATCTCCTACAAAAAGACCTGAAACCCCAGGAGATGAAGTCAGGGTAAATAAAGATGAATATGGCAAAAATGATGGCAACTTCTGGGCCCAGAAATTCAGTGAATTAAAACAGGAATTAAAGCAGGAAATTAAGCAGACAGCAGAAGAGCTACACCAATACATAGATAAGCAAAAAGCAAGCCTTGAAAAGCAACTAGAGGAGACCAGAGAAGAAACACATCAGAAGATAATGAAGACAAAAGAAGAAAGTAGAGATGAACACAACAGAGATATAGAAAAATTGAATGCAGATATTCAGGAAATGAAAAACACACAGGCCATGAAGAATACAAAGTAAATAAAGAAAGCGAGTCATTACTACAACTGATAGATGATTCAAGGAGAAATAACCTCAGAGTTATGGGAATTGAGGAGAAGACTGAGGACAAAACAAAAGGCTTAAAGGACATGTTTAATGAAATAATGGAAGAAAATTTCCCAAATCTAAGAAGAGAAATGAACATGGAACTTTTGCAGGCATATAGAGCACCAAACAACTTTGATCAGAAGAGACCCTCATCACGACACATCATAATTAAAATTCTAGAAACCCAACACAAAGAGAAAATACTAAAAGCAGTAAGAGAAAAACAGAAGGTGACCTACAAAGATAAACCCATCAGGATAAAGGCAGCTTTTTCAATTCAAACTCTAAAAGCAAGAAAATCATGGAGCAATATCATCCAAGCACTAAAAAAAAACATAGATGCCAGCCAAGACTGCTATATCCAGCAAAATTATCTTTTAACTTAAAGGGAGAACTTAAAACTTTCCATGACAGAGACAGCTTAAAGGAATTTGTAGCTACTGAGCCAGTGTTGCAGAAAATACTTAAAGGAAACTTGGACAGTGAAAGGGAGACCAGCGACACCAATGACCCCAGAGAAAAAGTGACAACAACTAGAGGAGAATGAGCTGAGAAAAAAGTAGGTTAGTAATCAGTGAAATATGAGTAAATAAGATATGAAAGTTAGGAAATTAAGAAATAACTAGATTTGCCTACATGTCCGTCACTTTAAGTATATTTATATGGTATAGATTTAAGTTCATTGAACGTAGCAATGTGATATAGTTTTAACTTTGTTTTGTTGTAGCAATTCACTTACTAGGTCACTAATGAAAGTGTATCCTAAGAAAATTGATGTAAACATAACCTTGTAATGTACAAATATGCACCTTCCAGTATTCAGATAAGGCAATTGAATTTTATTTATTTATTATTTTTTATTCTTTCCCAAATTAACTATCCTTTTGAACTACATGCTTATAATTATTTTCTAGTGTGAACTGGTGGGTAAGGCCAGGTTTAACATTAGCAACAGAGATGTAGGAAAATATGGAAAAAAAAAACTTTGGTGAATATCCCAATGAAGGGATAGGTTGGATTCAGAGAGGAGATATCAAGATTTGACTACTGCGAACCCATTAGAGGAATAGGAAGCTGGGGTAGAGGGGTGACTTGAGTGAAATGAATTAGGCATGGAAGATTAATATGTCAAACACCGTATGGTTTCTCGGACTTGGAAAACCCAGAACACAGACATTCTTTGGAACCATAGGAAGTGATAGCCGGAGCCGGGGGAAGGGACAGAGAGGAGGTGGGAGAGTAGAAGATGGGAAGGGATTGTAAAGTCGATGTGATACACAGATGTATGAAACACCCAAATTCATTGTAAATACTATGTATTACATTTGTATATTAATAAAAATAGTGGGGAAAATATACCTACAGAAAACTTGAGACAAAAGTCAAAAGTCAGTAAAGGAAAAAAGGTTGCCTTTGTGCCCTGTATTATTTGGAATGCTTCCTGCTGATGGAGGGGGGGAAGCATCACCAGTTCCCTCTCTTCCTGCTGTGACCAAGATGTCCGGCTCCAAGGTTTTTCCTGCATTTCTTTGAGGTTATCATGCATTTCCAATTCTCCTCCCTGGGCCTGACAGCAGACAGTGCCATGATCCCTGCAGCGTAACTCCAGCACTATAACCCTATGGGATGGTCTTCAGTCTGCAGTCCTGTGCTTCAAGGCCATACAGATGAGGCATCTTCCTGCTCCACACTGCTGCCAGAGTGGCTCACCATTCCGGCCCACTGTGGCCATGAGTTGCTGCTGGGGCATAGAGCTCCAGCACTCACTGGCACCTTTTAGGTCACTGACCTTGCTGCAATCATCCCAGGCACTCACAACGTTTGCAGTCTACTGACTACCTCCGCACTCCTGCATTTTACAGTTCCAGGCGTGCTCCCTGGTCCCCAGCGTATGCTTTCCCTGTGTCTGGGAGCCTCTTCGCTTGCGCACTGGTGACCCTTGCAGCTTTTCCTCCCATTCTTTGGTCACCAGATCCGTTAGATCCTCTGACTTTCCAACGTCAAGTCCTCTGGCTTTATAGGGTAGCATGTCGAGAAAGTTTCTTTGCCAAATCTCTGTCTTCCATCTGAAATATGCAGAGCTGAACTATGAAATGATCCTTTTCCATCTCCTCTATGCTCTACTCCCTGGAGTGTAATTTTTCAAATCCTAAAAAAAATTGCCAGCACTGATTTCTATACCTTGCAAAATTTTTCTTAAAAGCTGATGGAGAAATACTTTTCATGATAAAGAAATCATAAATAAATTCATGACCACTAATCTAGCATTGCAGATAATGTAAGCAAATCCTGGACAAAGACAGGAAGATTATCAGCCTCGAAGAATCTAAATGAAAGTGTACATCAATCTGGAGAGCAATTAAGTAAAAAGGAGAAAAAAGAATTAACAATGGAAAAACAATACCATGACAAGATTCAGTAAATATCTTATAATAATAACTCTCAGTGTTCTTCACATTTCAAACAAAAGACACAGACAAGCTCTTATGGTTTGGATCAGGAATGTCTCCCAGAGCCTTATGTAGTTGGAAGGTGACTGGATTTTGGGAGCTAATT
This sequence comes from Ctenodactylus gundi, assembly GCA_004027205.1. Taxonomy (NCBI): domain Eukaryota; kingdom Metazoa; phylum Chordata; class Mammalia; order Rodentia; family Ctenodactylidae; genus Ctenodactylus; species Ctenodactylus gundi. The sequence goes on from PVKB01003099.1 coordinate 133,049, forward strand.
GCATCAAGTGAATTAATCTATAGATTTCAGGTGCTGTGAAGAGGATGGGTGGATCACTGAATATATGATGAATCACTGAAATTGTTGCCTGGAAGGATATTTTTTGCCCCAGCTTCTCCTCAACCTATCTCTTTCTTCTTGTGAAACCATGAGCAGCTGTCCTCCCCTTCTGCCATACTGCCATTGACAGCTGATCATGAATGGATGGAGACCTCTGAAGTGTGAGCTAAAATAAACATTTTCTCCCTCAAGCTGTGGGTATCAGGCATTGCGTCCCAGCAATGAGAAAGTGACTAAGACACCAGCAGATTGGATCAAAAAAGCAAAACCCAAGTGTACATTGCCTGCAATTGACAGAACTCATCAATAAAGAAGCACTTAGCCTCAAAGTAAAAGGATGGAAAACAACACTTCATTCAGCTGGAGCCCAAAAACAAGGAGTAGAGGCTATATTCTTTTCAAAAATATCTGACTTCAAGCCAAAACTGATTAAAAGAGACAAGGATGGCCACAACATACTGGTAAAGGTAATCATTCTACAGCAAGAGATAACAGTTTTAAATATATGTGCACACAATTTTGGAACTAATAACTTAGTAGACATAGAAGGCCATATAGACTCTAATAGAATAATCTGGGAGAGTTCAACAGCCTAATCTCATAAATAGAACAACCAGACGAAAAGTCAACAAAGAAATATCAGAGTTAAATCATACCATGGAAGAAATGAATTTAACTGATTTCTACAGAATGTTTCATTCAACAAAAACAGAATAGACATTTTTTTCGGCAGCATATGCATCTTTTTCCAAAATAGACTGTGTCCGTTGATGGGATTAGGTCAACTTGATGGAATTAGGACCCGCACCTGCCTTATTATTAGGATTTGTCAACCACCCTAGATTGGGGCTTACAAACTGTCGGAATTGGAGCGTGAGTCATTTGTGGGCTGGACAATGAGAGAGGAGTGCCCACCCAGTTGTGGGAGGGCCAACCGGAACTCCAGCAGAGTAAGAAGGAGGAAGAGAGACAATTGTTCTGGCTCTTCCACTGGGAAGCTCTAGCCTGCGCAATTGTCTACGGACGCCACTGATTGTCAGCACAGATTCGCTCCAGCCTAGACTTGTGCCTGTCTGTCTGTTGCTACCCTTCAGTCTCCGATTTTCAGTCGCCGATCTTCACATGAGATCTATAGCAGACTCTCACCTCACCGGCTGTTCTGCTGTCCCGGGCGGGAGATCTGCTGCTTGGCAGAGCAGCCATCTTGGACCACCTCTATCATTGGACTTGTAAGCCTTCCTAATAGCCCCTCTTGTGCTAAGATCCGTAAATTCTGTCTTTTGGAAAGAACCCAAACTAATACATAGACCATCTCTTACACCATGACTTGTGCTTAAATAAATACAAAAGAATTAAAATAATGTCCTGCTTACTGCTATCATATCATAGTGAAATGAAACCAACAATCAAAAGAAAAAGCAGCCACAAGACTGCAAACATATGGATATGAATAATTAATGAATCAGAGAGGAAAAACAGGAAATAAATAAAAAGTTCCTACAATCAAATGACAATGAGAGTATATCATACAAGAACCTATGGGACAAATGAAAGCAGTTCTAAAAAGGAAGCTTATAGAGATGAATCAAAAAATAGAATAGAGCAATCTTAAATTAATAACATAACATTACATAACGTAATGTAAGTAGTAGAAAAGCAAGAATAACTCAAGTCCAAAAATAGTAGAAGGAAAGAAATATAAAGTTAACAGTAGAAATGAATGAAATTTAGACTAAGAAAATTAAAAATATCAGTTAATCAAATGTCTTGTTGAATGTCAACAAGATAAATAATCCTGTATCCAAGCTTACTAAAATAAAGAAAAAACATATCAATGTATTTATAAATGTAAAAGGCAAAACCAATGAAGTCTCAAGAATAAAAAATTATTTTGAAAATGTATATTCCAATAAATTAGAGAACCTTGAAGGAATTAATAAATTAGTAGAAACATATGAATTACCAAAATTGACCCAAGAAAATATAAAAACTCTGACTAGATCAATAAATACTACTGAAATTGAGTCAGTACTAAAAACTCTTTCCAATGAAGAAAACTCCGGTATCTAGTAGAATCACTGTAGTATCTTACCAAACTTCAAGGAATAGCTAATGAAAATATTTTTCACAGTTTCCATGAAATTGAAAGTAAAAGCATACTACAGAACTCATTCCTGGAGGTTGTATCACCTTGATACCAGAACAACAACAACAACAACAACAAAGCAGAGGGACTTAACCAAAAAAAGAAAACTAGAGAGCAGTTTCCTTAAATGAATACAGATGTAAAAATTCTCCAAAAAATTACAAGCAGAATACAAAGTCATCAAAAATATTATACACCATCTTCATCTCAGCAATGCAAGAATGGCTCATTCAAGAAATTTAATATATCACATAAATAAAAGCAAAGACAGAAATTACATGATCTTCTCAATAGGTGCAGAAAACCTTTGACAAAATTCAAAATCCATCCGTGATTTTAAAACACTCCAATGAAAATAGGCATAGAAGGATCATACCTGTAACCAATAAAAGCCATTTATGACAAACCCACTGTCCGCATTATATTAAATGGGGAAAAACTGAAACAACTTCCTCTAAAATCAGACACGAGCCAAGGATGATTGCTCTCGTGACTCCTGTTCAATACAGAACTCAAAACTTTAACCAGAACAATCAGACAAGAGAAAGAAATAAGGAAAGGAAAAAAGTCAAACTGTTTATTTGAAGGTGGCATGATCCTTTACATAGAATGCTCAAAAACTACACTAGAGGACTATGACAACAGATGAACAATTTCAGCAAAGGGGCAGGATACAAAATCAACAAACAAACAATATCATTTCCTGGGAGTCACTGACAAAGAAATTAGGAAAATAATCCTGTTCATTGTGACTTCACAAAATTAAATACCTAGAAATTGGAGGAAATGAAAAAAACTATAGTTTTTAAACAAAAACTATAGTACTCTGAAAAAAGATAAAAGAAGACAATAGAAAATGGAAAGATCCCCTGTTCTATGTAGGCTAAGCCAATATAGACAAAAGGCCAGGCATGATATAAATGATAAATGGTACATAGATCCAGTGCAATTTTAGTCAAAATACCAAGAGCCTTCACAGAACTAGAAAAAATCCTAACATGCACATGTATCCAGAAAAAATCTAGATAGTCACAGCAATTCTGAGCTGTAGGAACAAAGATGGAGGCATCAGAACCCCAAATTTTAAGTTGTTTTACCAAGACTGTGGTAAGAGTTACCTCGTACTGGCACCAAAAATGGACAGTAAATCAATGGAGTGGAAGTGAGGATGCAGAAGTAGCTCCAGGCACCTTTCACATGTGGACCAAAGATGCACCCTGAAGAATGATAGCCTCTTTAGCAAAACTGGTGATGCACATGTGAAAGAGTGAATCTAGATCCACATCTTTTACCCTGGATTAAAATAAAATCAAAATTGGCCTAAAACCTAGACATTAAAACAGAAACACTGAATCTTCTGGACAATTGCAATTGAAGACACAGACAAAGGCAAGATCTTTCTGAACAGGACACCAACTGCGTAAGGAATAACACCAAGAATCAGCACATGAATGGGTAAAGAAAATGTCATATACATACCTAATGGAATACTGCTCTGCCATAGGACGGAAAAATATGAGTCATTTGTAGGAAAATGGTTGCACCGTGAGACTATAATGCTGAACAAATGCATCAGATACACGTTAAATATCAGATGGCTTCTTTTATATAATAAACCCAAAATACAAATAAATGATAAGAAAAAGGAAGGTAGACTTTGTAAAGATGGGTGAGAATATGGGATGGAGGGAGATGGGAGGTTTAGGGGAGATGGGGAAGTAAAATTATTTAAGGTGTAATAGGTACTTGCACCAATTTCCCAAGTTAAATATAATTTTTGTGTATTAGAAACATAGATTTTTTTTTTGAGACAAGACCTTTCCCTGTAGTCCTGGCTGGTCCTGAACTCACTGTGGAGCCCAGGCTGACCTTGAATGGCAATCCTCCTGTCTCAGCCTTCTGAGTGCTGGGATGACAGGCATGCACCACCATGCCCGGCTTACCTGGTTCTGGGGAATCAAACCCAGGGCCTTGAGCTTGCAAGCAAGAGCTTTAATCACTGAGCCATTCCTCCAGCCCTACAAATATTTACTAATAAAATAATGATCATATGGGTAAATCATTATTAAGTGGTAGGTCTTTATACATTTTTAGTGCACATAGTTACTCAGAAATCTGAATCGCAATATATTCACCCAGCCTAGCGCTTTGCCTGTTCATTCTCTGAGCCATGGGTTTTTTGAAGATTTTTAATCTTGGCCGAGATTGAGTTTTCTTTTTCTTATTCTTTTTTGTGCTTAGTGCTGTGTAAGAAATCTTTGCCAATTCTGAAATTGCAAAGACATTTTCCTATGATTTGTTTTTAAAACATTATAGCTTTAGATTTTTGGTTTAGATCTGACATCCTTTTCAATTTGCTATTTGTGTGTGATAATACATATGTGTTGCTGTCTATTTTTTCCACATATAAATATCTATTTGTTTCAGCACTACCTGATAAGACTTTGTTCAAGTTTAATTTTTTGCAATTATGTCAAGAAACAGGAAACCTTGGAAAGGCTACAAAAGGAAGTTAGAAATAAAAAGTTGCTTGAGTCATACTTGAGTCATTCTTTGTACTATGCAGCAAGCATACAGAAATGATCATTAATTTAAATACTGCAACCATCACACACCAACATTTCTGACAACAAGACCTGTATTAACAGACCTATTTTATGTAGAAAGGGCACCCCATGCTTTTTTGAAAACTTGCATTTTTTCTATTTCACTAAGCGCCATCAAAGACAGGTAATTTTTTTTTTTTTTTTTTTTTTTGGCGGGAAGAGACTTACTGAAACCTTCAGTGGACCTTCTGCCTATCCAAAGATAAAGCTAAACTCTCCCCCAGATTCGAGGATTTTAAAGAGTTCAAGTTCATGAGTTCTCAGAGTTCAAAAGATAACACGAACATGGCAATAGTGGACTTTCAGCCAGGACAAAGAGGACCAGGAGATTCTTCCTTGTCTGGTCCTCAGGTGAGATAGGATTTGTGTTCTTGGGAGGGAGAGCTTAGTGGTAGAAAACAGGTCGATGAAGAGCAAGTCAACTGCATCTTAGCACTACACCAAACAATAAAGACAAAAACTACAACATCCTTGGAAAAGGCCTGGTTTATGAACTCTTACAGCATAGTGTCTGCCTTATTACATGTTTCCATCACCTAGAGCCCAAGTCCTTAGTAAAGTTATAGACAGATTTTGCTTTGGAAAATGTAAGGGGCTGGGCTTCATCTTTGAAATGTCAGAGGACAGCAACTTAAAATCATTTATCTATGAGAAGCCTGAAGAATAATCTGAAAAACTTCGTAAACAGAGTATAAATCACAGAGAAAATATCAGGTGTTTGGTTTATAAACAACAGTATAATACAATTTATGTGAAGTGCAGTATATTCATTGTTAGGTCAAGAGAGATTCAGATTTAAAGAAAGATTAACTAGAGAGACAGATTAGGGTCATGTAGCATTTGTTGGTCTCTTTGTTTGATTTTGAAAAAGGTTCTGGTGACAGCCTCCCAAGTGCTGGGATTATAGGCGTGTACTACTCACCTAGCTCTATTGGGCAACCCCCCTTTTAAGGCTGTTTTGAAAGGTGAAGGCTGAATAATTATAAAGGCATAGTATGTAATTCTGAAACAAAAACTGCACATGGGGTGAATTTGGAATTGTCTTGCTTACACAAACCATCTGAGGGAGAACTGAAACTTTACTCTTTGTGGAAATAACCAGAGGGTTTGTAAAAGTGGAGATTCTGGTTTGGTACAACATGGACAGGACCTGAGAGTCTCTATTTATCACCAGTCTAAAGCAGTGGTCCTAAAAGTGTGGTACCTAGACAAGCAGTGTCAGTTCCACATAGGAAGAGGATAGAGTGCAAATTCTGGGACCTCTCTTCAGAAGTAGGGTACTGGGGAGGAGGCTCAGGGGTATGCAATTTAAACCCTTCAGGCCACTGATAAACACTTGAGAACCACTGCTGTAGAGACTGTTGTCAACACCTTTTAGTTATATCAGGCCATTTACATTACACTGTGTAAAATTAAAATACAAACCCATTTATTTAGTCACACTAGTCACATTTCAAATACCCCAGAGGTCAAATCACATGGGGCCTTGCAGGTCGTGTTACCACTGGTGTTGCCTGATGTATGGGTTCGGGAACTCTCGATATGACTAAGAATAATCAGTTAGAGTTCAAAGCAGATTTAAAGGAAGAAGAGGTTTATTGAGAAAGTAAAGCTCTTGAAGAAAGGTTGAGAGGGAGTCTTGAGTGAGGGTCCTAAAAGACTAAGGCCCTTTATAAAGCTTTGGTTCAGGCAGTTTCAGGCATCTCCTGTGGTAGGGGTTGTAGACCAACATAAGCCACTAATTACTGTAGGGCATCTACAAGAAACTGGAAGGGGGAGGGTCAGCTTCCTGCCTTAGCTACTCTCCTTAATTGTTCAGGGAGGGACTGGGGTCCTGACTGGGACCTTGGGGCCACCTCTGCTCCCGTGGCCACTGGAACACCCTGTCGTAGTCCTGCCTATCCATCCTAACCTATTCTCCTGTCTGTCGTATTTCCCCTTTGAGGAGACCACCCTATTTCTATAGGAGGTGGGAGCACCGATCTATCTGGCTGCTTCACACCGGGAGTGGACAACGTTGGGCTCAGGGGGTCTCCTCCAGAGGCTGGCTGTCCAGAGGCCCAGGGTAGAAGGGTTGGTTACTACGGGGTTTCATGTGTAGCACCATGTGCAGCTGGTTGGCTTCAAATTCTTTTAGAAATGAAGTGAGACAGAGCATTCAGTATGTGTGGCCCAAAGGCTAGCACCAGGATGATCATGAGCAGTGGCTCTGCAAAAGGAAGCAACCAGGTGGAGAGTGTGGGAAACCATCTTTTGATTTGTTCAAAAACTTGGGCTGCCAGGCTCCGAGTAGTAGTCAGGTCATGTAACCATTTAGCCTTTTGGAGAATGACTTGAGTCTGAGTTTCTACCTACTGGGAGGTGTTAATAGAGGAGCAGCAGGATCCATTAGGAATTACATATACAGGCCCCTTCCCCACCTTGTAAGCATGCAGTCCAGAGCTTAGAGATGTTCTAGGGCCATTCCAGCTAGTGAGTCCAAAGGCTGCTGAAGATCTCTAAAGTTACTACCTGCTGGTGGAGCAACCTCACATTTTTCATTTGTGTTGTATTTGCTACAATCCATAGGTTTGGCCTCCCAAGACTGCAACTAAGGCAGTGATGCCCAAAGCAATCAAGGAAATAAGTTGATTAAGTGCCCTTAGTCCTCCTATACAAAGGCTGAACTGAATTAAATCTCAGTTACCTCAGCAAGAATGTGGATCTAAGCATTATAATCCCCAGCCAGCTTTGTTCTTTCATCTTGTCCATAAAAGAGATACCCTCTGGAGGCACAGAGGAGCTGGACTTCCTGGGTATGGTCACTATAGCAGGGGGAATTACCTGCCTTGTTTTTCTCTTTAAGTCCACTTATGGTCTTAATTACCCCTTGTCTAGATATTTTGGAACCAAACCTCAAGAACTAATCTTGAAGCTACAAGATTTGGCTGATGGGGCAGCTGTGAACTTTAGAGTGTTGGGCCTTGGTGTGTTTGGGCATCGCATCTGAGTTGAATTGTTATGCCATTAAAGAGGGTACAGTTCCCCTTTTGTGTTGGAAAGCTAGAGTAAGTGATAACGTTCTGGGAGTCACTAAAGTCTAAGGTCGTTTCAGGGGTTGGGATGCAATCAGAATCTTTGGGTGCCGGATTCCCAGGGACCCACAAATAAATTTTTATAGCAACACTTCTTAGGCTTTTCAAGGAATTCTCTGGTACTTTCAGAAGGTTAGAACTCCCAAAGCAATCCATCCTCTCTCTGTGATTTAGAGTAGGTTCTGAGATGAAGTGGGCAATGTTGTGACCTGAAAGCCTACTTTCAGGTTCCCATGAGGGAGAGTCTCTTCAGCCTGGGTTTATTTTAAAAGCTGGTATAAAGACCTTTGCAGTTCTGCAAATCCTTCAATCCAGTTTTTGCAAAAACCTGCAGCTCCCAAAATGCCCTGAATTTTTCACAGTCCTGGAAGAAGGAATCAGGCTATAAGCTCAATTCTCTCCAGAGATGGTGCCCCTTTTTCCATCTGAGATTCTTAGGCTCAAGTAATGCACTTGGATCTCACGTAGTTGGACCTATTCCTTAGTAGATCAAAAAGTTGAGAAGAGAAGTGGTGCCCTGAACTACGTATTGCCTATCATCCCCAAGATCATCAAGTCATCTACATATAACAAAACACATCCTTCTGACTGACAGTCCAGAAGAACTTGGACCAAAGCCAGGCCAGACAAGTGTGGGCTGTCCCTGAATCCCTGAGGAAGGATTATGCAAGTAACTTGTCACACCCTTGTTAATGGATTTTCAAGGGCAAAGAAAGGTTGACTTTTGGGATAGCGGGGAGGGTGGGAGTGGGGAGCACAAAAGAAAGCATCTTGAGTTCAAAGGCAGAAAGGAATCAAGTCTTGGGGCGATCTGAGCTAAGGCAGTGTAAGGGTGGGACAGCATGATGCAACGGAACCACCGCCTCATTGGTTAGCCTCAGATCCTGGACTAGCTCCACTCACTTGATTCCTTTTTAACTCCTATGATAAGGGTGCTATAAAGCTTATACAGGGTTGGAGGAGTCCCCGCGCCTGTAAGGAACTAATGGTAGATTTTAATCCTTCCTTAACCTCTGAGTGTAAAGGGTATTGATTCTGATGAGGAAAAGAGGATGAGTCTTGAAGATTTATGATAAGAGGGGTTGCCCATATAGCCCTGCCAACCTGAGGTCAGGAGATCCCAGGCAGAAAGAGCTTTGATTGGATCAGGTTGAGCAAGTCCCACTCAAGAAGCGGGGCTGGGTTTTCTGGAATTATTTTTTAAAAATGAATGCTGGAAATGGAGGTTCTCCCCCCCCAAAAAAAAATCTCTCAAGGAGTCAGCCACACCCTCCTTATGTGGTTACTTTGTTTATATAACAGGGACCAGGGGAGAATGGAAGCACTGAATATTTGGCTCTGGTGTCAAGGAGAAAAGAGAGTGCCTAGAGTGTCTGAGTGGCCTTCTATGGTAGCCCATGGTTTCTGTAATTAATGGGAACCACTGAAACCAGCAGAGTAGGTTCCAGGGACCCTCATTGGTGTTGGGTGACCGGCTCAGGTCCCTTTGGCCCTAGAGGCACACTCATTTTTAGTGATTCCCCTGACAGTTGGGGCTGGGCCCAGGTGGGGACTGTTTTCTTTTAGGTCATTTATGCTCGAAGTGCCCCAGTAACCTACATGAGAAGAAGGCTGGCTTTTCTCCTGGGGCCCTCACCATCCTTATAGGATACCCCTCACAAGCCTTCCACCATTACTCACTTCCTATGGTCCTTCCTTTGTTCTGCCATTTGATCCTGGTTGTGAAAGATGTTTTCTGCCTCCCTCAGAAGTGTACCCACTTCAGGAGGGGGTGATTCTTTCAGTAGTTTTTGGCGTTTCTTAAGAATGTCTGGCACTGATTGGGAAATGAACTTGTTTCTGAGGAGGACCTGTCTAGCAATTGAAGTGGGTTCAACACTATTAAGTTTAGTTAGTACCACCATTAAATCAGTGGAGGAAAATGGACAGAGGCTCCTGATCCTTCTGAATTACCTGACTGAAGATCCCATAGTTGAGGGGTTTAACCCTGGACTGCTTTAACCCTTCCTTTAGGCAATAGAGATAATGATTTCTCATCCATTCACGTAGGAGTGTTGGGATCCCAATGGGGTCTGTAGTGGGACAGGCTATGGGCCTTTAGGCACATGTTTATTTTTCTCATGATTAGCATCATAATGGGCTAGGAAATAAACATTTTCTACTCTGACTTCTGTATCCTAAACTCTCTGCCTCTCATGGAACTTTAGAGTCTCAGAGAGAATGAGGCTTATCTCTCTCCAGGTGAGGTCATTTAATAAGGAGCATATGAGCTTAAAAGCTCTGATGTATGGATGGTCTCTCTGATATGAGAGATCCAGATCACAACTCCTTTGGAACTTAAGATGAAAGACAAAGTGAAAGAGGGGGGTAGGGTAGTGGAGGAGGGAGGGAGAGGTAGATAGGGGGAGGGACAAAAGGAGGGTGGGAAAGCCCTTGTCACCTTTACAAGATATGAATGTGCACAAAATGCCCAACCTCATTGTAAACCTTGAATTTTGCATGTATACATATCAATAAAATGGGGGGGGGGGGAAGCTCTGATGTACTTGTCAGGGTCTTCAGTAAAATCATCCAAATCCTATTTTATGTCTACGAATTCTCTCAAAGTAAAGGGGCTATTCACACCTACCTCACCCATAACCATGGGGTGACTTAGCAAAATATAGGTTTGACAATAGAACCAGTTTTACAGAGGGTGTAGGGTTACAGAAACTTGGAAGGGAACCCGAGATGGTTGAGGGAATTATGGGATATATGTAAGGGGCTGAAGAAATTGGGGGAGGCTCTGGGGTTTCCTTAACATCTCCCTTCACAGTGGTTGACCCTCCCCAAGAGAAGCAGGGTGGATGGGTGTTTTTTTTTCCCCCACAGCTGTGGAGGATGTGTCTAGCTAACATTCCCTAATCCAGTAATCATGGTTTCAGAATTCAAGGAAAAAAATGCACATAAGGTGCCTCAGTATATTTTTCTCTTTTTTTTTTGCAAAAAAGACCTAATTGCAATAGGGTATTAAAATAAAAGGATCCAATTTCTTCCAGTGCTTTAACAGCCAGACCAAGGGTGAGCAGAGTGCAATCCGGGAATATGACATTCCCCTCTACAAGAAAAACAGGGGTCCTCTAGAGGGCGTCTGTGGTGGTTTGAATCTGCAGTATCTTCCAAAAGCCTCCTGTTCCTATGGATACCATGTAGGGATGGGAGGTGGGCCTGGCTAGGAGTGGGTGGGTGCTTGAGGCTTGACCTAGCTGCAGTCCCATTGTATTAGTTTGGGTTCTTTGTGTATTATTTCCAAGAGTCACCTAGTGGAGTTTTGGGGGTCTTCTATGTAGATAATTATATCATCTGAAATAAAGGATTTCCTCTTTTCTGATACATGTTCCCTTTATTTCACTTTCTTGCCTGATTGTAATGGCAAAGATTTTGAGGACTGTGTTGAATAGGAGTGGGGAAAGTAGACAGTCTTATCATGTTCATGATTTAAGGGAGAATGATTTTAAATTCTCTCTGTTTACTATGATATTTGCAGTAGATTTGGCAGATATGGTTTCTATTAGTTTGATGTAAGGCCCTTCTATACCTATTTTCCTCAGTTTTTAAAAAATCATGAATGGATGTTAGATTTTATCATAAGACTTTTCTGCCAATTAAGATAATCATGTGGCTCTTGTTCTCACTTTTGTTGATGTGGTATTCACACTGATTGATTTATCTATATTGAAACAGCCTTGTATCTCAGGAATGAAGCCCCTTTAATCATGGTGTAAGATCTTTCTGGTTATTTACTGGATTCTATTTGGCACAATCTTACTGAAAATTTTTGCATCTATATTCATTAAGAAGATTGGCCTATAATTTTTCTTTCTGGTTAAGTCTTTGTCTGCTTTTGTTACTAGGGTGATGCTAGCCTCCAGAAATGAGTTTGGTGGTATTCCTTCTCTTTCAACTTCATGGAACAGTTTGAGCAGCAGTGGAGTTAACTCTCTCCTGAAGTACTGAAAATAAATTCTGCTTTGAATCCATATGCTCCTGGACTTTTCTTTGTGGGTGGAGACTTTTATTATTGCTTCGATTTCTGTGTGTTTAATGGGGCTATGCAAGGTTTTTATGTCTTCTTGGTTTGACTTTGGTATTTTGTTTGTGTCTAGAAACTCATCCATTTCTTCCCAGTTCTCTAATTTGTTGGAATATAAGTGTTCAAAATAGTTCCTTATAATTTTCTGAATTTCTATGATGACAATTGTAATTTCACCATTTTCATTTCTAATTGCATTGATGTGTGTTTCTTCCTTCCTCTTTTAACTAGTTGAACTACAGGTTTATCAATATTGTTTATTCTTTCAAAGAATCAGCTTTCTGATTTATTGATTTTTTTGTATTTTTTAAGTTTCAATTTCATTAACTTTTTATCTGATCATTGTAATTTCTTTTCTTCTACTGCTTTTTGACTAAGATTGTTCTTTTTCTTTATAACCTTGAGGAATATCATTGGATTGCTTATTTGAGGTTGCTCTTTTATTTTGGTGGGTGCATTTATGGTTATGAATTTCCCGCTTAGGACTGCTTTCATGGCATCCCATAGGTTCTGGTATGATGTGCTTCTTTCACCATTTAACTCTAGGAAGCTTTTTATTTCTTCTCTGATTTCTTCTGTGACCCATTGTTCAGTAGTAAGTTATTTAGTCTCCATGTATTTGTTTATTTTCTGTTATTTCTTTTGCTGTTGACTTCCAGTTTTATTGTACTGTGATCTGAGAATAAGCAAGAAATTTTAATTCCTTTATATTTATTTAAGTATGTTTTATGGCCTATAATATGCTCTATCTTTAAAAATATCCCATGTGCTGCTGAGAAGAAAGTGTATTCTGTTGATGTTGGGTGGCACAGTCTTAATATCTGTTGAGTTCAAGTTTTTCATTTAACTCTCATATTTCTTTCTGGATTTTTGTCTATTTAATCTATCTGCGATAATGAAGTATTAAAGTCCCCTACTATGATTGTATCAGGACGTACATGTCCTTTCACATCTAATAATATTTGTTTTATGTAATTGGGTGCTCCAGAGTTGGAAACACATATATTAATGGTTGTGATTCCTTCCTGTTGTATTGTTTCTTTTACCAGTAGATAGTGTCCATCTTTGTCTCTCCTGATTTGTTTTGATTTGAAGTCTGATATGTGTGAGAATAGTATAGCTACTCTTGCTTGTTTTTTAGGTCATAAAAATTCCATCCTTTTAATTTTCAGTCTGTATGCTTTCTTATGTGTAAAATGTGTCTCTTGTAAGCAGCAAATTGTAGGGTTTTGTTTTTTTGATCCAGTCTGCCAGTCTGTGTCTTTTGATAGGCAAGTTAAGACCATTAACATTCAGGGTTGTTATAGGAATATATTTTCTGTCTTGCCATCTTTATAGTGCTTTGATATTATTTGCTTCACTCTCATATCTAGTCATTCTCTTCATTCTGTTGTTTCCTTTTCTCTGTGGACCTTGGTACTGCTGGTCTCTGTATTAGCTTGGGTTTTTTTAAAAAGGCAGAATTGACAGAAATTATCTATTTGAAAGGCTTATAAATCTGAGGAAAGAGACAGTCCAAGATGGCAGCCTGCACATGCGAGAGCTGCACATGCAATGGCTGTTCAGCCGTGAGGTAAAACACCCATGTGGGACTGCAGGACAGCCGGTGAGTCTGCTGCGGATCTTGGTTGCTCCAAGAACAATGGCAAAGCCTAGAGACTAAAGATCAGCGACTGAAGATTGGCAGCTCCTAGACAGGTGCAAATTGAGACTGAAGTGAATTTTTGAGGACTATCTGTAGCATGTAGCAAGTGGACACCAGTAGACAACTGCAAAGGAGAGAGCTTTCACCTCCTTAGGAGATGAAAGAGGACGTGAACACTAGGAGGAAAAGAAGAAAAAAAGAAACAAAGAAAGAGTATACAAAAGGCAAGGGCTTTCCCAGAGGAAAAAGCTGTAACAATCTTTCTTCTCCCTCCCTTTTATACAGTTTGAGTTCCCAGTTGGGCCTCCCACATTTGTGTGGGTGTTCTTCCCTCATTTACTGGCCCATAAATCACACTCTAATCTAAGCTGGTTCCTAATTGCCTAATATAGGTGTTGTGACCATTGAAGGAATTATGTAAACTTGAGGAGATTAGGAAGTACACTTCCATTAGGATTAGGATTTGGGAACCACCCCTAGATGAGGAATTGAGAAGCAGCCTGGATTCAAGTGTGATGGATTTGTGGGCTGGCCAATGAGGGAAGAGCACCCACCCAGATGTGGTAGGTTCAACTGGAACTCCAACAGCATAAAAGGAAGGAAGAAGGAAGAGTGTCACAGCTTCTTCCTCTGGAAAAGCTCTTACCTTTACAATTGTCTACAGATACCAACTTGCTATGTAATGCAAATCTTCATCACAGATTTGTTCCAGTCTCAACTTGCACCTGTCTGCCCATCGCTGATCTTCAGTCAGTGGTCTTCAGGCTCCGGTCTTCGCCATTGTTCTTCAAACAATCAAGATCCGCAGCAGACGCCCACCTCACTGGCTGTCCTACAGTCCTGGATGGGAGGTCTACTTCACGGTTGAGCAGCCATCTTGGACTATCTCTATCATCGGATTTGTAAGCCTTCCTACTAGATTCTTATTTTAAAACAAATCTGTAAATTCTGCCTTTTGAAGAACCGAAACTAATACAGGCATGATTACTGATTGCCTCAAGTTGACATAATCTCTCAAACGGTCATAGTCTCCCTTTTTATGGGCGAGGCGCCTGTAAATATTTTCTGCACTGCTGGTCTGGTGGATGTGAATTTCTTTAGGTTTTCTTTATCATGAAAAATTTTAATTTCTCCCCCCATTCTGAAAGATAGTTTTGCTGGATATAGCAGTCTGGGTTGGCATTGATGCTCTCTTAGCACTTGGATGATACTGCTTCATGATCTCCTGGCCTTTAGGGTTTGTGATGAGTAAGTGAAGTTAACTTGATGGGCTTTTTTTCTTTATAAGTCACTTGCTGATTTTTTCTTACAGATTTTGATATTCTCTCTTTGTGTTGGGTCTTTAGGATTTTAATTACGATGTGTTCCTCAAGGTGTTCAACATGATTACTTATACTTTTCTGTGAAATCTTCATTTCTTGAAGTTCAGGTTTCTTTATTTCTATATTTCTGCTGAATTGTTTTCTAATTTCCTGAACTGCCTTCATTATCTGTCAATTTGTTATTCTTTAAATGCCTCAAACGTCTTATCAATGCTTTTTTTTCATACTCCTTGTTTTGTCTGCTTTGAGCTCTCTGTACATCTCTTTTATGTCCTGTGTGAGCTTCTGGGCCCAGAAATTATCATCTTTATTGCCTTTTCCATTTGTTGGCTCTGCTATTTCAAGACTTCTGGTATCAGTTTCTGAAGTGTTAGACCTTTTGTCAATGATTGACTAACTCATTTCCCCATGGTTCTGTTGCAGTGAGTTGGAGCTCACGTATTATTGATAGACTCTCTGTATTTCAGAGATCCATTTTTTTTATTTGCCTTAAGTGTTATCTGGTGTTTATTCCAGCTTTAAAATTTATAACTGTTTTCAATTTATTTAGCTATTAATTTTAAAGGTATTCTCAATGTCCAGCCTTTCATTAAGACCTTAATCTCCTCCAATCTTTGGTGCAGAAGAAACAGAACATTTGTCATAATGTCTTGGATATGGAGATCTTTAGCAATATTAATATCCAAACTTTGATTAAAGGTTTACATTTACAATACTATCCAATAGTAACAGTTCATTGGCAGATCCTAGTAGCTAAATTAACCCTATAACCACTTTACCCACAACATTAATAGGTGCAATCTACCCTCACTATGTATCTAGCTTAACTAACCTATTATTGACTTATTTAAGTGTAGTGTTGAGCTCACTGATATAAACCAGACAACAGAAAACTTCAGTTATACAACAGAAAGTAGAGGAGTAGTCCCATGATAGCGAGTTATCTGTCACTGCTCCTCCCCGAGTCAGATAGCAACAGATAGAGAAGAGCACTCTAAGCAAGATTCAGATGAGTCAGGGAGAGCTGTGAGAGAAGAAGAGAGAGGGTCACTTCCAAATCTGTAGAAATATTTATGGTACTATGCTTAGTTAATCAAGAGAGGGGAAGGATTCAGAAACTATCAGATAATGAGACAGAAAGCGGTGGGAAGAAAGGAGATGAAAGGGGCCATGAACACTAAGAGGAAAAGAAGAAAGAAAAAGGAAACAGAGAAAGAGTATACAAAGAAGTAGAGAAGAAATAATTAAGGAAACTTGGTAAGAATCTAAACCAAAGAAAGATAAAGAAAGAAATGCAAGAACAAAACAACAACAGCTACAACAACAACACCAAAACCCGACAGAACACAAGTCAAAATATAGAATATCAAAATAAAAAGATTAGTTACCTGCCCCCCTGTGTTACTTAAATGTAAAAATTTTGAGGTGCTCGGTCTCACAGTCTGAGAATTTCTAATCAGCTACTAATGATGGGGGTTTCTTTTTTGTCCTTGCATTGTTTCCAGCTGGTCCTGGTAGCCTCTAGATGAGTAGGTTGGCCAAGTAGGACTTCATGCTGAGATCCAGCACGGCACCCAACAGTCCTGGGCCTGTAGTGGCCTTTAGTGGGTCTGGCACAAGTGCAGGACAGACCTAGGCTTAGGGTGGCTTCCAGGTGGGTCCACAGAGGTGTGTGAGAGTCTGGGGCCTGGGAAGAACTCCAGGAGTTTCTGGTGTGGCTTGGGATGGACCTAGGCCTGAGATGGCTCCTGGGCAGGTCTTCTCAGCTCTTATGTACAACTTTGACTTTATCCTAAGAGCAATGAGAAGGTATTAAAGAATTTTAAGTAGGGAATTCATCTATTTCAAGTGTTTTAGAATGACTTTAGAGAGAACAATAAATTGGAGACATGATAAACAGTTGTTACAGGGAAGAGATTATGGTATCCTAGACCATAGCTGTGTCACCTCAAATGGGAAAAAATTCATAGAATTGTTAATTATTGAGAAAGGACACTAGAAAGTAGTGGTGCCTGTGGACAGGTCGGAGTCAAGTTGACTACTTTTCTAGCTTGAGCAAAAATGGCCGGGTACTAATGCTATTTACTATGATAGGAAGAAAAAGATGAACAGAACCATGGGCAGGGAGCAACAGGTAATGATAAGTTTAGTTCTATATTTGCCGAAGGGAAATCTGGCCATTTATGTCTAGAGTTCAGAAAGAAATGGCAGTGTCAATCTGAGACTCACTAGCAGCGAGATTACCCAGGTAAAGTTCATGGTACCCTTCTAGGGAGAAGCAGGTGAGGAGGGGGCAGCATGTAAGTGAAGGCTGTGTGGGTACAGGATCTGCTTCCCCTGTGTCTGGCAGTGATTGCTATCAGCATTCAGTTTTTCAAGGCAATTAGGCTGAGAGCTGCAGCTCCTCGCTGGCTGTCAGCCCGAGGCCTCCCTTGGGACACAAAGGTCTCCATAGGGCAGCTCCTAACATGATAGCTGGCTTCTTTCAGAGTAAATGAGAGAGCAAGAGAGACCCACATCACATCTAAGACAAGTCGTGAACTTTCTGTAACCCAACCATGGAAGTGACCATCTGTCACCTTTTGCTATATTCTTATTAAGAACAAGTCATTGTGTCCAACCTTCTTTCAAGAGGAGATGACATAAGGGAATGAATAACCAAGAAATCACTGGGAACTGTCTTGAAGTTGCCCGCTATAGAATGACAAACTTTAAGCAAAAGTGAAGTCATCTTCTATGGCATTAGAAAGAAGAGTTGGTTGTGGAGTGAAGCGGTTTTGTGTAATTCTGGTGAAATAGGAGTGAGTACCCTTCAACAGTGTTTCTTTTTGTGTGCAATGTAAGACCATTTTTCCAGAGTAAAGAGAAATACAGTGAGGGAGATTTAATAGAAAAGTGGATAGTAGTGTGAAAATAGTACAGAAAACGTGAAAAAACCTAATTGTTAAAAACAAGAGAAAGGGGTGAGTTGGGAACAGAGGGTTGACTGGGAATGTTGTCAGCCCGCTTGAAGTAAGTTTCCATAAGTATGTGTTAAATCAATCTGTCTCTTAGAGTGATTTTTTTTTTCTCCAGTGGCAGATAGGAATAGACACGAGGACTCCTTCATGCCTGCTTTGTAATGATTGCCCATATTCCTTATGGGGACATGGAAAGCATGAAAAATTGCTAAGGCTGGTAGCGAAATTCTTATAGCCATAAAATCTGACAAAATAGCTGCCAGTTTTAGGGCCTGAAAAAGAGACCTGTCACACAGGCAGTTTCATCTGTTACGAAACTCACAGACAATTAGGTTAGCATCAGATAGGCCAGGCTTCTAAGCTCCAAGCCATAAAGTTTTCAATTTAGCTACTTTCACTAGAATTCATGTTTGCTAATAAAATAAAATCTATCAAGCACAGAGAGGATTAGAACTTTTCAATAATCATATTAGAAAGATTACCTTATGAAAAATTCCCAAAAAGAAGTTTTGTGAAATAGGTCCATTTTCTAAATAAAGCTTAACTGAAGCTCCATTTTCATGGTTACTTCTTATGTATAAGATTTTTCCTTATTTCAAGAAGAATGGGCCAGCTTCCCCAGACTGAACCATGGATATAGCCCTGACCCTTTTCCTTTCTTTTTCTTTTTCTTTCTTTCTTTCTTTCTTTCTTTCTTTCTTTCTTTCTTTCTTTCTTTCTTTTCTTCCTATTTTAAGAGCTTAAATAAATCATTAAATTGCCAGGTTGGGCTCAAAATTGTAATGCCCCTACCTTGGCTCCCCAGACTGTTGAGATTACTGATACCTGGCTGCTACCCGGTTACAGGGGTAAATTTGACCTTTTCCCTGCTGGCTTGCTTCTGATGAGCTGGCCATTACATCCGCTGCCCAGATGGCATTTGCCACCGCAGTGGAGGGAGGGCCAGAAGAACACGTGGGCATGCAGTGCTACTTTGTGCCTCTGTGTGGATGTGCTGCTGGACTAGAAAAGTCAAAACAGGCATCAGAGCCTGACCATGCAACCTTGCCTATTTGAGGGGCATCCAAAACTCAGGACTGTGAAAGGTATTCTAAGGTGATAGGAGATGACGTCTGCTATTCTTTTTGTTTGCCTTTGTTTTTGAGATGAAATCTCTCAGTGTTTGCCAGGTTGATCCTGAACTCACTACAGAGCCCAGACTGGCCTCAAACACAGAGCAATCATACTGCCTCAGCCTCCTAAGTTCTGGGATTACAAGCGTGTGCCACTTTTGTAAGGCAAGATCCCAGAGACCACCACTCAGGACCCTTGAAAGCTAAAAGAAAAGTCTTTATTAGCTGGCTGGCAACCACTCTTGGGAACACGCCCGAGAAGAAGTGCAGCCACCAGCCCTTGGCTTCAGAGATTTTTAAGCCTAAAAACCAAGTCCTGCTGGACACAGTTGGCTGAGCTTTTGGCAGCAGTGAGCAGGTTATAGCGGCAAAGAGCATATACTGCTAGTTCTCCTTAGCAACTGGGGCCTGGCCCCAGGACTTTTCATACTGGCAGGTGTGTAAACTGTGTGCAGCATTACAGGTATGGAGATGGCTACCACAATATGGCATTGGTCTAGTAGGTCTGCCTGTCACACCACCACGCCTGGCTAAATTTCACTGAACTCCAGGCAGTTCAAAACCAAGGAACGTCTATGGAGAGAATAAGCAGCTGCATTTCTTGATAATTGAGACTTTCTGAGGTTCTTAAGGGCAGAAAAACAAATAGTTTAAGAATGAACTAAGAGTTGTTGATGCATTGGTCATGAGAAGATATGAAGAGGGAGAGCTGAATTTTTGCCAGGAGCCCGGGAGTGGGCAAGGCAAGCCATGGGCACTGCGAGGGGCTGAGCTGCTGAGCTGCGGAGGGGGGCAGGTGTGGCCTTAAATGAGGTTTGGGTTCATGGTTTCTATAGGGCAGCTCATAACATGAGAGCTGGCTTCTTGTGTGTGCTATGTTTTTATCATGAGGTGTCGCACATGATTTGTACAGGAGAATCACTGCCAGATTCTGGTGCTTTCACTGACATTTAGTTTTAAACCTCTCCGCAGAGTTGATATCTCTACTGAAACTCTGCAGGAAAAGAACAGCCGCCAAGACAGGCGTGGACAGTCACCAGGGGCATGACAACCGAGAGGGACGAACTATGCAGCAGATGAAAGCCGCTCTGACACAAGGCTGCTTGTATCTCGCCAAAATAATTTTTTCTTACTCTACAAGGAAAAACAGATTGTGGAGAACTCAAAGAATTAACTCATTCATGAATTCATTCATTAAGTGAAAACACAGCCTTGAGAGTTGTGTTAGAGAAAAGGGGCCAGCCACATCAATGAATAAAGGTCCTGACCCCAGGGGGCTCTACTTCCTGGTGAGAAAGACTGCTAAGAAGGCGGGATGATGGTAGGTAACTGAGAAAACCTGAGCTGGATGGGGGCGAAATGCAAACACATTAGATGTGCTCAAAGGCCTGATGAGAAAGCAGCCCCGAGCTAATGATCTGGGGGAAGAGCATTTTATATAAAAGTTATAACTGTTACCAAAACCTTATTGCGTGTGGGAGAACACTTAGCCTGTGCCGGAAGCCGACCTAAGCCCAGGGAGGCTGAAGGTGAGTCCTGCGAAGGGCTGTCTGGGACGCAGCTAGAGTGGGCAGCCAACACGACCAGGGAGGACCTTGCAGACTGTGGGAAGGCTTTGCATTTCATTCTAGGTGAAGTGAAAAGTCATGGTGGAATTGTCACCAAGGAATGCACATGATTTGATTCACATTTTTTAAAAAATGACTTTGGCTCCCTTGTGAAGAATGCACAATAAAGGGAAACTTAGCAATGAAATTAAATCTGTGGACACATTTTCAAAATTGCTATTTTCTATGTACCTTTGGTTCTGTAAAGTTTTTTAGATTTTACATTATAGGAATATAATGATGTCATTAGAATCATTTGAAGTAATTTAAAAAGTAAATGTATAAAAATCTTGTCTGAGTTTTACCTCAAGTTATTTTACCATTCCCATTTTTGGAATATTAACTTCTTTTCAGTTTTACCTGTTTTAAGTGTTACGATAATAATAATATATTTTTTTAATCTTTGGCTACATTTTCAGCCTCAGCAGAATCACTTTATAGATGTGAAATGGGATCATGGGGTCATGAGATATGAGTTCAGTACCAGCCTGGACTCCAGAGTGAAATCCTGTTAAAAAAAAAAAAAAAAGGAGAAAGGTATGTGTGCTGGATATTTCTGTTTCCAACTTGATTGAGGACCATGTTTCCCGGAACTCCGCAGCCTGAAGCTAGAGTTGGCCAAAGGAAGAACACTTGTAGGACTTGACGGCAGAAGTGAGACTGACTGACTCCTTTACTCTTTGAAGTCCACGTTGCTCGAAGGAGCAGATCCTCTGGTGCTCTCACTCTTCTCCCGGTGGTGTCCTACACTTTCACCTGCGCTGTGGACAGGACGGTGGCACAGACCTGTTGCCATATGCCCCCTGCAGACCTCCACAGGCAATGGTTTCCCAGGACTTCTCCTAATAAATTCCCTTGACAAAGTGAACACCTGCATCCACACCAGTACCTCAGATTCTACCTGTGATTGTTGGTTGTCCACCTGTGCCGCTAGTGGACAATTGGCTAATGATTCCTGCTGATTCTCAAACTCCCTCCCATCTGGATTTTCACGTCCCCATTTTTTCTCACAATACCGTAAGGTCTATTAAAATAACATGTCTTTCACTCTGTTCACTTTCAGAGTGGTTGTTTCCCTGTCTAGCACAGCATGAGTATTTTGATGGTTGCTACATATTGCCAGATTGCTTTCCTGAAAACTCATTGCTCTTTCAACACCCACCAGAAGTTTGGGAAAATACTCATCACATCATCCTTTTCACAGCTCTGATGCTTTAAATCACTGTCAAACTCATGGGGGAAAGATAATATCTAATTTTGTATCTCCTTGATTACTGATGAAATCAAACTTTTTTTTCTATGACTCTTTGGTACTTTTCTAGAAGGACAATTACCATGCTTAACAATATTTTTTAAAATTCAAGAAAAACTTCTTATAATTTTATTCATGCTTTTCCGTTTTTGTCAATCTTTGCACTTGGTGATTTCCACCTAAGTTTCTTCATTGGTTTAAGGTTGTTGTTGGGTTTTGAGTCACAATTAAATATGATAAATTTGTAAGCCAGTGGGCAGAAGATCAATCAATTAGGGCTTTTGGATTGAAAAATTATAGCAATTCAATCAGCTGAATTTAAGGAAAAATCAAATAATAGGGAAATTAATAAACATACAAATCAGTACAAATCTCTGGAGATTTAGGCAGAGGCTCAATAAGTAGAATATCATCACAGAAGCAAGTAAATTCTACAAACATTAGTTTCTTTTTCATTTTATAAGACAGCTATGTTCCCAGAATGAGCTTTAAGTGGGCTGAGTCTCTGCTGGGTGAAGGCTGCCTAGCTCAGTCCGGCTGTTGAGTAGAGAGTGCTGATGGGATGAGTCTCCAAGGCGTCTTTGCCATTCATACTGGGAAGAAAACCATCTAAATATACCATTTCACCAATAGTATTTTCAATTCAGCCAAAATGGTTTCCTGAAAAAGTGGGAGATTGCTAAGTAGGAAGAATAATGTTGGGTGGCTACATTCTGAGCATCTTTAGGCCAAATGAAGCCTTCTTTGGGGATTTTTCCCCCAGACATTGACTACAGAACAAACACATTTCGAAACCTAGATGTTTTTAAACAAGTATTTTTATGAACCATCATTGGTAAATTTGTCAGAGAAGAATATTAAAGCATTTAATTTTTAAATATATATAAGGTCATGTGAGGTGAAAAATGTTCACAACCTTTAGAAGATCAAAATTTTGATGGGATGTTTGCATGTGTTTCTTGTATTATGTAAGAAAACCTTATTGTTAGAAAACCAAGTAGACCTTATTTAACAATTTTTACTACATGTTAAGCTTTTTCTTATTTTTCTTCAGAGAGGATTTTTATTAAAATGTATTGCAAAAATAATGCATTATGAAAATATGGCAAACATATGACATCATCTATCCTTTCACACATTTGGAAAGTCTTTCCATAACATTATTTGTTTATCATGTCACTCCCAATTTACTTATTTGTTCCATAATTCCTAGATGAGTGTCTGCTGTATGCCACTGTTGTGATTAGGATCTGGAGTGTCCCCCAGAAGTCCCATGTATTTTAATGTTATGGATTGTCTATGGAGCCATGTAATGTTGGTGGATTGGGGTCTGGTCTGGAGGGGTGGATTACAGTTAAGTTAGGATTAACAGTGTGTAGTGTTCACACCTGTATGCAGCAGGGACTGGTTACTGGGTGGAGACCTGAAAGGATACATAAGCTGCACCTACCTTCCGGGAGGACTGGGGCTAGTCTTAACTAGCCTCAGCGTGTCTTCCTGCTTGTCCAGGGAAGCAGCCTCCACCTCTCTCTCTGCCATGTACTTCAATTGCTGCTGGCCACCCCTGAATGGACTGTGACCATCTGAAACTGTAAACTACAATAAACCTTTCCTTTCCTAAAATTTGTGGGTGTCAGGTATTGAGTCACAGCAACGAAAAAGTAACTGAGACAGCCACAGTTGTAGGAAAAGAAAAAGATTGTAGGATATGATATTGCTCAGGCTCCCTCCCCTTTTGGGAAGGTCAGCCTTATCATTCGAGGCCCCCAACTCGTTGGATGAGGTCCATGCACCTTTTAGAAGGTCATCTGCTTTACTTAAGTAGTACTGATTTAGTTAGTGTTAAGCCTTTGCTCTGAGGACTTTTTCTCTAGAAGGATGAGTTACTAAAAATGAATGGGGTTATCAGCTTTTAAAAATCCGATGAATAACTTGGAGCACCTTTTAAACACAGCTTCTCATCTTCATATATTTGTTTCTTTTGTAGTAACACAGTAAAATATCAGCGTATACATAAAGCACCCATGGAGTGGACTTCTTTTCCACTTGCTATTTTGGCAATTGTGTTTCAGTAAGCAGCTAGTAAGAACCCGTCTTTTTGAATTGCTGGTTGAAAGCAAGTACGTGCTCGGCAGGCAGGGGGGCAATGTAAAAGAAAAGTTACTTTGAAAGAAAACTAAAATCTAAATTTCTGAGTCATTTAAGATGTACAAAAATAAGAATAAGAAAGTGCTCCTGTAATATAAAGGATTCCAATAGGATCTAAAAAGTCTTAAGGGGCACAAACAGCTTCTTTCTCTTTCAACCTTCCTTGTCTTTTGATCTCTTTCAATTTTCTGTGCCTCCATCTTTTTCTATCCTTTTCTCCATTCCATCCTTTACTGATCATATACAGTGTTATTTTGTTTATAAAACCATTCCTGTTATGGTTTCTCTTCTCTTAGTGGTTTCTAGTATCCATTTATCCGCAGTTATGTTATTTTAGCTAGGTCCATGACTACTTAGCTCAACAGTCCACATTCAGCCTTGCTATAGCCACCGAGGGGATGCAGGCAGATATAATAGGTCAGCTCTCCTTCCTCCTTCCTGCTGGTTGTGTTTGCTGAAGATGGTGTACACTGGGGAAGCAACCCTGGGCCAAAGAAGAAGTGATTGGTAGGATTGAACAGAGGCCTGCGGGTTTGGGCTGCCCATCTTGGGGCATTCTGTAGGAGAGACTATTCTATCTATATTCTATGGAAGTTTCTGTCACAGTGTCTTAATAATATACATGTTTTCTATATTTGAACCTTATGAGGGTAGGTGAGAAGACTACTTTTTCACAGTTTTTGCCATCCTTTAGAATAAATCATTTTAAACACCCAAACATGATTGAATGTTGCAATGGGATAGATTGTGGCACCCTGAAAATCCACACATTGAAGTCCAAATCCCGAGCTCCTCAGAATGTGACTGTCTTAGTCACTTTCTCCTCGCTAAAACACAGTACTCCACAACTCTAAGAAGAGATTAACCTCAGCTCACAGTTTCAGAGGATTAGTCCATACATGGTCAGCTGTCAGTAGCAGAAGGGCATAGTGGAACAACATAGGAGAGGACACTTGCTCCTCCCATCACCACCAGTGAACACAGAAAGAATGAAGGAGACATGAACAAGATCTGTCTTTCCAGGATAGCCCTTCAGTGGCCCATGCTCCAACCGGGACCACCTTCTGGTAGAACCGATGGATTAATCTCCTGGTGAGCATCGTGCCCCATGACCCAGCCACCTTCAAAACACATGAATGAGACTTTTGGGGACATATTACATTTAAATTGTAACATACTTCTCTAGTTCACAACAGAGTTATGTTTATCTCATTATACAAAAAACATTTAATCCATTTCAAAAGTTTGTTATAGTCTTAACAGTTGAAACACTGCTAAATGGACCAGAAAGTCTCATCTGAGACTCAAGGCAAATTCTTAGTTGTGAACTCATGTAAAAATGAAAAAGAATGTTAATTATGTCCAATATACAATAGCACAGAATAAACATTTCCATTCCAAAAAAAGAAGAAAGTAAACAGAAAAGAATGGGACCCAAGCAAGACCAAAACCCAGCAGGGCAAACATTAAATTGTACACTTCATGCTCAGCATGCAGGTTGTGGCAAGATGTGAACTCCCGAACAAGCTAAGCCTAGTGGCACAGGTCTATAATCCCAGTATTGTGGAAGGCTGAAGCAGGAGGATCATGTTTGCGCTCAGCCTGGGCTACTTAGTGATTTAGCAAGAGCTTATCTCATAATTAAAAGTAAAAGTGGGCTACAAGTGTAGCATAATATGAAGGCCCTATTCTCAATCCTCAGTACCAAAAGAAATTAAATGAACAAACAAACAGCTTGGACAACTCCATTCCTATAGAACTGCCAGTTGCAAATATCATTACCTCTTTACTGTGTTATCTCTGCTCCTATCCTGAAACCTTCCTCAGCAGAAGAGCCATATTCCTGTCTTCTCTAACTTTATGGGGTCTCCACAGCAGATCTGGCTCCAACCCTATAACATCATTCACTGCCTTCTCAGGGGCACAATGCCCGGCCTCTCAGGCTTCCTTCTGAAATCCGGTAGAAACTTCTTTGACTTCACAACTCTTGCATTCTATATGCTGTAAGCCAGCACCCTGTGGGTAATTCCCAGGTCTGGTGACGGCCCCTTCAGACCACGCTGCAATGGCCTCTGAATGCTTGAGTGTCTGAAGAACACTTTCCAATGCAGACTTGTGGTATTATGCTCACTGAGGCTCTCTTCTCAGGACAGTCTTTTTCTCGTATACTCTTCAGCCTACGAAGGGTGGGGTCTTGCTGATTTCTGAGATGCCCTCGGGTGTCTTTCCTATTTTCCAGATACAAAGTATTTAACTTTTTCTTTTCTTTTCTTTTTGAGACCAGATTTCACTCTGTTAGTCCAGGTTGGTCTTGAACTCACTATATAGCCCAGGCTGGCCTTAAACTCACAAGAATTTTCCTGCCTCAGCCTCCCAAGTGCTAGGATTGCAAGCATGCTCCCCCACACCTAACTTATGTAGGTGAATTGAACCAAGGTCCTTGGGCTTGCTAGAAAAGTGCTGTAAGTGCTGTGCTATTCCTGCAGCCCTTTAAAGTTCTTTTTAATTTTATTTGTTTCAGCGACCAGGCTTTCATTGCCCCAACTTTGTACAGTCTTCCTTTTTGATAAAACGGCAAACTTCACATCTGTTTTTGTTCTCATATTCGCTCCTAATTTTTACTACAGATCTGAGTGAAAAGCACCTATCAGTACCCATGCCACTGCCTAAACACTGGGGTGCCTTGAAATTGCCTCCACCGAATTAATTAGTCTGTCTCCTTAATCTCAGTCTCAGGCAAAGTCTCAGGACATGGGCAAAAGGGAGACTCACTTTTTGCCACAGTATAACAGACATGGTTTCTAGACACATTACCAATAGAGTATTCCTTTCCTTTTCATCTGAAACTCCTTGAGCCCAGTCTATGTTCTGCAATCCTATCCGCATTCTGATCTGAGTCCTGACACAATTACCTAACCAACTCAGCTTGCAGAACCCTAGGGCTTCCCTGTCCAACATCTCCAAACCTTTCCAAACTCTTCCTACAAACCAGTTCCACAGGCTTCTGAACCACATGGTCAGGTGCTGCTACAGCAACAATGCCTCTTCTCTTGTAGTAATTTCTGTCTTGTCACTTTCTTGTCATTAGGACACAATACCTGAAACTTGGAACTTAAAGGAGAAGATTATTTTAGCTCAGAGGTCTCAGTCCATTCATATTTGGCCAACTCCAAGGCAAAGTGGTCACTGGTGGAAGGGCCTAGTGTAGAGAAAACTGCTTGCCACATGGTGTCCAGGAAGTAGAGAGAGAAGGGAGGAGCTAGGGATATATTTCCATTGACCCATTCCTCCAACCAGGCTCCACCTTCTCAGAGCACATGACATCATCTGTGGATTAGTCTACTGGTGACTATGATCCAATCACTTCCCAAACACATGAGACTTTGGGGAAATATTTTAGATTTAAACCATAATAGGCATTATATTTGGAAACATGATATTCAAGGTCAATTGAGGTCATTACAATGGCCTATCATCCAGGACACCAGTATGACTGGTGTCCTTATCAGAAGAGAACGTAGGCACAGAGAAAGGGCCATGTGGAGACAGAGAGAAGACAGTCATCAGACAGGCAAGAAGAGAGGTGTCATTAGAAACCAACCCCGCTGACACGTTGATTTCAGACTTCTAGCCTCCAGAATCATAAGTTACATTTATATACTTTTAAAGCAGCCCTACCAAACTGATTCAAACACACAAATGACAAGGAATTATTTATAGATTCTCTCTCTCTCTCTCTCTCTCTCTCTCTCTCTCTCTCTCTCTCTCTCTCTCTCTCCAAAAGATTTCCTGCTATATTAACCAAGGTTAAAAATACAGGCAGAGAGAAAAAGTTTCTATTGTTCTCAGGAATATCAGCTTATGCTGTTGTAGATTACTTAAAATAAAGACCATTAAAATGAAGAGGTGAAGTTCAATACTTTCAATTGTGCTCATGATTTGAATCCTACAGACTTTAGTAATTGATTAGAAGTCTAATTTTTGCTGAGAAACCCAGGGGAGAGATATGTATTTTAAAATTCCAAGAACATGGCAAATTGTACCACTCACTTTACCCACAGGCAAAATAAGTGCTTTAAATAGAGTCTTCTTATGTAGCAGAGGAGTAAATTCTTATTCAAGTGACAGTAATCACAGAATTTCAAGATATGCTCAGACCAAAAAAGTCACTGTAAAGATTTTCCTTAAAGTATAGTGAGCTAAAATCTATGGCTTTGTAAGTAAGAAGATAATCTAAAAGAGTATGTGTTTTATTTAAGAACTTCTATTTAAGATAGCAAGAACCCACTTGAGCTAGCTTGAAGAGGTAACACCTCGTATTTTATTACAAAGAACCAATGGGCAGGAAGACGGGCCTCATGTGGTGAGCTGGAAAGCTCCCAAAATCCTCAGCCAGCACACCTGCGTTGAGTCCAGTTCTCTCCGGGCTCTAGTTCTTTTATCTCTGTTCTGTCACTTGTTAGCTTGATTCCTGCCCTGACTGCTTTCCTTCTCGCTTACTCTCTGTGGCCAATGGTAAAAGGTGTGGGGGCAATGTGTTATACACATGGAGACAATACTCTCTCTGCCCACACAATCTGGGGAGTCATTTGAGAGCCCAGGATGAGCTGTGTAGTTGGCCTAATACCCTGAAAAGTTTGTTGCGATAACAAGCTACAAGTGAACGTAAAACTTCCTATCCTCAATACCTTTCATGCTATAAAAACATCTAATTTGGAACGTTTTTGATTTATCAATTGAAATTGAAAAATAATAAATGCTTTTCCATTTATTGTCATGTATGTTTCATATAAAAAGTTAATTTCTGAGACTTAGGGTCTCTGTTGGGGGAGCCAGAATTGTGAGCTTTATGAACCTTTATTAACTGGTACTAAAATCAGGCAGGTCACTTAGGAAAGAATAGAACTGTATACATGTGTATGTCTTAAATTTTGAAAGCAACTTATCAATAAACAGAAGAATCAGTTTTTAAAGTAGAAGTATGTCTTTCTCAGATGTTTTATGGCTTATCCATTTCATAGCATATTTTCAATTTGTTCAACTGTTGACTGTTACAAATTTGGCAACTCTGTCAATAATGGATTGTTGTTTGGCAACTTATCACTTCTTTTTCTTGTAAACTAGGAAAGCACAGCTCTGAGGCAGCCTGGTACCTCAAACCAGTGAGACCGAGGAGGAGGAGACGTGGCACTACATGAGATCCTCTCTCCATGAGAGAACAGGAGGGAGGGACAGAGAGACACTGTCTTTTTCAGAAATTGGCTAAATCAAGAACAAGCTAGGGATCAGTGCAGACCGGACATAATGTTTACAAGACACTATCAGGGAAGCCTATCAGGCCCATTTCTTCCAGCCTGAAAATGACAAAAATCTCATCTGAACTTGGCTTGAGCAACAGATGAAGTGACTCATATAATTGGAAAGTTCAATGAGCAGGTTGATTTTAGGTGTGGCTTATGTGGAGACTTATATAATAATGTAACAATGACTCAGGTCTATTTCTTGATTTGTCTCCACTCTCCTCTGCTATGTTGGAATTCTTTGACACAGATGATGCTCTCATGGTGGTGAGATGGTTGCCTGTGTTATCTGTAAATCCAGGCAAATGGGCTTTTTAAAGAAGCCCCTCAAAATCAAAGAACCCATTGAAAAATGGGCAGAAGAAATGAATAGGCAATTCACAGATGAAGAAGTTCAAATGACCAGTAAATGGTCAAGGATGATGTTCATCATCCTTGGCTATAAGACAATTGCAAATCAAAACATCGCTATGATGCCATCTAATGCCAGAGAGATTGGCATATATCAAGAATACAAACAGCAATCAGTGTTGGCGAGGCTGTGGGGAAAAAAGAACCCTCCTGCACTGCTGGTGGGAATGTAAACTTGTACAACCTCTATGAAAAGCAGTATGGAAGTTTCTCAAAAGACTGAAATAAGTATCCCCTTCAATCTAGTGGTACCTCTTCTGGGAATATTTCCAAGAGAGTTAAAAACAACACATAACAGAGATACATGCATACCCATGTTCACAGCAGCACAACTAACAATAACTAAAATATGGAAGACACCGAAATACCCATCAACGGACCAATAGATACACAAACTGTGATGTTTATACATAATGGAATACTACTCATCTATAAAGACAGGTAGGCTGGAGGCTTTTGTAGGTAAATGGAGGCAACTTAAGACCACACGCTTAGGGAAGTAAGTCAGAAGTAGAAGGTGAAATATTGAATGGTTTCTCTGATATGAGAGTCCCAGATCAGCATTTCATAGAATTCAATGTGGGAAATAATGGGAACTGGAGGGTCGAGTGGGGGAGAGTTGAAAGGAGAGAGGGGAAGGATCTGTAACTTTGCCATGATGTGTATGTCCACGAAATGGTCAAGATCAATGTAAATTTTATGTTTTGCACTTATACATGTCAATAAAATGGGGGGATGGCTTTTCTGCTGGAATCTCCACCAAGGAGACTCTTCTTGTCAGAAGAGAACATAGGCACAGAGAAAGGGCCATGTGGAGACAGAGAGAAGACAGTCATCAGACAGGCAAGAAGAGAGGTGTCATTAGAAACCAACCCCGCTGACACGTTGATTTCAGACTTTTAGCATCCAGAATCATAAGTTACATTTGTATGCTTTTAAAGCAGCCCTAACAAACTGATTCAAATATACAAATAACAAGGAATTATTTATAGATGGTTTCTCTCTCTCTTTCTCTCTCTCAGTGTCTCTCTCTCTCAGTCTCTCTCTCTCTGTCTCTCTCTGTCTCTCTCTCTCTCTCTCTCTCTCTCTCTCTCTCTCTCTCTCTCTCTCTCTCTCTCTCCAAAAGATTTCCTGCTATATTAACCAAGGTTAAAAATACAGGCAGAGAGAAAAAAGTTTCTATTGTTCTCAGGAATATCAGCTTATGCTGTTGTAGATTACTTAAAATAAAGACCATTAAAATGAAGAGGTGAAGTTCAATACTTTCAATTGTGCTCATGATTTGAATCCTACAGACTTTAGTAATTGATCAGAAGTCTAATTTTTGCTGAGAAACCCAGGGGAGAGATATGTATTTTAAAATTCCAAGAACATGGTTCTCCTCTAACCATAGCTCTCCCTAGGGGCAAAGAGACTTTGGGACCAGTGAAATGGTCATTTGGGAAGCTTCTTCCTTCTCTAGACCCATGGCTGTCATCCAAAATCTCCAAGTTACTTCTTGGGCCTGTGTAGGTGTCTTCCTCAAGTCTACTCTCTTGTGAGTAAACTGAATAGCCAATGTGTAAATCTTGATTCCAAGGGTTATATAGATAGTTATTTGGTGGTTGTGCACCTTGAATTCAGCGTGTATGGATGCGATTTGAGGAAGCAGGCTGGTATGTTCATATATGGTTTATGAGTTATGTTGCATACAGAACTGAGACAAGGATGAGAAGAAAAATGGGCCACAGCTTGTTATCTTTCACTAGCTGCATTCCAGAGCAGAGATCTGAGGATTTGAAACTCACTATGAAAGTATATGACCAGGTAGGAGAGAAGAACATTTCTAACTTAAACATTTTTATGATTTTGTGATTTTTACAAATTTTGGCATATGGCTTGGACCTGGGATGTCCTCCAAGAGCCTCCTGCATTTGGATGTTGTGGAGTACCTATGGGACCCATGTACTGTGAAGGGGTGTGTCCTGGTTGGAAGGGGCAGATCACTGCAGCTTGATCTGGACAGAGCAGATTACTGGGACAGGACCTGGAAGGGTATACGATTGCTCTACCCTTCCTCCCTCGCTTGGCTTCCAGTCTGCCATGCTATGAGGGCTCATTTTCTGCTTCTGCTATTTGCTTCCACCATTGCCAGCCACCCATCTGAGACCTTCTTAAACTGAGACATAAAATAAATCTTTCCTCCCCTAAGACATGGGTGTCTGATATTTTGTCTCAGCAAGAAAAAATTAACTAACATTAGTCTTCTATTTAGAATATTGACCTTCATTTGGGCTCCTGCTCTGTGAAATGAAAATGCAGGGTCAAACCTACTTCAGTTTAAGCTTTTCAGGCTCAAATTTAACCAAAGAAGAGTGAGAAACTGTTGTAGGCCTATCAGGATTCCCAGAGTTTCTATGATGGAGAAAACTAAAGTCACATTCCCACCTCTGAACTAATCACTGTGGGAATTAGATCCTTTAGACCTAAAGCTCTATCCTCAAAGGTTTAGGACAGAGATCCACACAGCCTAGTCAGACTGAAATAGGGGTTGGGGTGAATCCCATATAAAAATGGGAAGTACTGTTAGAAGGAGGAAAAACAGGATTTTTAAGGTAGGAGGCAGGCATGCTCCTGGAAACTGTCTGTTCCAGGATATTTGGTGCCTTATTTTCAGAATGGCCTGGAAGGACCTGATTAATCTTAAAGAGGAAACATGGCTACCAGGTAAAAAAGGGAAACTATGGACAGACAGTTTTGATGGACAAGCCAATCGAGGAGAAGGGAAAAGGAGAACGAGCACTATACCTTAGGAGACTCTGGGCATCTGACTACAGTTGTACTGGATATAGACATTTGAGTAAACAGGTAATGGGTACAGGTCTGATGTGAGGGTTGAATTCTGCAACACTTGCAAAGAGACTGAGGAACTTAACATTGCACTGGTGGAACAGTGTCTGGGTAAAGATACCCACAGGGAAGACAAAGATCAAGGATGTGACCAAGAAACAGAGGTGGAAGTTGACTGTCCCTGTCAGTACTCCAAAAACTAGACTCTAGACAAGAACTGATCTCTTGACTGTGGCATTTGCAGTGTTAGAACCATTATGACCAAAAGGAGATTTTTTACACACTGTCTTAGCTACTTTTCATTGCTGTGACTCAGTACCCAACATCCACAAATTTAGGAAAGGAAAGGTTTATTTTAGCTCACAGTTCCAGAAGGTTGCAATCCATTCAGGGACAGCTGGCAGCAATCAAAGTACATGGCAGAGACAGGAGTGGAGGCAGCTTCTCAGGAAATCACAGACAGGAGGGCAAGTTGAGACTAGTTGAGATTAGTCCAAATTGTAGTCCTAATCCTTCTCCCCAAGGAAGGCAGGATGCAATTTATATATCCTTCCAGATCTACGCCCAGTGATTAGCCCCTCCTGCATTCAGATATGGAAGGTGTGGCCACTACACACCGTTAATCCCAATTTACATGCCTTTAATCCTAATTTACATGCCTTTAATTCTAACCTAACTGTAATCCACCCCTCCAGACGAGGCCCCAATCTACCAACAGCACATGATTCCATAGACAATTCATTAACATTTAACTACATGAGACTTTTGGGGGACATTCCAGAGCCAAATCGCAATACACACTTATTAAATAATAAGTGTTTGGTGAAAAGATCTTTAGTTTTATTGAAGATTCTCAAATCATATTGATGCTTGTTCAACCATGACTCACAAAATTCTAAACCTTTTGTAAGTGTGGATTTTATTAATAGTCAAAAGCACTTAATGTCGCCATCACACAGATGAAGAACTAATCCACATCGTAGCCTATCCCTCAGCTGCAGACTTACTTTTCTGCCTTTTTCCACTTCTATTTCTACCACTTACTTTTCTTTGCCTACTGGTGTTCCAACATCTATGGCCTTAGTCTAAGTTGTTGCGTGAAAAAGTGTAGTGGCTTGTGTATGACAGGAACTTACCAAGTATTTGATTTATATGGAGGAAAATAAGATAAACGTTACAAAGTTCCTAATGTATACATCTTGATTCACAGAAATGTAAACCTGGAAAAAGATTTAGAATAACTCATCCACTTTTTTCCTCTCTTTGACAGAGAAGAATTCAATCTCAGAGAGTGACTGCCTCACGTGGGCACTGCATTTTAAAATCTGTTTTATTCTTTTCCCTTAATTGTTATTTTTAGTCTATACGATACAGAATAGTCACAATGAAGTTGAGGAATTGGTGCATACGTGAAGTGAGCATTTCAAACGGGTGCTGGGCTAATGAGAATTTCCAAGAGAATGAAAATCATTGCTTCCTCCTCTTCCTACCTATCCATACAGCAAGAACTACTGCTTTTCCCTCTTTTCTTCCTTCCTTCCTTCCTTTCTTCGTTTCTCTTTCTTTCATTCCTTCTTGCTTCTTTCTGCCTTTTTTCATTCCCTTTATGTGCTGGTGATTGAACACAGGGCCTCACACACACAAGTCATGTGCTCCACCCCTGAGCTACATCCCCAGCCCAAAAACTTCCTTTTCTATCAATAACTTGGAAACATTATTAGTTGTTTTTAAAAATAAAAAAAATTCTACTGGGAAAAAGATTTGCTTTTCAGGAATACTCAAGAATGGAACAAATCCTTAGAGATAATTTGGTTTGCATCTTGTTTAATCCAAGAATTCCTTTTTCTTTCCTTTTTGTTCTTGAAAATAAGTATCAGTAAATGATAAAAAGGATCAGCAATTCTAAAACATTGCTGCTAGCCCTGACCAAAGAAGATGGCTTTAAAACAGGGACTGTACATTAAACGCGAGGCAGCAGCAACACAGCCATGGGAAGAACAAGATGGAATTGTCCCCCGTGGCCTCCTGGTGCACGTGCACGCGCGTGCACGCACACGCACACTCACACACACACACACACACACACAAATACCATTTCATTTTATTTAAGCTGAAATTTCAAAATTGTACAGTCATAGTAGTGTGATAATCGCCAACTTGGTAAATGCTTTAACATGTAGACAGAGGAAACCAGCTAAGATGCTATCATTTGGAATAGCCCATCCACTCTTTTATTCATGTCATCATTAATATAGTAACCTAAAGAAATATTAAGGACTCCAACATGGAATTTTTCTGCTTCACACTTACTCTAGATTTTTAAAAATTATTTTTCACAATATATCAACCCTTAGCACGAACCAGCTTAGGTTATTTGGAATGCCTTTGATAGCTGAATACTAAACAACTTCTTCATGTTAAATCTTAACTATGTTTTCGCCATTTTTATTAGTGTATATATGCAATACACAATGGTGACATTGAGCTTTGTGTACATATATATCATGCCAACATTACAGTTCTTTCTCCTCTGCCTTCACGGCCCACCTGCTCCCTCCCTCATCCCCCCGACTCCTACCATCCCACCCACTTGGCTCTATGAATTGGCTCATTCTGGGCTTCTCCTTTAGAGAAACCATGCAACATTTAACCTTCAGAATTGGATTCACTTCGCTGAGCATGGTTGTAACTTGTGTTCATTCATCTACAAAAGTCTCAGACGTACGTTTCTAGATGGAAGAATGCTACTCTACTGTGCACATAGACCATGATTTTTGGTTCCCTTGGTCTGTTGCTGGATATTTTGTCGTTTTCCACCAACCGTTTAACTATTGCTAGTTGTGCTGCTATAAAAATGGGTATACATGTAGCCCTATTATATATTGCTTTTAATGTTTTTGGAAAGATACCTGGAAGAGATATCACTGGAGCAATAAATCTGTATTTTTACCTTTTAAAGGAATCTTCATGGTGGTTGCAGCAGTTTACAGTCCCACTAAGCAACTTTAAAAATTATGTTCCTCAAAATGACACTGGAGGAACCAGGTTAGAGCTCGCTTGTCTTTGCATTCTGAGAGTTTTGTACCAGCCATAAAATAAAACAAGGCTGCACCATCCTGAGGGCTCATTACCACCCTGTTATTCTAATATATCTTAATCTATTTTATTTATTAAAATTATATAAACCTTATTACATAAAAGTCAACTTATTTTTTTATAAATCAACTTCTAAACTAAAATGCCACTTAATATCAAAGACTCATTAGCTTCTTTCTTTTTATCCTGATAATCAATAATCTTCTATACAAAAAAAGATTTACAGTAAGTGATTGTCACTAAAACACACAAAACAGGAGCTGGAGGAATAGCTTAGAGGCTAAAGCGCTTGTCTAGCAAGCAACAGGCAAGCACTAAGTACCTGAGTTCAATTCCCAAGCATCTAATAAACTGGGTGAGGTGGCACACTCCTGTAAATCCCAGCACTTGGGAGGCTGAAGCAGGCAGATTGTCCTGAGTTCAAGGGCAGGCTGGACTACATAGTGAGGCTAGAACCAGCCTGGACCTCTGAGAGAGACCCGTACCCCACCCCACCCCCCAAAAAAACCCACAAAACATCCCTCAAAATGCATGGATTTTTCTTTCTATGTGTTCACTGTATCTCAGAACACTGTTGAACATACTAGTTTTTCTACTGGTCATTTCATTCTATTCATTCTATTTCATCCATTTCATTATATTCTCCACCAGTAGGATGTATTTTGTTTCTTTAACCCTCCTCCCCTTATTTTTAGTTTTTTAAAGTCCTTTTCCTAAAGATCATATTGGCGTTGATCTGGTAACCAAAAAAGAATTGCTTTGTGTACCATGACTTGCTTCAACTATTAAAATAAATATTATTTGTAGGTCTGAGGGAATATGGTGTTAGTCATTCTGAATCATGGGTTGCATATATAAGGGATAATCATAAAGAAATAAGGATAATTATTTAGCAAAACAGTTTCACAGCCAGACCTTCCACTGACCTGAAAAAATTAACATGGGTTGTAAGAAAAAAAAAAAAAAAACCCTGAATGATCTATTGCATTATTTACTATTTTCATGGGGGGGGGGTGTTGCAAATTGTTTCTAAATCTTTAGTTTTCTTCCCTTTAATGTTGAAAACAGAATAAAAATAAAGGCTCCCTATAATTTGTTGTCTGAGACACTTTTTGCACATCCATCTATAGATTCTTTTATGCTGTTTTTTGAGGCAAGGTGGATGGAATGGACAGTGGTGTGTTGAAATATAACATATTACAGAAAAAATCATTTTTACAAATTGAATATCTACTAAATGACTACCCAGATATAAGCTACACCAGCTTCCAGATCAAGCAATAGAGTATCACCAGCATTCAAGTTGAGATACTTTTGAGATGGAAAGTTGGCACTGTTTGTTAACAGCCTAACTGAGATTTAATTGACCTACAATAACTATGTATATTCGAATTATACAGGTTGCTCTGTATTGACACGTACCTGTAAGGTCACTGTCACAGTCAAGATGATAAACATACCCACCACCTAAAATTTTTTCTCAGCCTCTTTCTGGTCTCTCCTCTTGTTCTCCTTTTCAGTTTCCCAGGAACCATTGATCTAGTTTTTATTACTATAGTTTGTAACTTTTTAGAATTTTATATAAACAAAATCATATACTATCTTTTTCACTTGACTTCATTCACGTAATTAGAGATTCTTACAGGTTGTGTACCCAAACTGTTCGCACCACCTTCTAAGTAGCATTCCATCACAAGGACCTCCCGTAACTGGTTCATCCATTCTTCTGTTGATGGACATTTAGCTCTGTATTTTGGGATTGTTATAAATACAGCTGCTAGGGACATCTATGTGTAAGTCTTCATATGAACATTTGTATTTATTTTTCTTATGTTAATACCTGTGAGTGGAATTTCCAGATGGCATGATATTTACATCGTTAAAATCTATCAAATAATTTCAAAGTGGGTGTACCATTTTACTTTCTGTATAGCCATGTGTGAAATCATGTTTTTTCTGTACCCTTGGCAACAATTAGTATGACAGTGCTTTTAGTTTTAGTCCTATGAGTGAATATCTCAGTTTGGTCTTATTTTCATTGTAGCAAATATGTTTTTGTCCTCACTTGAGGAGGCTCTAATGATAATTACACAGCACAGCAGTCATTAAGTCAGAATATTCTTGGGCACATTAGGAGGAGCCCTGGAGAATGGAGGAGGTGGAGAGAGACAGTTTTGTAGAAAGAGAAAAGCCTACCTCGTTAGGTTCAGTTGCTGTGACAGTGCTTTATTATAGAGTTTCCTAACAATATATTCTTGGTACTGTATGAATTAATAATGATAATAATTAATATGGTTCAATTTTATAAAACACTGTAAATGGTTCTAACTTCTAAGAAGTCACAGTATTTATTTTTCTTAGAGCAACAAATCAGAAAATGTGTAGGATTATAGAGTGCCAAGAGCTTGTTTGGAGATACATTGCAAAAGACCTTTAAAGAGAAATTATAGAAAGCCAGTGACACTTGACTAAGCATTTTTGGACCATAGCTGTTTTGTTATGCACGGGAAAAAACATATTGAAAATTGCAAATGCTTATGCATATTCCACTGATATTTCTCTATTGAAACTGTCCTTTAAAATAAAATGATCTCTGTATAAAGATTACAGCAGCAAATGCAAGAGAGGATAAATTCATACTTTCAGTTAGACTTTATACCCAGAGCTCATGATGTCCAGTGACAATATATAATATTTCATATGCAATATTATTATTGCAATTACTCTGAACAAAAAGTTTATGTGTTTTGTACATAAACTGTCAAATATTGTTAGTTAGCAATAGATTCACTCCAAAAATGGAAAAATTTGTGCAATGGTTTTAGTATCAGGTTTCCAGATGACTAGAATTCTGCTTTCAATATAATCTTATGCACCTGAGATTTCATAGTGATGAGCAAAGTAAACATTTAAGCTGGAAAGCACTTGAAGCATTTGAAACACAAAAGGGTAATAAAAAAGCAAACCTCTCCTTAACCTTAAAGCCAGTCTTGAACTTCTGTGGATGACCAGTATATGGCCGAGAAAGCAATAGTGGGGTCGAAACCTCCCAGTCCAAAGTCTGACCCTCTCTTCAAGCACGCCTCTCATTTTCTTGAAGTAAGATATTAAGAAGCTTGGATATTAGGGTGAAATTTCAAATGGCAGCTGGAATTAAATTAGTCATTTGAAGGGTGCTGGCCAAATGGGGCTCAAAGCACAGAAAGGCCTAGGAAAGAACCCACTAGATGTAGGTCCGTTTCAGCGCTGGTCGTTCTCCATCTCAGTATGGACACAATGGGCTCAACAATCACTTGACTGCAATGTGTGAGATCTCAGTGCTTCTGGCGCTGACTATGCTTCCGTGTAGCTCCACTTCTTTCAAAGTACTCACCATGGAAAGTTCTACACTTCTTTTTGAAACAATTGCTGAAGCTACTGCAGATTTTTATTTTTAAATTGCTTTCATAGTCAATTTCCTTCCTCTGTTTTTTCTCTCTTCCACACGTACAACAAATACTTGACAGTCCATCTCTGACTTTCACCAAAAATAAGTTATCTAAACATTCGGTTACCTGTTTGTTGTATGCAGCTCTGAATGTCTTTCTTCCTTTTACAAATAAATTGTCTCCATTTCTCAACCATTCTCAAAGAGCGGTGACCTGCACCATTAAATATTTATATA
Source organism: Ctenodactylus gundi (assembly GCA_004027205.1). Lineage (NCBI taxonomy): Eukaryota > Metazoa > Chordata > Mammalia > Rodentia > Ctenodactylidae > Ctenodactylus > Ctenodactylus gundi. Next base: position 172,353 of record PVKB01003099.1, read on the forward strand.
TTGTAAGTGTTCTGCAGATTAACGACATTTTAAAAGGAGAGGTCCAAAGGCATTTTAAATGCCAGTAGCTTTGAAATAAGTGGCTAACTCCCAAGAGTGAATTTTCTCAAGGAAGAAAATTACTTTTGGTGCTTCATTTGAAAATGTTGTTAAAAGATGATTCAAATTGACCTATACATATTGTATATGTACATACACTCAATGTATGTGTTTGTATAATCTTAAAATATTTTGCATGTTTTTGAAAGCAAAATTAAAATGAGAAGATAGCAGTTGAAGTAAAATTAGCATGTAAAATGCCACGGGAAGAAACACTTCTCAGGAAAACATAAATGAAAAAGGGTCCTTGTTGATGATACAAGTCTCTTGTATCATTTTAGCCAGACAAGCAGTAATCAAAGTGTTATGAAAAGACAGTTGCATTCCAATATTTTTAACACAATTTAGGCTCAGCTCCATAGACAGCACATGAAAAATGTAAAAACCCATAATAACCTTTTGTTTTTAATAATCAATCTCAAAGTATATTTTATTCCATTATTTTAAGTTATCTTAATTCATGAAATTTTAAGAATAAGTTTAACTTTACCATATTTAATTTTTATGTCTTAATAATATATTCCCCGAAACAGTTTACCTTTTATGTAGATGTTTCATTTTTGTTACACACCACTGAAAAGTCAGGAATTACAAAGGCACACTGACACGTTTTAATAATTCAAAGAGCTTTCCACAATGATGAAGTCATACTGATGAATTCAATAGGAAAATGTTAAAACTACTAAGCCTAAATCATTCACTGCAAAACCAGGCATAATAGAACAAGAAAAATAAATGCTAACTACTCGAAATACTATGCTTTTTAATGCCAGGAAATATTGTTAAACCACGTTGACAGTTTTTCCTCTCTTTGGCTGAAGTATGTGTGGGCTAGTGACAGGGTGGGGCAGGGACAGAGACAAGCGCTTCCCTCTGGGAGTCAGGCGGCCGGCTATGGGCAGCCAGGGGAGGGCCTCGGTCACGTGTGCGCACGCTTCTTGCCAGCCCTATGTCTAGCCATCCAGTCACTGTCACCGCGACCTGTGCTCCTCACAGGCAGTCAGCTGCGCTGGGTGTCACTCTTGTGACATTAGGTGAGGAAAGAGAAAGAGCCAAAAAGAGAAAGGTCGTTAATAATTTCACTTGACACCAAACGAACCCAAAACTGAATTCTTTCAATTTTGTATTGCTTTGGAATTTGAAATTGATGCTTATCGAGTAAGTGTCAATGTAAAAAAAAAAATTTAAATCCAGAAAAATGGCAGTAGGTGATTTTTATAACCACGGAATTATGGTAAATTTTAAAATGAATTCCTTAGCATCAGCTATGTGGAGATTAACTGAAAGAATTCTATTAGAGTGACAATAAATAAAAACCTGCAATAATATTAAATTTTTGGTTTTAATTTATAGAAGCCCCTTTACAGATGATCATAAATCAAAAGCCATACCTCTGGCGTTCAAAGGATAACGTTTTTCACAATTTATTGAAGGCAGCATGACATTCTACAAGGAGTAACACAGCCTCTTTGAATCGTTTTGAACTAAGAGGCTAAGCTGGAGTTGGAATAATAAATTCTCCAAAGATGTTGATTCACTAGACTTTGAAAGGTATGCGAAAATGGCCACATGTGGAGGATTAACGAGAAGCTGTATTTTTAACATTCCAAATGTTAATGTCTCTTTGTGATAAGAATCCTTCTAATAAAAAAAAAAGATATAGTTGTACCTTAACAATGGTAACCTTGAAGATAGTTAAAACAAATGTATCTCTATTTTCTCTTTTCTTTTCTTTCCTTTTTTTTTTTTTTTTTTTTTTTTTCGTTCCTGGAACTGAACTCAGCGCCTCTGCATTGAGCTACATGCCCACCCCATTTTTAATTTTCTAATTTTGAGACAGGGCCTTGCCAAGCCACTAAGTTGCCTATGCGCCGGGCCCCGGCTCCCGATTCTCCTGCCTCAGCCTCCCTGCTGGGATTACAGGTATACGCCACCCTGCCTGGCTTATTGCTAATTTTTTTCTGCATATAAACATCCTAGCTTTGCATAGAATTGTGGGAACAAATGGTGGCGCCGTCTACCTGATCCCGCAGCTACGCTGGCACCGTGTGGGGTCGAGCGCAGCGTATGGCTCAGGGATCCACGCGGCAGCTACAAACCCCAAGAAAGCTTCTGGGGAAAAAAAATCACTAAAGGAAACACGGGGCAAATGAATGAACGAGAACACCCTTCTCTCCCAGCGAGGCCCAGCACCCACGCTACCATGAGACTGAACTCCAAAACGCAGGTGAAAACAGAGAATGGAGCCGGCAGCAGACACCGGCTGGAGCTAGCAAGGCGGCCCCGAGCTCGGCGGGCGGAGGGCCCGGGCGTCCTGGGATTCTGACCAACAGAGCAGATCTTGTCTTTCCATGTTGCTGCCTCCGTTTAGATCCTTCATGTCCCCCCAAAGCCGAAGGAGAAAGGCTCGGTTGCCAGCTCGCCCCCGGTCGGGGAGGGAGGTGGTAGGACCTTTCGGAGGTGCCCAGAGGGAGGAAGTCACGGCGGGGCAGGTGCACCCTGAAGGGGCGATGGGTGCGCAGCTTCGCTCCTGTCTGCTCGTTCTCTCCCACGATGCTGTCTCATCACAGACCCCAAAGTAACGAGCCAAAAACCATGGGCTGAAACCTCTGAAGCTGTGAGCCAAAAATTCTTTTTTTTAAGCTGATCTCTCAGGTATTTTGTTATGGAGATGGAAAGCTGAGTATCTTTTTTTTTCTTTTTGAGACTGGGTCTCACTCTGTAGACCAGCCTGGACCTGAGCTCACTCTATAACTCATGCTGGTCTGGAAAACTTGAAAATTCTCCTGCCTTGGCCTCCCAACTGGTGAGGTCACAGGCATGCATCACCATGCCTGCTTTATGTGGTGCTGGGGAATTGAACCCAGGGCCTTGCACTTGCTAAGCATGCATGCTAACTGCTGAGCTGCACCCCAGCCCATATTTTATAAGCTAGAAATCAGTCGTTGATGTAATGCAAGATGCATATTACTGGAGTTGCAGTCATCTATCTTAGACAAATTTGGTTCCCTAGTTCAATTCTAACTTTGATTGCTTAGGGAACAACTTCTAATTATATACATAATCAAGCTTCACTCACTCCCATTATGAAGTGGATCTTTTTTTTGTAATTTTTGATACTGCATGCCCAACATCCTCAAGTTTAGTGAAGATGTATTAGTTTTATATCAAAGTACTTATACCAGTAGAAACAATATCAAATATTTCCAAATTGTGCTTAATAGGGAGAAGTTTAAAAAATTAGTGGAACAATTATTAATTACAATATTGTCCTAGTACATTGGGAAATTGCTGAATTTATTAAACTATTTGCAATGGAAACAACATAATTTTATTATACTTTTTCTTTTTTTAGACAGGGTCTTGTTCCGTAGCCTAGGCTGGTTCTGAACTCACTATGAAGCCCAGGCTGGCCTCAGACTCAAGGCAATCCTCCTGCCTCAGCCTACCAAATGTTGGGATTAGAGTCATGTGCCACCACACCCAGCTTTATGTGGTGCTGGGGAATCGAACTCAGGATCTTGAGCTGGCAAGGCAAGCTGTTTAACCACTGTGCCATTCCTCTAGCCCCTACTTTTTAAATCTACTGTTCCTAATTACACAAAGACTTCATCTCTTTTATTTAAGAAACAAAGATTTGTACATATATTACAAATATTACCATTGATCCAATCAAAACCTCACCAACAGATATTAGTAATGTCATTACCTCAAATTTATATGGTAAGAATACTTTGACTAGCATGATATTTTTTAATAATAAAGATAAATCAACTTAGAGTACTTATTTGTTTTCTGGTAACAATGGTGAGAAAATAATGTCAGGTCACCCCAAGGTGCAGCGTCCAGATCCCAAGCCGCACATGGCCTTGCTGGCATGTGCTTTGACATTCTACATTTATGCCAGGTTCTGCTTACAGGGGACAATAAGATTGTGGAAGCACTAGGAAAAAGGCTACTCAAAAGCTTAAAAAAATTTCTAACTAACCATAACATGTTGCTTAAATGCTCTCGCAACCCATCTGATCCCAAATTACTGTGCAAGCCATAATATAAAAGTAATAAAATACTCTACAAAAATGTTCAGTAGAATTATAAAATTTAACTTAATTTGGAATTTCAGTCCTTTTCACAGACACTGTAATGAAGATGAAAATCCTAAAGGAAACCTGAAAGAAAAAGGACACAGCTACTCCTGGAAATACAAGTCAATGTTAGCTCCAGTTTCACGTTCAGACTAGGAAGCCGAAGTTCCAGATGTTACACCAGTTTTTAGAGAAATGTGATGTTTTCCAAGTCACAGCATCCCTTGAAAAGTGATATGTGGGTAATAACGATCATAAACTCAAATTAGTCACACATACCAGAGTGAATTACAAATGGAACCTTCTTCAATTACTCAAATGAACATAAATTATTTATTTCCCTCTGCTGACACGAAAGGGTATTAGTTCAACGTTCCTGAAGGATGGCATTTGCCACCCTGCACGGATGTTAGAGAGCTGACTCCCAGAAAAGGCTCAACTTGGCAGTAAAGCACTCCTGCACTCCAAAAGGTCACCGAGCCAGTTCATCTTTTCTTCGATTAAAGCCAAGTCCCATCCAAGTCCTCCAGCAGCTGGAAAGCAGCAGCTGTGCTGCTGTTCGCAGGGCAGCGCCTCTCCTCAGCTTCCCGGCCATTGCTAGGCGCTTCGGATGCCATTCCTCATCGGCACCCTGTGTCTTTGCATTTCCACCTCTACTGTCTACTTCCAGATATTTCTGTCCATTTTTACATCGTCTTAAGCCCAGCTGAAGATCACCCTCTCAGTGAGCTCTAGTGCGAGCCCCCCTGCTGGCCTTGGCCTATGAATCCCTCATAAACTCGATATGCATCTCCAGCCACACTGACCCCGCGGTTTGCCTGACCCTCCAGGCTCCCTCCTGCTGTGGAGACACCTTGGGTAACTCGTGCTTCCACTCTTCACCTCCCTGCTGCTTCTCATACTTTTAGCTGTGTTTGGAACTGCCTTTCCTATGTACCGCAAATGGGTCACACGCTGCTTTTCCCCCCCCCGTTTCAGTTCTTTTTCTTCCAACAGGTCACAATCTGTAGTTATTTTCTTGTTTCTACTTTTCTGTTCTTTTTTGCACTGTTCTCCCAAAGTGCAGAGAGCATTACCTGTCCTGCTCAGGTTGAATTCCTAATACCTGGCACAAAGCACAAACTAAACAAATGGTTGTCTGGTCTGCTTCATCCTGTGCAGGCTGACCCCATTCTCACGCTCTTCATTCTTACCTAATCAAGACAGAATGGACTCATCCCATGCCCAGCTTTACCGTAACTATTCAAATCAGCACGTGCCTTCCCCATGGGGGGAGCTGTCAGATGCCACCATTGCAGACGTCACTACTGGTCACTTTGTGCTATGGAATTGCTGCTTTACATACGTTGTCTCGTTTGCTCCATCACAACTATGTGAATAATTTAATCCTTATTTTAGAGGTAAGAAAACTGTCACACAGAAAGGTTAATAGTTTGTCCAAGGTATCACAAACAGTAAATAATAAGCTGAGATTATAAACCTTGTTGAGCAAAACACAAATTCTCCACCTGCCATGAGTTCTAGGAGAGAGAAGGGAATAGAGGAAGCTGGGAATTCAAGAACAAACGCTTGAAGAGAAGCACTTGCTTATAGATGCAAATAAGATGAACTCTGAAGAGGAAATGTTAGGGTTTGGACAAAATGAATGTCAGAAATCGATGTAAGAGGATTGTATCAGAAACAAACTAGAGCAACCTCATGGGGTGAAGAGACAGCAGTGGTATAGTTACCACATCTTGCCTCAGCTCTAAGCCCAAGTGGCAAAGGTTTGAGTTCATTAGAGAACTTCTCTGGGGCTAAAAACAGAATGAGAATAGAATGAAGGTTTCAAAATTATTGTGATACTGAAAGCAGTCCTAAGAGAGAAATTCATAGCACACCTAAGGAAAAAAAAGAGCAATCCCCAATAAACAACTTAATGATGCACCCTAAGGTCCTCAAGACTGAAAAACAATCTATATCAAAAAGTAGCAGAAGAAAAAAATTATGTCTGAGCAGAAAGGAAATTGAAACAAAAACAAAAACCAAAGAAACAATGAATCAAAGAGCTGGCTTTTCCAAAGAGCCAACAAGACTGATAAACCTTTAGCTAAACTAACCAAAAGGTGAAAAAAAAAAAACCCTTATCAATGCAATTAGAAGTTAAAAGGGTGAGATCACATCAGACACTGCTGAAATTCAGAGAACTATAAGCAACTATTTCAATCACTTTAACTCTGACAAACTGGCGAAACTAGAAAAAAATGGATAAATTTCTAGATATATGAAAACACCAAAACTGAACTAAGAAGACATAAAAACTCTAAATAGACCCATAACAAACATGGAAATTGAGAAATTGAGGCAAAAATAAACTCTCTGTCTACAAAGAAGAATCCAGGACTGGATGAATACTCAGCAGATTTTTATCAGTACTTAAGAGAAGAACTAACACCAATGCTTTTCAAACTGTTCCATAAAGTTGAAAGAGAACATTGCCAAACTTGTTTTTGGAAGCTAGCATTACCCTGAGACCAAAAACAGGCAAAGACCAATCTCCTGAATAAATATAGATGGAAAAATTCTCAGTAAGACACTGGCAAATAGAATCCAGAAAGTTATTAGAAAGATCAAGATTAAGTTGGCTTTTTGGGATGCAAGGTTGGTTTAATATATGCAAATCAATTAATGTAATGCACCACATTAATAAAAGCAAGAACAAAAATTATATGATCATCTCAATGCAGAAAGGGCATTTGATAAAATCTAACATCCATTCCTGATATAAAAAAAAAAACTCTTGTGGAAAATAGGTATGAAAGGACCTAAACTCAAACTGATAATAGCCATAGATGCCAAACCTTCTGGAAATACTATAGTAAATGGGGAGAAGTTGAAAGCATTTCCCCCTTAAGTCATGAACGTGACAAGGCTTTCCACTTCACTTCTATTCAACACTTTTCTCAAAACCCTAGCCAGAGCATCAGGCAGGAGAGTGAAATAAGGAAAACATGTCAGGAAGGGGGAAGCCAAACCCATTCTTATTTGCACATGGTATGATTAACTACACAGAAGACTCCAAAAAACTCCACTGTGAAACTTTTAGAACTAATTAACAAATTTGGCCAAATTGCAGGTTACAAAATTAATACAAAAAATCAATAGCATTCCTCGACACTAATAAAGAATTCACTGTGAAAGACTTGAGAAGAATAATCCCATCCCCAGCAGTTCTTTTAAAAATCAGTTACCTAGGAGTAAATCTAATCAAGGAAGTGAAGGACCTCCACAAATAAAATTGTATCATTCAGGAAAGAAATTGAAGAGGACATTAGCGATCAATCAGTGCAAATCAAAACATTACTAAGATATCATCTTCCCCCCTGGGGAATGACATTTATCAAGACCTCAAACAGCAATGGGTGTTGGTGAGGTTGTGGGGGAAGAGGCACTCTTACAGCGATGGTGGGACTGGAAGCTGCCGCAAACACTGTGGAGGGCAGTGCGGAGATTCTTCAAAAGGCTGAAAATAAATATTCATTTGATCCAGCAATACCTCTTCTGGATATCTTTCCAAACGAGTTAAAAACAATGTATAACAGAGATGCATGTATACCCATGTTTATAGCAGCACAACTAACAATAGTTAAGATGTGGAATTCACCAAAATACCAGTAACAGAGCAATGGATACATAAATTGTGGTGCATGTACACAGTGGAGTATTACTCTTCCATAAAGACAGATAGAGTTGAGGCTTTCATAGGTAAATGAAAGCAACTTGAGCAACTTGGCGAAATGAGTCAAACTCAGAAGGTAAAATATCAAATGATTTCTCTAATATGAAAAACCTGGAATATAAGAATTCTACTGAACAAAGTGGGTGTGACTGTGGGAGTCAGGGGGCAGAAGGGCGGGAGCAGGAGGGTGCAAAGCAGGGAGGGAAGGGATTTAGTGTTCACGTGGTATGTATGAGCACAAAATACTCAAGCTCATGAAAACCGTTGTGTATCTTGTGTGTGAGTCTGTGTATGTTACTAAAACTGAGAAAATTATTGTGATTCCTTAAGACCTATTCTCTAAGACTTGTAAGACTCCCCTTGTCACATGTTTCTGGTGGCTCTCCCCTCAGCCAGTGAATTTGAAGATTTCTTATGGCAGGCACCACCATACTCTTTTGTCAAACTGGTTATGAATGCGAGCTCTGAAAATGTCAGTAGGCAAACAAAGATTGGTAGGAGACTAGGGAGAAGCCAGGCACAGTCCCAGGTGACGGGAGGGCGCTGTGGTGAAATACTTCCTCATCCTAGAGAGCCAGGCGGTGTGGCATAGTCATGACCCTTTGTGTCAATTCTTACAACAGACTAAGTATGCTAAAAAAAAAAAGTTACAAAAGGCAATAGCTTTCAAATTCTGCAGCACAATTTATTTAAAAATTTGCTCCAGTTGTTACTTAAATTACAATGGCATTTAAAAGAATGTTTAGGTCCTACTTTTTCAACAATAAAAAGAGTAGACTTCTGGATACTTACAAAACAAAGGCTGCAACACAGTTGTTTACACAGAACAGTGGAGATCTCATTCATCTAAAATCTATTAATGGGGTTACTATGAATTTCCCTTAGGGAATATTCCAGCCCACCTTTTGCTTTATGTTCTCTGTCCGGCGCTTTTTATATTAAAAGTTTTTATAATAGAGAAACTTAAATAGCCATTTTTCTCTTTCAGTAAGAAGAAATTAGTTTCAATTTCCGTTACACATTTCTACGATTTTCCCATTAGATTGCTACCCCAGCTACGGAAGGTGAGTGCTGCACACATGGGTACACACGCCCCACACAAGCAAAGTAAAACTTGGACTGAAAGCGGGTGAGCCGAAGGCGCGGACACAGCGCTCTGTGGCTTGTCCTGTCAACAGGCACGTAGCTTTTCACTCATTCACCCTGGAGCGCCTGACCTTTGAGTTCATCTTACACGTGTAGACACTAGGACCCTGCTGCTGCTGCAACAGCACAGAGACTTTCTTTCCTTTTTTTTCTTTTTCCCCATTTTATTGATATGTACAAGTGCAGAATTTAAGGTTTACAATGGAGTTGAGCATTTTGTGCACATACTCTCCTTGTCAAAGTGACAAGGGCTTCCCCGCTCTCCTTTTGTCCCTCCCCCTACCCTCCTTACCCTCCCTTCACCCCTACCCCCGCCCCGTCCCCCTCTTTCCCTTTGTCTTTCGTTTAAAGTTCCATGAGATGGTTGTGGTCTGGGTCTCTCATATCAGAGAGACCATCCGATGTTTCACTTTCTGCTTCTGACTCACTTCACTAAGCATGATATTCTCAAGTTTCTTCCATTTGCCTGTGAAAACCTCCACGCCGTTGGACCTTACAGATGCATAGTATTCCATTGTGTATAAGTACCACAGTTTGTGTATCCATTGGTCTGTAGATGGGTATTTTGGTGACTTCCATGTTCCAACATTGGCTATGAAAGTAGGAGCTTCAAGAACTCCCAGAGTGAATCAAGCTGCAGACAGTTCAATGCATTATAAATGGGTAATTAGCATTTAAATGGAGGAAAATGCTTGTGAATAATTTTTTTAAAGAAGCATTTTTTTAAGTAACCAACCAGAGTGCTAGCATTTCAGGTGACAATCCTCTCACCTACAGAGCTATTGTCATTTGCCCCTTGCCCTCACCCTTCTAGCTGGCACTTTCTAACAGAAAGAAACAATAAAGTTAAGTCGTTCCCCATGCTTTTCCATCACAATTTGCACACTAAGCATTTTGGCATGTTCAATATATAATTTAACATTATACATTTATGAACAGATAGTGAAGAGACGTGAAAATTCTACCATTTTGATTATTTGGGCACTCAGAAAAGTATGTGAAAATTTTAACAAAATTTCTATGGGTTGTACTATTGTAATGATAAGGAATCATCACATTTCACCTTCAGGCCAACATCGGCTTTCCCCAATGCTGTATAGATTGGCTAGTTTCCTGTCACTGGGACAAAAACATCCAACATTCATAACTTACAGGAGGAGGAGAGGTTTGTTTTGGCTCAGGGTTTTCACTGATTGCAAGCCATTGTTGGTTGGAAAGGAGGAAGTGCGTGGTTGGGGGCATGACAGAGAAAAGGTGCTCAACCCATGACAGGAAACAGAGAAAGAAGAGTACCTGGAGACAAGAATGTGCCTGCAGGTCATATTTCCAGTGGCCTGCCTCTTCTAACAAGGCCCTAAGCCCTCATGGCACATTCAAGGTGCTGAACTCACCAATGGATGAATTCACTCATCAGTACAGCAAGCCCATGATCCAATCATTTTCCAAACACAGACTTTGGGGGCATTTTGTTTTATGTTATTATTTCATTTTATTTATTTTTTGAGATAAGGTCTTACTCTGTAGTCCAGGCCAGTCCTGACACTCATGATGTAGCACAGACTAGCCTAAAACACATGGAAATCCTCCTCCATCAGATTCCTGAGCAGCAAGGTTACAGGCGTGCGCCACCATGTCTAGCTTATATGGTGCTTGGGAATTGAATCCAGGGCCTAGACCTTGCTAGGCAAGCGCTCTTAACAACTGAGCCATGTCCCTAGCCCCTGGGAAGACATTTGAGATTTAAATCTTAACATTCTGTTCCTGGTTCCCAAAAAGACTCACTTCCATGTCATTGTGCACAATGTCCATGTTTAAGAGTGGCCGGAGGCATAACAGGATTGCTGAAAAGTCCAAAGTCTTCTCTGAAACTCAAAGAAAACCCTTAGTTGTAAGCTTCCATAAAAATAAAAAAGAAAGTGACATATTTGCAAGGGTTTACACTTTTGCACCTCTGAGCCTGTGATGGGTGAAATCTTGTCCATTCTTGAGATGTCTTTAAGCCATATTTTCTGTTGTCCTGATGAAAAGTACTCAGCTTCTTTTCAGTGTTAATATTCTCAGCAACCAAGTCATTCATGGCACCAACATGGCAGGTTCTTCCTTTTTTTTCCCCCACATTTTATTGATATGTGTACGTGCAAAATTCAAGGTTTACAATGGAGTTGAGCATTTTGTGCATATACATATCTTGTCAAGGTGACAAGGGCTTTCCCACTCTCCTTTTGTCCCTTTCCCTACCTACCCCTCCCTCCCGCCTCCCCCACACTACCCCCCTGTTTCATTCTGTTTTTCACTTTAAGTTCCATAGGAGTTATGATCTGGGACTCTCATATCAGAGAGTCCATTCGATGTTTCACCTTCTGCTTCTGACTTACTTCACTAAGCATGATGTTCTCAAGTTTCTTCCATATGCCTGCAAAAGCCTCCATGCTATTGGACTTTATTGATGCATAGTAAAACTTACCACATTAGCTTTTTGCTTCTCACTGTAGATCTGGCTAAAAGAAGCCAACAGAACCTATGTTACAGCCTGAATAATGAGCTGCTTTGAAATATCCTCTGCCAGATTAAATAATTCATTAGTTCACTGTCCTTAATTTTAGTCTCCCATTAAGTCTCAGGACACATATGATAAATAAAGACAAATGTTTGCCAGGCTGTTACATTGGCTGCCAGTATAACTGACAATTCTTATAACCAACTGAAACTCCTTGAGTCTGGTGTCTACTGTGCATACACCTACCAGCCCTCTGACCTTCTGAGCTCTGACCAGCATCTCCAATCCATCTCTGCTCACTCTGCTTATAGCATTTTATGGCTTTTCTCGCTGACATCTTCAAATCATCCCAAAGTCCTTCTATAAACCAGTTCCAAAGGCTTCTGAACTACAAGGAGAGGTACAGTCACAGTAAAGACTCCACTCATGGACCAATTTTCTGCTTTGGTTACTTTCCCATAACTGGAACAAAATACTAGCCATCCAGAACTTAATGGCAGAGATATTTATCTTGGCTCATTCTCTCCAGAGGATTCAGTCCACAGGTAGTTGATCCAAGGCAGAAAGGACATGGCGGAAAGGCATGAGGAAGGAAAAGTGCTCTACTGATGGCAGGCAGGAGCAAAGAGAGGAAGGAGCCAGGGACGAGAGTGTCCCCCATGTGACACTCAAGTACCCACCTCTTTTGACAAGGTGTTTCCTCCGGAGAGCACATTCTGGTACTGAACTTACCAATAGATGAATCTATTGATGTATGTAGCACCCCTGGATCCAATCACCTTCCAAACACATAAGGCTTTGGGGGAATATTTTAGATGTAGATCATAAAACACTACTTTTTGTGGATCTAACTAGCAAGTCAGACTGAGAAATATTTTCTTATTGTAAGAAGACATTGAGGGGCTGAAGAAATGGCACAGGAGTTAAAGCAAGCGCTTGCCTTGCAAGCGCAAGGCCCTGTGTTTGATTCCCCAGCACCACATAAAACCAGGTGTGACGGCCCACGCCCACAATCCCAGCACTTGGGAGCCTGAGGCAGGAGGATTGCTGTGTGTTCAAGGCCAGCCTGGGCTCCATAGTGAGTTCAGGAGCACCTTGTCTCAGAAAAATATAAATAAGTAAATACACTTAAAAGCCTGAGTATTTTTGAAGTAAAGGAGAATATAAACATGAAGTGTGAAAAAGCAGTAAATTACAGGATTGCAGGCTTTACATCATCAATAATAGGCAAAAAGGCCCAGGATATACATATTACCTATTTTGTCCTATTAAAATCTTCCTTCAGCTGTTTTATTTGTTTTTTTTTTTTTTTTTGCATTAGTATAGCAAGATGAATAAATACTAGCTGGCCTTCCAGTGATCTTTTTGGTCATCTGAGCCAGGGGTTCACAAGTTACATTTCATATACCATATGTGGCTGTCTACATATTTTTGTTAACAAAACTTTATTGGAAATGCATATCCATTTATGTATTGTATATGAGTATTTTCACACTAAAATAGCAAATTAGTTATGTAAAGGATTATGAAGCTCCAACGGCCTGTCTGGCCTGTCACAGAAAAGTTGACTGGTCTTTGATCGAAATAAATGGTTCCATTTCTTATTGTCCTCACTGGAAATTACACTCTTCAAACATGTTTGTCTGCTGTCTTCCACTCGTACCCAATGTATCTACTTTTGTCTGCTTGACCAAAACATCTCAGTTTTAAATTATCTTTTTTCTAGTGTATCTTGCATCTCATGTTTACATCTTTTTCTTCTCATGTAAAACTCTCAAAATTTATTTACCACTAATATAAAAGTGATCACATGTGATCTACATTCCAAATTGGGTCAATCAAAAGAAAAATCAACTCAATAACAAAAGTTATAATGAAGGCAATGTAAAGACTCATACATGTTCTAAAGCAAACACGGAAGAGATGAAGGAAGTCCATGTCCTTAACGAATGGTAGGGCATTTCAAACCCAGTCAACCCAGAATGAAACTCTCAGGATCTTCCCAAGTGAGTGACAGCTGCTGGGGGAGATGGCGTCTTGTATTGCCCAGATTTCTCTTCTAGAAATAAAATACTCATTTTTTTTCAGATGCCAGACCATTTTTTGGAATTTGCTGTCAGTCAAAAGGAGGAAGCTACCCTACTGAAAGAAGGGCACCCTACACCTGAATGCTGGTGATATAAAACCATGCGCACCTCGCCTGAACTTGGGACACCTGCACAAGGCCACTCTGGTTTCAGAGGGCTCCACGTGACTAGAAGACAATTTGACTTTTCCCTCTGCCTACTCTATCTCTGGCTGTCCCTTGCTTATGTTGCTCTTGTGGGCATCCCTCGTGAAACTCCGTCAGGCCAACCTCTGCCTTCGAGTCTGCTCCCAGGAATGCAGGGCAACTGCTCTCTCCCAATGCTCCCCCCATTCTTCCCTACGTTATTTTTCCAGTTCTTTATTTCTCACTCCTCTAAGACCCGTTTCCTACATTGCTGGATCAGTGTGCTTCCTCTCAATGGATTTATTATCTTTTCTTTAAACATACCAGTGAGATATGAAGGAAAATCTATAACTAGTTGTATAATTTGTGCTTTTGTGTTTTAATGCTTTATTCTAAGCTTTCAAAAATTTTCCTTAGGAAAAACAGCTATGAGCTCTGATTTTTAAATGTTTTACTGTTTTGTAACAGTATACTTAATCAGAAAATATTTAAAATTATGCCTCTTATATCATGCATTTAAAAGTCTTTATTTGATTATTGTTGGGAGAAATGTACAGTGAACACTCTTCTGCAGTAGCATTGTAATTTCAAAGTAATATGTGGTGAATGTTTAAAATTTTTTAAATGTATGGCAGTAAAAGACATTGTCATTAACCCCTAACAAAATCTTCCCCTTCTCCTTGAACACTTATCATTCTAGCCACTTTCAGAAGTAGGTCTGGAAGTCCTCATTCATGAATGTCTTTATGAAGCATGATCAAAAATACAATGAATATGGCTGCTGAGTGTCACCTCACAGAAAAGAGGGCCAGTAAAACATGACAGCGGGTTCTCACACACTTTATATTCGCTGAATTTGGCACCATGTGACTTCTGGCTCTTCCACAAGGTCTAAATGACCATGAAAGACGAATGCTTTGAATTCACTCAGAATGTTGGTGAAGTTATGACAACACAATTAAAGACACAAAACAGGGCATTCAGCACTGCTTCAGAAAGTGGCAACAACAGTGGAATAATTGTGTTCAAAGTCAGAGAAAATATTTTGAGAGGAATTAATGCCAATGGGTCCTCTAGTGTAATAATTTTTAAAATTTAAACATTAATTGTACTTTTATACCACTTTATATAGTGATAAAGGGGTCAAGAAAATAGAAAAACTGTAAGTATATATGCACCCACATTGGCACACCTAAATATACAAATAGATCTGAAAGAAGATAGACAATAATACAATAATAATAGGGAAATTTAACAACTCACTTTCAGCAATGTATAGATCATCCAGACAGAAAATCCACAAGGAAACTCTGGATTTGAACTGTACTTTATGAACCCATCAGAGATAGACAGAAGTCATTCAACAGCAACAAAATTCACAGGGTTAAGGGCATCATTCTTCAGGATAAATCATTTCCAGGCACAAAATAAGGCTTAGTGATTTTTAAAAGATTGAGATCATATCAAGTATCTTTTCTGACCAGAGTAGTATGGAACTAGAAATCCATAACAGAAAGACATTTGGAAAATTCACAAAAACATGAAAATTAAGCAACATGTTCCTGAACAACCAATGATCAAAGAAGAATTAAAAGGAAATACTGTGCAGTAGTAGGATACAGCAAAATTTGTTCTAAGGGGGAATTTGTAGCAGTAAGTGGCTGAAAGAAGAGTCTTGAATAAAAAACTAATGTTACAAGTGTGAGAACCCTAAGTAGAACAAACTAAGCCCAAAGCAAGAACAAGGAAGGAGCAATGACAAGAGTAGAAATACATGAAGCAGAAACTAGAAAACAATCTGAAAGCGCAACAAGACCAAGAATTTTTTTTGAAAGATAACTCTTCCTTCCTTCATTCCCTCCTTCTTTCCTTCCTTCCTTCCTTCCTTCCTTCCTTCTTTCCTTTCTCTCTTTCTTTCTTTGCTTTTCTTTTGAGACAGAGTCTCACTCTCTGTCCAGGTTAGTCCTGAACTCACTCTGTAGCCCTGGTTGACCTGGAACTCACAGCAATCCTGCCTCAGTCTCAGGAGTAATGGAATTATAGACACGTGCCACCATGAATGGCTAATTTTTATGTGGTGTTAGAGAATCAAACCTGGGGCCTTCCACATGCTCAGCAAAGCTGTAACCACTGGGATACACCCACAGCTCTCTTTCTTGATAGTTCTGTTTATATTCTTGAAAACTGCTTAAAAAGGGAAAAATCAGGCAGAAAATTCACACAATATATTGAAAATCTTACCATCGAAGAAACTTCTTCCTTCTCTCTCTGGAAGATCTATTTATTATTATTAGTTATTTATTCATCAAATCCTATAAAAAGAGAAAGAAAACTTATCTTTTCAAAATCTTTCTGACAAACAAAATCAATGACAATTTACCTAGAAACATTCACCAAAAAAATACTCATCAATAATCAAAGGATTTCTACTTTGAGATTTAACTTTTATTGTTACTTTAGCCCTAAACGTTAAATTAACAGTAAGTCAAATCTCAGAGTAGAAATTCTTTGATTATTATTATTCTGTTTCCCTTACACAACCCTTGACATACATTTTCCCCAAGACTCTCTCCTGGATTTAAAAAAAAAAAAAACCCAACCTACAAATTCAATTACATGCTATTTCCTGTGATGAATCTAGTGTAATTAGTGATTCTCGATCTGTAATCAGTTTCTACCTATACAGTTGGAGATATGCAACTTTCTACTATTTTCAAAGCATTCCTCCTAAAAAATTCTTTGAATTTTAAGTACAAGTATTGAAATGCTGCTTGATTCCTGAAGTCTTCTGGTTTGATTTCAACACTAGGAACAAGTAGCAGTCGTGCTGTGCTTCAGCCCCCTTCTGAAACAACTTTCTGAATTGCTTCACAATTTCATTGTTCCCAAAGCAACTTCCACAGGATGAGACTAGGAGTTAGCAACCGAAGACATCTGCACATGGCAGATGTTGCTATTCATTCAATTTTTGTAACCAAGCTTGGTTCCCAAGCTTTTCTGTGTTGCTTTGTGTGGCGCCTCTGCTGCCCAGAGTGCCACAGTAAACTGAGTGGCCCCCAAATTGTGTTTAATAGTAATTATACAGGATCCTGAGGTACCCTTTCCTCAGTCATATTACTCTGATCTAAGAGTGTTATTGGCCCAATTACTCAAGTGAACAGAAAGCTCAATCTCCTGACTCCACTTAGGGGTCTAGGATCCAAGCCCATACAGGAGTGGCAGTGGCCCCCCTGGGACCTGGGTGATGAACCAAAAGAAGCCAAGAAACATGGCTTGAGTCCTGAGTAGGGAGAGACTTGACACTAAGGAGAAGTTTAAAGGATCCAGCTGCCAATAGTGGAGCTGGGTCACCTCAGTTTGGAGGCAGGATAAAATGAATTCATTGGGGGAAGCCTGCAGGGATTCCTTGAGGCGAATTCCTACGATTGTTTTCTTTGAATTTTCTCAGTTGAATGGGAATTGAAGGAACTGAAGAAGCAATTAATTCCTTAATATGGTTGAAAAAAAAAACTAGCACTTGGGAATGACCCCAGGGCCTTCATACTGCACTACCTCCCTGGTCTTTTTTTAAAGAAAAATTTTATATAAGACAGGATATTCATAATTCACTAAGTTGCCCCACGTGGGCTTAGACTTGTGATCCTCCTTTCTCAACCATCCCAGCATTCTGGGATGAAAGGCCTGTGCTCTGAGCTTGGCTGCGATGAAAAATTTTAACTTCTGTGTCAATATTACAATTTACCAATTCTAGAGTAATTATTGAGGTTACAAAAGAAAATCTTATAAGTGAGAACAATGAAATCTCATGTTCCTGACTCATACTTCAATTTGGGTGCGTGGAATAAGGAAAGGAATGCTTCCCAGTTGTCAGTTACTCAAGCAGCCTGGGCGTCCTATCAAATAAATGGAAGCACTTGCCAGCAGGGTTCCAGTTGTAAACAGGAGTTGCTTCTCATCTTCCATAAGTATAGACCTGATGCCTGCCCAAAATAATTTAGAATTAGATTTATTTTCAGAGTAAGTAGAGTTATAGTTGAAATTATTTTATTGGCTAGACTATAGTATGTAATATTTTATCAATAAGTAGAATTTTCCTTTTATTTGTCCACCAAAACTAAAATATTTAAGAAAAATACAGTTAAAATATATTGAATTTCATTTAAGATAAATACACATGCAGTAGCTCTAACGATCACTCGTTTATGCATGTCCCTCATTAGGATACAAGCTTTATGGAGGCTCCATGAATCCCATCTTTCCTGTCATCATTTTACCTTTAGTGACAACGACACCACCTATTGCCTATAGATATTCAATAGAGATTTGCTAAAAGAAAATTGACTGTTAGGGAGGCACCAGAATATGAGCATGCATGTCCTTTTTATACTTAAAACTTTTCAAAGTGCTTTTTTATGATTATAACTGCTGAACAACAAGAATATTACATCAGAAGTTGCAGTCAATATTTTGATGCTTCATTAGTCACACAGGGGTACTTAAAAGAAAAGACTAATGTTTCTATAAGAAATTTGGTTTTGTCAGTGCTAAAGAGTCCCTTGTTGAATTATGAAGTATATTTTATTATGAAGTATAATAAATCCTTAAGAGGATCAATTCTTCTAAAAGAATACAGCAAACATTTAATCAACTAGGCCTAAGAATATCGCTGGAAGAAATGTGAAAAGAAGATATGGTAGGTGAATAGGAAAGTTCACTCTGAGCTCAGTGCTACTGTTGGGCCATATTTTTGGAAAGGACTCAAGATTTTCTTTTTAAATTGTACGTAAGAGAAACCTTGGTGACAACGCTCACCCAGGCTCCTTCCCTTTGGGTGTAACTCCTCACTTTGTTCATAAGCTCTATGCAGAAAAAGTGGTGACAGTTCCAAGAAACCACGATCTTAGAAAGTACTTTTTTAAAAAAAGGAAAATAAATTAAAACAGCATTTTCTTACTTATATAATGTGCTCTACTCTTCTTTTCATAGTTGTTAGATAGGCAAAGAATAAGATCTTCTGTCTTATGTTGTATTGTCCTTATATGTTAAGAAGGAAAGCACATAAACCTTAAAGCTAGAAAAATACAATTTTTTTTTAGAAAAGAAAAAAATGAATGTTTTAAATAAGCAAGGAGAACATTTGGCCAATCCTTGACTTTCTAGAAGCACCTTTTACTTAGAGATGAGTCCATTTGTGTTCACTCGGTTTATCTTTATTTCTATCTATCTCATTCTTCAGTCTTTCTTACAAAGGGATTGTGATCTGAACAAAGAACATAACCCCCAGCTGGCCTGTAGGAGAAGGAAGGAAAAAATTGCAGGCAAGTATGAACTATGGAAACACTTCCCCAACCTTTTGAGAACTCCCTTTGGGAAAAAAAAAAAAAATGTCTTCTGGATGTACTCCAGGAAAAAAAAGTAAAAAATAAACAAAAAAAATCTCAAAAGGGAGATGATATGAGAGCTAAAAAATTCTCCCAATTTAGGGGAGCAAACTGACCTTCTAAACTAGAGTAGGACACTGGAACTTTCAGAAAATGTTCATAGGAAGGAAATGAAAACATTTAAACAAATACAAACATAAATGATCAAAATGATGGCAATTATGGTGTGGTTTATTAACAGGAAATATTGAAAACAATTGAAAACTTGAGGAAATGTGAAAACAATAGGAACATTACAATGTGCACATGAAGCAAACCAAAATGTAGTGTGGTTTTGGGAACTAGAGAGTAAGGGGAGAGAGTTCATTTGGCATTAACACTTGAGAACTGTCTTTCAACCGATGCCGTTTACTGACATGGAATTGCATTTTTTATTTCCATTATTGCTGCTAAATGAACACTATTCATATAATTATGTTTCACTCTTCTCAGTAGTTTAAAATTTTTTAGACTCAAACTATAAGTAAACGCTCTGGAATATAATTGTAGCCCCAATGGAGTGCAAATATTTCATACTTGATAAGCTCAAATTGATGAAAAACCTTAGAGAGTTTAGGAGATGGAAGAAAGGGTACATAAAAGTAAATAGAGGAAATTAGTTTTAAAAAAATAATCAGAAGGATTGACACCTAGAAACATAGGATATTGCTGAGCATGATGACACAGGCCTGTAATCCTGAACTCTGGGAGGCTGAGGCAGGAAAATCACAATTCTTAGCCCAGAATGGGCAACTTGGTAACTTGGAGAGAACCTGTCTTAAAATCAGATATAAAAAATGGGCTAGGTTTGTAGCTCAGTGTGAAGGCCCCGGGCGCAATTCTCAATACTACCAAAAGGAGGGAGGAAAGAAAGAAAGAGAAGGAAAGAAGACAGAAAAAGAAAAAAGGGAAATTGCTTAAAGTCAAAAAGATAACCAACAGAGGAAACATTTGTAAGCTTAAATTCTAATAATTAAAAACAATGAAAAGCAACAGGTAAAATACAAAATAGTGAAATGATGATATCCACTACTAACCACAGAATAAACACATGCATACTGTGAGATAAATTTTTCAAACTTCACGTCAGGAAATCAGTGGATAACACAAAATTAACAAATCATGAAAAGATGACACAACCATCCAGCTCAAATGTATAGTCGTCATCACCAGAAGAATGACCAAAAAAAAAAAAAAAAAAAAAAAAAAAAAAAAAAAAAAACACTAAAAAGAAACTACTTCAGGGAAGGAGGTGGTAGAGGTATAGCTGGAGATTTAAGAAAAAAAGGCAATTTTTTTCATCTTTCAACTTTCTACACTTTAAAAAAAACTTTTTATTACCATGTGAATATATTATTTTTGTTGCATAAAAAGAGTAAGATATTTTCCACTCACTGGCTTAGCACTCTTTTCAATGCTATGACCCCAAAGGGCTTTCTTGTTAAAAGAATCAAAGGCACATACTCAGTCAGGTAAAAGTAATAGGCACAGCAAACCCATAAGAACGCCGTCAGCAAAATGGCGATGAGCACCAGCATCATAATTCCAAACAGGTCAACTGAAATGGACGAAAAACAGGGCCCACAAGAGAAGAGCAACCATTTCTCACATTTTTATCTTTCCTTGCAAGGTACAGTCTAATTCTTAAATCCACATTTGCCAATAATTATTGGAAATAATGATATAAAAACAATCATCACATATTCCAGTAAAACTATCATTAACAAAACAACAACATATAAAAATAATCTAAGTGGTTAAAAGGAGGTAACATATGAATCTTTTCTCTCCCTTGAAACTATTAGGCCATCGGATTCTTTTTAAACCTCTAGTTTCATTCCTGGTACTTTCTGATCAGACAGGAGAGCAGCTCCTTCCAGTTGCACCAAGGTAGCTCAGAGTGGTTGGTCGCTGGTGTCGGCAGCTCTTTGTCAAAGTCCTCTCGCTCATCAAACCCAATATTGCAGGGAAAGCAGATTTCTACCTCTGAAAATCTTTTCCTACTCAGAACTATGTAGCTTACTAATTGAGTATACTGGAAAATGAAGTTAGAAATAAGAGACTGGATTTCTGTTCACACTAAGTACATGAAATATTACTTCATAAGCTACAAACACATGTGGTTTGAATATACCAGCTAGTACCTGAAGCAGACAGAGATTTGAGGGCAAAATTGTGTATTTTTCCCTCAATTAAGAAAAAAATAGACAATTGATCATTCTGGGTTAGGTTTTCTAATATAGTTAGGATTCACCTAGATAGAATTTTGTTTCAACTTTTAGGGAAAATTTCTTAAAAGATACAAGTATGTGTTGCTGACTGGGTCAGTACCATGAAACATGACATAAGTGTAATTTTATGAATATCAAGATTCTTTGACAACTGACACCTGCTCAGTCATAGCGAGCTGTCATTCTGAAAGGCAGCACTTAATAGAAAGTGTATTAATGTTTTAACAATGTTGTAATATGCCACAGGACTTAGTATATTCTCATCTGGACTAACTCTTCAGAAACCCCTGGGGTCCCCGGGACATTAGCACAAGCATCTCTTAACTACATTATGCATATCATACATCAGACATTTTTAGAAATGAAATTTAAAGTTCTTAACAAATGGTGTGGTGAGGCGCCCCCTGGTCAGAACAAATGCTTATTTAATCTGAATCAACACTGGCTGACAACAACCAATAAATGAACCCTGAACTTGTTTTATCTTTAAACAACGACTAAAATAATTTTAAATCCTCTATATGTAGCAAATTCCTACTATTTACAAATCAATTAAAACAAAAATATGGAAGTTCAAATAAGGCCTACTCACCTCTACAGTTTGCCCAAAATGTAGAACTGAAGCTACACCTGTAATGTGGAAAATGGTATTTTTTTACAAATTTTTTCCTCACTGCACCAAATACACTGTGTTTGGAAAGAAAACAAAAGCAGTGTGCAAGTACAATAACCATATCATATCGAATTTTTAGCACTGCTCAATAAGTATTCTATAAATAACAACCATGTGTTATTTATTTTTATTTTTTGCAGTAGATGCCTTTGGGGGCCTGCTGAGGTCCTCTTTACCAGGCCCATGCATCCAGATCTCAGCTGCAGTAAGGGCTGACTGCTGGGGGCTCACAAATTCCACCCCTCTTGCAGGGCTGATTAGCCTCGGAGGAGAAGGCCCCTTCCCTTGACATTACTAATGCCAGGCCTGAAACCGACTCACGAAGGATCCCACAGGGGGCATTATCCCCTCAAGTCAAGAACAACTATCCTTCATGGCATTTTCTTCTAGGAGATGCCAGTAGCTCAGGATAGCTGTGGGCTTTAGCTGAGACCTCATTTGTTTTCTTGGCTCTTGTCCCTTATCTTCTCTGATCTCACATTTCTTCGTGGAAATTTTCTAAAGAGAAATCATCCCAAAATCACATGCACCCTAATCTTCTCAAACACTAGACACAAATTATTGACAATAACAAGAGGCTGAGACAGGAAGATTGCCATGAGTCCAAGGCCAGCCTGGGCTCCATAGTGAGTTCAGGACCAGCCTGAACTACAGAGCGAGACCTTGTTTCAAAAAAAATGGATATATATATATATATATATATATATATATATATATATATATATAGACAGTACTAAGGATGTCATTAGATAGTTTTTACAGTGTCTCCCTAACTCTTTGCCATTCTTCTTATCCCCAGCATTCCCTTGTGTATCTGTCACATGGAGCCTGGGGGTTGCTGTCACTAACATCCATCCACCTTTTGTTTACCAGAGGTCAGATAATGCCATGAAAATAGAAAAATTGACTTCTAGTTTCCTTGTTGAAACAAACCAGCGAGAGGTGCCATGGGGCAGACCATCGTGGGAGATGAGATGAGAACAGGTTACTTTTTAAAAAATGAGAACAAGGCAGTAAAATGACTGTAACCTAGGCCTACCGTGTGACAGGTGTCATTCTCAGTCTGTCATATATATTAACTCCCTTCATCCTCATGACAACCCAGTGAACTAGATACTGTTTTGTCCACTTTATAGCTGAGGATAACAATGCACAGAGTGGTTAAATGACTTACATACCATGATGGCATAATTGGCCTGATAAATGGGGGAGCCTGGGTTATGACGTCTTGCCACACATCCTAAAGCCAGCAGAGCAAGGATTTGCCTATGTCTCTCAAGCCAGCTTTTGCTGCATGTTTGCTAAGATCAAAGATCAGGTCAAATCAAAGGTGACACTGCAGCCACTTAGGCTGAGTGGGCCCTGTCCTCTCGGAATGTTCCATAAACACTGGAACTGTAAAGACAAGGTCTAGATTCAAGGACTGAAGCGTGCAGAAACTCCTAGCACTGGTTATTAGTTGCCAGAGTTTGTAGGAATCAGCCTGTGCCATTTAGCAGAGTTTTAAGGGAGATAAACTTCCAGAGTACCCCTCAACTGAGCAGAGAAGAGCTTGTGGTTACTTTATTGCTGAGTTGGTTTCAAGACCCCGGTAACCAAGACACAGCCTACGAGCTCCTAAAGCGATGCAGCCCTCAGAAGAGACATTCTCTCTTATGTCTCTCTCTGACAAAGACCTGGAGACCAGTGGAAAAGGAAGCTCCGTCAGTGGCCACGGCAGGGCAGCCAGACTGGAGCAACCGACTGACTGCTAAGCCGGGAAAACATCACAGAGTCTATTCTAGACCCAATTTCCCAGAGAATCAAGGCCCCTCTATCCTCTTGTGGAGGATTTTTGTTTTTAACGGTTGTTATCCTACCTTTCCTTATTCTATTGAGTAGTGGCTGGGGGTGGGGGCAGTCGGTTCAATTGACCGTACGTGGACCTGGGAGAACGTGGAGCTCCAGGAGCCACATCTGATGGTGATCAAGCGCAACTTCTCAGAGCCCGCAGATTTGGCGTCAGGCAGTAGCTGAGAGTAACTTTTGATAAGTGCAACCTGAGTCACGCTGTTTTCCAGGGACGTGTTGATGTTCGGCTAGGTCTGGAATGTCCCCCCGAAGCCTAAGGTATGCGGAAGGGAACTGAGCTGTGGGAGTGAGCTGGATCATGTGCATTGGTCTGTTGATTTTACAAGCTATAGAGAGGCAGGGCCTGCTGGGAGGGCAGATCACGAAGGACATGCCCTGGAAGGATACTTTCTTGCCCTAGTTTCCTCCCAGTTGCTCTGCTACGTGTCGCAATGCCACAAACAATTTTCCTTTTGGTAAGCCTTCTTCCATGTCCTTCTGCCCATGCCAGCCAGCCGACCAAGCATGGGCTAAGACCTTCTGAACTGTTAGCCAAAATAAACCCTGCTTCTTTTAGTTGTGGGTGTTGGCTATGACACCTGCCTGTCTTGTAGCCCCATTCTTCTTCTGGTAATTACACCCTGTATCCTTTGCAGACCTTTTCTCCCAAGTCTTTGTGGTCCTGCAGCTGTCGATCGGCTTTGCCCTTTCCTGCGACTTGGATGGTCATTTCACCCAAGCAGATCATGCCACTGTCCTGCCACTAGAGAGGGACTTCAGGCCTACAAAGGGTCAGTTAGAATCTTCTTTGAAGTTATTTCGAAACACTAAGAGATCTGTTGGCAGAAGGCCTCTTCTTCAACAAGACGGAGGATACTCATGCACTGTGAAAGAAAATCAGGTCATCATGGAGAGGCAGAGTGGGGAGATGAAAGGAAAGAGGAGTGCAACGGGGTCCTGTGGGCATGGCTGAGCAATCAGTCCAGGCTACCTGACCTCGCAAGCCTATGAATTTCCCTTCTTATTAAACTAGTTTCCATTGGGTAGTCACTTACTACCAAAGGGTTGTGTTGCTTCAACTACTTTAGCTAAGGTAAAGTCTTCAAAAGACTAGAACTCCACATTCATTGCCTCAGAGAAATGGTACAATTTATTCAACATCCCCAAATTAATAATGTATAATTTAAGATAAATTACATGAATTTTTTACGTAGCTAAGGAATATGACCCATATAAATATGAGGTCTTGTCAACTTCAGCCTCTTAAATGTGTGACAATCAAGAAGTCTGAGTTTAGATAGAGTGATGATTATGACTGTTCTATGGGAAAGTTAAAATGGTCATTTTAGGGTAGAAATCTGTTTTAATAAGCTTATATGGACCTCAAAATTGCTATTTTTATGAGAAAATATCATTAAAATAAAACACAGAAAAGGGAGAAGTATGTAATAATGATTAATGGTTTGTTAACACTACAAAAATGGCTTCATGTCACACTGGGAAAAATACAGTGTCACTGTGCAGAGCAGAGCTTTAAAGCAGTGGGCACTGAGCAGAACCCAGGGCACCTAGGAGCGGAGTAATGGAGACCACGCAGGTGGATGTGTCATTTGGGCTTACTATACTGTATGCCAATATGGAACTCTCCCACCACTCTTCTACTCACTTTCCAACCTGAATTCTGTTCTGTTCTAACATTAATACTGTTACATTTGCTTTCTTCTTCAATAGCATTTTGCAAGACTCCTTTCCCATTAAGTTATTATTTGCTCCTTCATGTTCTTCAGTGGCTTCCAATTCACACACGCTTGAGCTGTGACTGTAAATTTTTGAGAGCTACTTTCCACTACGGCCTAAGATGAACACTCCAGGCCAAGAAGCGCAGTTACGGCTTCCTCGGGCAACCTCTCCCAGTGGCCCGCCCGCCTCCACTTCCTATTGTACCAGGACCGGTAGGCTAGAACAGAGCTAGTGGAGCCAGAAAACTTCAGCTCTTGCAGACCAGACTACTGTCTAGATTATCTATGATTTTTCATTTATGTATTCATGTTCTTTTTGCTATTCTTCATCATTTTAATAAAATATTTTGAAAAATTCCAATGTGACTTCATGGTGTTGGAAAATCAAAGGAAAGATTTGATTCTATGCTTGGGCCTGTATTTTAAGTGCTGTTTGTAAGGAGAAGGGACCAGATTTGCACCGGAACAGTTTCTCATGAGCTGTGGATGGGAGAGACCAAGAGATACAAACAAGAGAGAAATTTATGGGGAAATCGAGACCTAAGGAACCACACAAGTACCCAGTCTGTGCTCTCCCCTCCCCATCACAGGGGATCAGTGCAAAGTGGAAATTTGTGGGTTGGGTTTTGCCAAAGAAGACAGATTTGCTTACACATGTGAACATGGCTTAGCACTCTACAAAGGACTCAACCAAAGTTACAGTGTCGTCTTAAAACTGGCAACCTTGCCTTTACAGAGCTTTTTTCAAGTAATTCCATATCTCTATTCTATCTATACAGATCCCATCTGGGATGTTAAAAACCTTATTTCCAGGTTTATGAATTCAACTCAGCCTAGATTTTAAAGTTTCAAAATCCCTCCAGCTAGGGAGGAAAACTAAAGGAACACTCCAAAATGAAGTAATTGGGGCTTAAGAAAAATCAAATTGCCTGGGAGTAGTGGCACATGCCTGCAATCCCAGTACTGTGGGAGTTTAAGACAGATGGGTCCCAGGTTTGAGTCTAGCCTGAAACATAGTGGTCTAGTAGACTCTGTCTAAAAATTAAAAATCAAAAGGGATCAGGCTGTAGTTCAGTGTAAAGGCTCTGGAGTCACTCCCAAGTACGTAAAGAAACCAAAACAAACAAGAATCATTTACATGATTTATTAACTGACACCTTAAAACACTAAGAAAAAGGAGCTATAGCTATTAGTATGGTCAGATTAGAAGAAAACCCAATATCCTGCTCACCCCATAAAGCTCATATGCTCTGGTTTAGGTCATACATAAACCAAGAAAGAAAAAAAAATGCTTTTCTCAAATTTAAATCTGTTTTACTCCACTTTTTGCATTTCAGATAAAACTAATTTGATTCCAATTTAAGTGATCTTCCCCAAAACCTCTAGAATCTTCAAGAATGTCTTCCTTCAACACTAACTGGTAACTGTTGAGACAGACATTTCAGTGGCCAGGACAGCACAACCAAGAGAAAACCGTGATGGCGCATGTGCAGCTCTGGCCTTTGGGCACTGGGCCGCTTCCCCTGCTCTATCTTGTCCATCGTTTTCTGCTTGTTCTTCTGACCGAAGATAGGAGAAAATCCACTCTTGGAGACGTTGCTAAGCAGTTGGATGAGAAAGAGGGAGAGGAAAATTGGCAGGAAGATATGGCCCCACGCCCTCAGGCAGTACATCGCTCCTCAGCCTGGCAGTCCCAGCCAGTGCAAATGGGCTGGTCACTAGATACTGGATTGGACAGGCAGAGCCTACTCAGGGACTGTAACCCATTGCCGCCTTGGGTCCCGAGGCTGGCCCTCCCACTCTCTGGGTCCCAGCACAATTCACAGAACCTTAGAACCCTTAACAGTCCATCCAGAATGTGGAATGTTGGCAGAGCAACCCTGGTCCTTGAGATTGAGCTTCCTGGGCTCTGAGCACCCCCATATACATTTTTTCCACTTGATGGAGGTAATTTTTCCCCAAAACCCCCAAGATTTTATCATTTTTGAGAAACATATGGATTCTAATTTCCACTACTCTGAGCTATAAAGTAGTAGCTCTTTCCTGGTGGCCATTCCTCAGATGTAAAGAACCTACTACCCGTCCACTCCACGGGAGTGGTCGTGCCATCAGTATGCGGTGTTGGCACAAGCTTGCAGCTGTGGAAGGCCGAGATCTTGTCTTTGACTAGTCTAGTCTCTCTCTGGGTGTGCTGGAACGCAGTTTCTAAAGATGATATGCAGATAAATCCTGTTATTTCAGTTATAAATTTGTTTTAATATGTATTAGAAAAAATATTACTAGTAGTTACAATGATATAATGGCAGCGATATAACTTTTCTTGTAAAATAAACCTATATAAAAAGCCAATTTCAGAAATATAAATAATAATAAACAATTTAAAGCAATATATCAAGAATCAGGACAGTGGTACGAGAACGACTGAAATCTGAGTAATATTGCCCAAGTGTGAGTGTGAGGAGGAGAAAGTAGAGGGGCAGGACAAGGAAACTTTTTCTTGACCAATACCTATCTTGTTTTGCTTTTCAGAAATGAATGATGGATACTGGGCATGGTGGTAAAGGCCTATAATCCCAGCACTCTTTGGAAGTTGAGACACAAGGATTGTGAATTTGAGCCTAGCCTGAGAAACCTAGTAAGACCCTTTCTCAAAAGTAAAAATAAAAAGGGCTGAAGATAAAGCTCAGAGTGAAAGCCATGGGTCTAATCCCCAGAACTGCAGAAGAAGAAGAGGAGGAGAAGGAAGGAAGGAAGGAAGAAAGGAAGGAAGGAAAGAAGAGGAAGAAGAAGAAGAAGAAGAAGAAGAAGAAGAAGAAGAAGAAGAAGAAAGAAAGAAAGAAAGAAAGAAAGAAAGAAAGAAGGAGAAGAGGAAGAAGAAAAGAATGACAGAGGTCACGATTGTGATGTATGGTCTGGCCTGTGCTCTTACCACGATGGAGCTAGTGTCGCCAACAGATAAAGACTGAGGGCATGCGGACCAGCCCAGAATGTAGGCTGCCTCATTCTTTCTTATTTGCAAGTCAGAGAACAGATACAGGACTATTTCTATGATAGGAAAAGCAAATTTTCCTACCATAGAGTTTTATAAGAAAAGGAAAATAAATAAAGAGAAAACTGTACAAGGGATATGAAGAGTCTGCCCACAATAAAGGAAATCGAAGTAGGGAATAAATAAAGTGGAAAAATTGAATGCTAGTACTAGAAAATTATACATCAAAGCAATAACAGGCTACCATTTGTATCTATCAAGTAGTTAAACACTTAAAAAGAAAGTTAACACATTCCTAGTGAAGAGGGTTGGGACATACGGTACCCTAATACCTTTTAGTGAAACTGTGAACTGCTACAGTTTCTTTGGAAAGTAACCCAGTAACAACAGCTATTCAAATTTAAAATATAGGTGTACTGTCCAGAGAACACATAGATTCAGGTAGTCTGGTAGTCTGTCTCTTACTGCTCCTCAGTTCTTAAGGTCTGGAGTGGGGGTGGGGAGGGAGTACAATTCAGTCCCTAACAGGCACAGCCCATATTTTTGCCATTATTCACTTTATTCTTCATCCTTTACAATTGTTCCTGTCCAATTTTTTGTCAAATCAAAATTGATCAAAGACTTAGTCATGAAAACAGAAACACTAAACTTGTTTGAAGAAAAAGTAGGCAAAACCCTCAAAGATATAAATAGACATGGGCAAAGGCTTTCTCAATAAAATCGCCAAACTGCAAGAGATAACACGATTGACAAATGGCAGTATACGAAAGTCAAAAGCTTCTGCACAGCAAAGGAAATAATCAACAGACTGAAGACAGCACCCACAGAATGGGAAAAAATATTTGCCAGCTACTCTTCAGACTGACAACTATTATCAAGAATATACAAAAAAAAATTGAAAAGAATTCATCCTTCCAAAATAAAGGACCCAATTAAAAAAAAAGGGAATCTGAAATGAACAAACAGTTCTCAGAAGAAGAAATCCAAATGACCAATAAATACTTGAAAAAATGTTCAACATCTTCAGCTATCAAAGAAATGTAAATTAAAACAACACTGAGGTTTCATTTAACACCAGTAAGAATAACTGCTATTAAGAACTCAAAAAGCAAGAAATGCTGGTGAGGCCATGGGAAAAAGGGACCCTCCTACATTGCTGGCAGGACTGCAAGCTGGTACAACCACTACGGAAAGCAGTGTGCAGATTCCTCAGAAAACTGAACATCCACGTCCCATTTGACCCAGCTATACCTCTTCTGGGTATCTTCCCAGAAGAGTTAAAGTCACCATACATGCATACCCATGTTTATAACAGCACAACTGGCAGTAGTCAAATCTCGGAAGAAGACGGGAAGCCCGAGTACAGATGAATG
Source organism: Ctenodactylus gundi (assembly GCA_004027205.1). NCBI lineage: Eukaryota > Metazoa > Chordata > Mammalia > Rodentia > Ctenodactylidae > Ctenodactylus > Ctenodactylus gundi. The sequence continues at coordinate 202,365 of PVKB01003099.1, forward strand.
GATAATGAACATGTGGTATAGACACACAAGGGAGTGTTATTCTGCCATTGAGAATGACAAATTTGGATCATTTGTGGGTAAATGGATGCACCTTGAGACCATTATGCTCAGTGAAACGAATCAGACCCAGAAAGTTAACTATCATGTGGTCTGTCTAATATAAAAAGAGCAAATCAGAAAAAATACAAGATAATGGAAGAAGTAAGAAGGACATTGTGGAAAGAGAAGGGAAAGAACAGGTGAGAAGGTGGAAAGGGGAAAGAGAGGTGATATTTAAATAAAAATAGACATTTTAAAAAATTCCTGTGCACAAGCAAAATCTCTTTATTCTTCCCACCTTTTTAGATAAACTCATCTTGCCTTAGTTATAAGTAAATATATGCCTATTAAGATAGTTTTTACAATTTCATTGTTTTTGGTGTTTATTCGGTATAGAGTTAACATTTGTAACAAGTGTAATATACAAGAGGACGGGACTGAAAGAGCGGCTCAGGGGTTAAAGTGCTTGCCTTTTGCAAGCGCTACATGAAGCGCTAAGTACCGGAGTTCGATTCCCCAGCACCACATTAAAGGGGTGTGGTGGTACACGCTTCTAATCCCAGCACTGGGGAGGCTAAGGCAGGAGGATTGCCATGAGTCCAAGGCTAGAGTCCAAGGCTAGTCTAAGCTCCATAGCGAGCTCAGGACCAGCCTGGGCTACAGTGTGATACCTTGTCTTGAAAAAATACACACACACACACACACACACACACACACACACACACACACACACAGGTGACCAGCAGAGTAAGACAATTCGTGCACTGGGCGTGTGTGAACACTAGTGCCATCTGTCGGTGGCAACAGAAATGAGACGTCTGTAGTTGTGATAGTAGCTTTGTTCTAATCTGTTAAGTGCCTATGCTGAAAACGTGAAGTTAAAGTAAGTTTGGCATTTTTTATTTTATTTTATTTTATTTTGTGTTTTCCCCCATTTTATTGATATGTATAAGTGCAAAATTTACGGTTTACAATGAAGTTTAGCATTTTGTACACCTACGCATCTTGTCAGTGACAAGGACTTTCCCACTCTCCTTTTGTCCCTCCCCCTACCCACCCCTCCATCCCTCCTCCACCCTACCCTTTGGTAATATCTGCCTCGGAGTTCTGTGTTTGTTTCTGAACGGAGGAGCAGCGAGAGACAGAATATGTGGATTCTCTGTACAGAACGTGTTTGTTTATAAATCGGAATGCCTGTTACCAGGCGCCAAACAGGAGGATTAAGTGCAATGAATTCAACGAAGGACAAAGTACGGAGGTGTGGTTGGAATTGCAGCACGATGGTGAAGCACCAGGTGACAGCAAAGGGAAGCGAACGCCAGCCGTGGACCCGAAGGGACACAGGGAGTGGAGAGCGGCAGAGAGTCTGGAAGGAGAGACGAGCACAGAGCGCCTAGAGGCAGGAACCGTGGTCATAAAACAGAGGAACGAAGTCTGGCTGAGACAGTAGGGGGAGAAAGTCTGTGACCTCCCCTTCCTCCTGCTACCCATCCTCCCAAAGGCAGAGAGATGAACAAGCAATGCGATCTGTGAAGGCAGAGAAGGGCGGGAAATGGACTTGGAGAGTCTGAGCCAGGGGAAGACCCGGCATACTCCCCCTTCACAAATGCCTCTCCGTCACTGTGCACGCACACGTGTGTGTGCATGTGCACACTACATATGTACACTACATACACTTTATACAGTGAGGTCTACAATAAACTACAGTAAAGTCACTTGCTATTACGACTATCTTATATACTTAGCTCCCTTCATTAATCCAGAATTAAGTTCTTAGATGTGTCATCCATGACATTAAATATTTCTATACTCATTATGAATTCATGAATAAATGTTTTTCTATGCTACAAATGAGTGCATAATCATATTCTATCACATGATTTAAAATTTAACTGAAGGAAAAATGGGCAAAACTAACCTACTTTATGCTATGTTGTCTTAATGCCTAGCAAATTTTATCTGCAGTTCAATACATTGAATTCCAATTCAGAATGCAATAAATACACCCGTAAAGCAAATATGATTTCTTGGTTCCTGTGATTCAGTTCAGATCTAAAATGTCGCCTGCAAATCTCCTACATTTGGAAGGTGACTGGACCCTAGGGTGCTAGACTCATGAGTGAGTTGATTCACTACTTTGTTCACAGGTAAATGTGCTGTTAGGAAGTGGGGCTGACTGAAAGTGATAAGTCACTGGGTGCGGAACTTGAAAGGTCCCACCCCCTCCCAGCTCCGCCCTTCTCTCTTTACCTCCTGGCCACCGCGTGGTAGCCAGCGCTTCTCGACCCTGTCCTTCCAGCCATGCCAAGTTCTGCCTTGGAGTCAACCGACCCATAGGCTGAACCTGTGGCTGATAGAACCCTCTCCTCCTCCTCCTCTTCCTCTAAGTCACAGGGTTCAGGTATTTTGTCCCAGCAGTAGGAAAGTGATTAAGACACCTGGGAATAGGTTCACCTGAGAAATAAATTGTAAGAGAACTTCCTCAAAATTTGGCTTTTAAAAATAATAATTGTAGCATATTTTTAAAAATATGATTAGCTTCCTTATCTTTACATCTGGCTTTAAAAATCCACATAAAGGCTTTAAACCAAGCTTGTCCAACCCACAGGCTGCAGGCCACATGTAGCCCAAGATGGCTTTGAAGACAGCCCAAAATGAATTCATACTCTTTCTTAAAAGATTACGAGATTTTACCATAATTTTTTTGTAACTTGAGTTTGCAGTTCTTGAGAGCAAACTTTGCACAGCAGGCATGGCCAACCCTCAGCGCATGGGCCACGTGCAGCCCCAGACAGCTAATCAAGAGACCCCACTAGATTGTAACTCTTAACATTATCATGTGATTGCTAGACTATATTGTCGGTGGCATGACCGTGTGGTGCTTGAGTGAGAAGTGTGGAGGTGACAAACAAATGCTATGTAGTGACAGCACAGTGACAGCTGCCACCACTGCCCACCGCACACAATCAGCGGAATCAAACCCTGCACTTATCAGATGTGATGGGAAATTGTGCAACTTGCAGAGTAAAACTCAGCGATTACTGCAAATAGTATTTCAGGCTAACGATACGTGTGTGTGTGTGTGTGTGTGTGTGTGTGTGCACGCGTACGTGTTTGTGTGTGTGTGTGTGTGTGTGTGTGTGAGACTGTTAATCTTAAGCAGTTATGTAAATTCTCTGATTTAATCACTAAGGGATTGTTGTGTTATTTTGTTATAATGAAAGTACAAAAAGGAAGTTATGCTATGTTATATGGTATAATATACACTGACTACATAATGTTTCTAATATACATTAACATATTTCATATGTAGCCCAAGACAATTTCTCTTCTCTCAGTGTAGCCCAGGAAGCTAAAACTTAGACACACTTACTTTGAATGGAAAAGCCACTTATCTGAGAGCAGCACCAAAGTCAACACTAAAAACAATCATAGTCTTAACAGTTAAGCTCATGAAGACTGTTTATTTAAAAGACAAGCAGATAAAAATTTCCAGCACACCGCTGGCTCATTATTGGGTACTGTCCTAGCCAGTCTATTCCCCATCTTCCAAACACAAAGAAACACGTCACTGATAGTCCTTGGTTCTGACCACTGTGGCTGCCAGTCTCTGAACTGTGGAACTTCTCTGACATGACCTTCCAGATGAACGGACAAGTAGACTCATCTAGTAGACTAGGTGGCTTAGTGACGGGATCACATCAGTTTTTTCATAGTGCCATTAATCTCTAATCCCTAAAGTGCACAGGTCTTCACATGTCTTTTACCTTTACCTAGTCCCAACTGGGGGAGCAGGGAAAAAGGGAGAGCATAAAGGAGATTGTTGATGTTTTATTGTCACAGAAAATGAAACATTTATAATTTATTAAACTTTTTTGAGGTCACATATGACACTAAAGGACATTTCAATGGAAAATATACATTCTGGTTGGTTATTCTTGTTAAGTGCATTGTTCAGCAAATGTTCCGCTATATTGAGTTTCAGGCATCAGTTGAATTATATTATGGTGAGGCTTGTGATTAAGGTATGCTAACTCAAAATGACAAGCCAAGGGCTTTAAAAACCCACATTTCAATGAAATGTGGCAGCACAAAAACAGCTGCTCTAAGTCTGTGCCTCTAGTATTTCAAAGGGAGAATCACAATGGATTTCTAATGCCACATGTGCCAACTGCAGACATTCTAGAACTGCCTGAGAGACCCTGGGTGAAAGGTCATACTCAGCCATACACAGATGGCATGTTTAATTATTAAAGAGCAATTCTAATCATTTAATCTTCAGACCTTGAGATGAAAGGCCTTCTCGGGTGTCTATGAGTCTGTTGCAAATAAGCAGCACATGCGATCGCATATCCCGACTTGATTTACATTCTCGTGTAAGTTGGACTTGTTTGCAGGCTTTAAAAGACGTTTCTTGAAAATTTTTGAGGGTCATGTTTTCGGTAAACAATTTTAAACTGAACTTCAATCTTTTCTTCAAACTCAGATAGGGCTCAAATTCCTCCGGAGGCTGGCTGAATGGCCCCTTCCTTCAGCAGAAATGTTTAGAGTTCTGCTACACATTTTTGCATCTAGCTTCAAAAGTACTATGGTCTCTTTAGCTTTTGTCTATTACAGAAAATTAAAAAAGAACAAGCAACTTGTCTGATGTGTGACGTTTGCTAAGTGCTGGGCCCTCCTCCCGTCCTCTGACCAAAGGCTCAAGTGTACATATATGCATGCACCCATCAGCAGCCATATTGATGTCATTTGGCAGGAATATATAGAACAGAAGGATAGTTCAACCATTCCTTAAAAGCAAGATCAAATGCAAAGCCTGAAATTAACATGTGCTTTAACTGAAAACAGTATCCTACTAATAACCAATACTGAGCACGACAGCAAGATGGATGGATGGATAGGACCCTGCTGGTATTCATACCACACAGAAATACGCATCTTCAGGGCTAGGGGAATGACACAGCAGTGAAAGCTCATGCCTGGCAAGTACAAGGCCCTGAGTTCAATTCCCCAGCACCACAAGTTTCTGTATGCTGTCAAAGTCAACTTGTTATCAGCATAAAATGGACTGTTCAAGCTAAAATGATTTATGGTAAGCACACAGCCAAAACTGACAGAGACATAAAGAACCAAAAGAAAGAAATCAAAGCAGATCATAGAGAAAACCACCTATTCAAAAAGGAAGGAAACAAGAGAGGGAAAAAGAAACAAAGGGCCCACAAAATGTGATCATAATAGAGAAAACCAATCACAGACCACAAAATAAGTGTATAAAAGTCACAAGCATTTGAAGTACTGCAATGAACTATCAAGAGAATGATTCCATTCATAGCTGCAAAGACAGGAAAGGAAAGAGAAGAAATACTTCAAGATGAGCTTAAGAACAGGAAAGGGGCTGGGGGCACCACTCAGTGTTACAGCACTCACCCACGTGTGTTCAATCCTCAGCATCACAAAAACTGCTCTTTACTGAAAACTATAAACATTACTAAAAGAAATTTAAGAATAAACAAAGTATTTCTCATATTCATGAATTAAAAGAATTAATACTGTTAAGTGTTCTGACTTTTCAGTGAAGTCCCCATCAAAGTTCACAAAACCAGGAAAATCTTCACACGTGTATAGAACCACAGAAGACCCCAAATAACTAAAGCAATGTTAACCCAAAACAAAACAAAACAAAAACAAGGCTAGAGATATCATATTACTTGACCTTAAAAATACTACAAAGCTACAGTAATTAAAGCAGAATTGTTACAGAGACAAAAATAAATTTATCAACCAATTGAATAGAATAGAGAGCCTAAAAATAAATCTATGCATCATTCAATTGGTTTTTGACAAAAGTGCACAGAGCACACAATGGGGAAAAGACAGTTTCTTCAATAAGTGAAGCTGGGGAGACAAATATCATATGCAGATAAGTAAAATTAGACTTTCATTTCCCATCACATGCAAAAAATTAAAATGAATTAAATTAAATAATAGTAAGATTTGAGAAGTATAGACCATAGCACTACATCAAAACCTTTGTGATGCTTTTAGAAATCAATTCACTTTTAGACAGAATCACTTTTTTGTTTTGATTTTTTTTCTTTAATTTGAAAAGTTGTGTAATACTTAATTGACTAGCGAATTTTTGTATGTGGTAGCATAGCTTTAATTTATCATACTACATCACTGTTCTGATTATTTTTGTTTAAAAAAACACAAAACTTGTTGTTTAGAAGCCATGAACTATTTTATTATAATTCAGCTGTCAAAATTTCTGTTTTTAAAAATGATCATTTGGGTTCACTCAGGAAATGCATGCCAGGAAACTTGTATTACAAGTTTATTAGTTGTGATGTACCAATAACTGCTTTTACCCCTTTTTCAAAGAAATATAATTCATTTTGAAATTTTCTAGATTGTCACATACTTTGTGACTAATGCAATGAAATCAAGTCCTGTGTTGTATTTGTTCTAGTCATTTCTATCCAGGCTATATATTGAAGCTTAATTTTTATTTGCAATTAATTTATTCAAACTAAGTAAATACTTTTCAAAATAGAAAAAAATAGTAAGATCTGAGACTGTAAAACTCTAAGAAGAAAACATGGGAGGGGGAAATCTCATGACATCAGTATGGGCAATGATATTTTGAAATGACCCCAAAAGCATAGTCAATAAAGACAAAAAGAGATAAGATTAGATTAAACAAACAAACAAAAATCCTTTATACAAGAGACGGGCATGTAGCCATCACCAGAGCCCTGCATGCACCTGGGAGCTCATGGGACTGGGTTTTCGTGTACCCCATCCTTCCTGCACACCAGAGAGCCAGTTTGCCTCCACCAAAGCCCCGCCTGCACCTGGGAGCTCAATAGCATTGGGCTTTGACATGCCTTATCCCTCCTGTACCCAGAGACAGCCAGGTAACACTTAAAACAGAAAGAGTCTAATTGAAGACCTCAACATCAACAATTCCAGAGCCTCAACACACTGTAACAGAACCATAACCAGGAGATAATGAAGACACTATAAGAAATTAGAGAAGAATACAGCAGAGATATAAAAATATTGAAAGCAGACATTCAAGATGAGAAAAACATACAGGAAAAAATAAGAAACCAATTTGAACATTTTGAGAATAGACTATCAGACTTAGAAGATAAAATGGTTGACCCGGAACATATAGGCTATAAAGAATGCAAAACAAAAAAAAAGAAGAAAGAATGGTTACAACAGCTCAAAGAGAAAGAACCTCAGAATTATGGGAGTGCAGGAGAAAATTGCGGACAAAGCAAAAGGCTTAAAGAACATGTTCAACGAAATTATGGAAGAAAATTTCCAAAATCTAAGAAATGAACATTGAACTACTGCAGGCATATAGAACACCAAACAACTTTGATCAGAAGAGAATCTCATCATGACATATCATAATTAAAATACTAGAGACCTAACACAAAGAGAGAATTAAAAGCAATAAGAGAAAAACAGAAGGTGACCTACAAAGATAATCCCATCAGGATAACTGCAGATTTCTCAACCCAGACGCTAAAAGTCAGGAGATCATGGAGCAATATCATCCAGACACTAAGAGAACATAAATGCCAACCCAGACTGCTATATCCAGCAAAATTATCTTTTAAATTATATAGAGAAATTAAAACTTTCCACGATATAAATAAATTTGTAGACACTAAGCTGGCACGGCAAAGAATACATAAAGGAAACTCAGAAAACGAAAGGGAGGCTAACGACATCAAAGACCCCAGAGACAAAGAGACAACAGACACAGGAGAATGCGCTGAGACGAAGGTAAGTCTAGGAAATACTGCTGAACAGCTATAATGATGGCAGGACATACCAGACGTACCTCGATAATAACTCTGAATGGGAATGGTCTCAACTCACCTATTAAAAGACATCGACTAGTTGAATTTTCCCAAAAGAGTTAAAAACAACATATAATAGAGATACATGTATACCCATGTTCATAGCATCACAACCAACAGTAGCTAAAATGTGGAAGACTCCAAAATACCCATCAACAGACCAATGGATACATAAACTGTGGTATTTATACACAATGTAATGCTATACATCTATAAAGACAGATGGGGTAGAGGTTTTTGTAGGTAAACAGAGGAAATTTGAGACCATCATGCTTAGTGAAGTGAGTCAGAAGAAGAAAGTGAAATATCAAATGGTTTCTCTGATATGAGAAACACAGATCACAATTATTCCATAGAACTTAATGTGGGGAAAATGGGAGCTGGAGAGGAGAGGGAAGAAATGGGAGGGTCAAAAGGAAGAGAGGAAGGATTTGTAACTTTGCCAGGATATGTATGTACACAATATACTCAAGATCAATGTAAACTTTATACATATCAATAAAATGGGGAAATCCTTTATACAATGGAGACAATAATCTAAGTTAAAAACATAAAGTACATAATGAGTTATTTGCTTATTATTTATTTGATAAAGGGTTACCCAAAATATATAAGGAACTCAGACAACTCCACAGCAAGAAAATAAAATAATCTAATTTAAAATGGGCTGGGCCCACGTTCATAGCAGCACAACTAACAATAGCTAAAATTTGGAAATCACCAAAATACCCATCAACAGAACAATGGTTACACAAACTGTCATATTTATACACAGTGGAATATTATGCATTTATAAAGTTCAACAGTGTGGAGGATTTTGCAGGCAAATGGAAGAAACTTGAGAACATCATGCTTAGTGAAGTGAGTCAGAAGCAGAAGGTGAAACATCAAATGGTCTCTCTGATATGAGAGTTCCAGATCACAACTACATCGTGGAACTTAAAACGAAAAACAAAGTGAACCAAGGGGGTAGGGTGGGGGAGGGATGGAGGGTAGGGTCGGGGGAGGGACAAAACGAGAGTGGGAAAGCCCTTGTCACCTTGACAAGATACGTATGTGCACAAAATGCTCAACTTCATTGTAAACCATAAATTTTGCACTTAAATATATCAATAAAATGGGGAAAAAATGGGCTGGGGATCTGAACAGACCTTTCTCCAAAGAAGGCACAAAAATGACCAACAGATATGAAAAAATGCACAATGCCACCAATTGTCAAAGAAATGCAAATGAAGACCATAATGACCATAACTCAAGACGCTGAGGCAGAAGGAGAGTGATTTCAGGGCTAGCCTGGCTACACAGCAAGCTTTAGGGTGGCCTAGACTGCAGCGTGATAAAAAGAAGAGGGCAAGTGCTAGAGAGAGGGTGAGAGGAGGGACCTCAGCGTGGGGTGGTGGGAATGCAGATGAGCGTGGCCTTCGCAGCAAATACTGTGAAAGTGTCTCAAGCAATTAAAACCAGAACTACAATATGTCATCCATTCCACACCTGGGCACATTTCCAAAGGGAGTGAAATTGCCGTGTTGGAGAAGAATTCACTCGTGTTCATTACTGGATTGTTCATAAGAGCCAAGAAATGTAATTATCCTGTGTCCATTAATTCTTAGCCTACACCGTGGAAAATGTGGTATATATAAACAAAGTACTATTCAGTCTTTATGAATAAGGAAATCCTGTCACTGGTACCACAGGTTAACCTGGAGAACATTATGCTAAGTGAAACGAGCCAAGCCCAGAAAGACATATTGCTCATGTGGAATCAAAAAAGTTAAATTCATACAAGTGAGAGTAGAATGGCGTTGACCAGGAGTGGGGGTGAGGACATGCTGAGCAAGTATGTGCATTTTAGTTAGATAGCACAAAAATAATGACATAAAAAGTCCCAACATGAATGGCAGGATAGAAAAAGAGGCAATGGTCAGCTAAGAAAGGGGTGAACCTCTGAGAAAATGCTGGGCATAGACACTCGCTGACTCCCCAAACCCCATGTCTCTAATGCGTTATAGAATTTGGAATTCATGTACTTACAAAAAAATTAATTAAAGAAAGAGAAAACTAGGAGGACTCAGAGACCTGTTATACAATGTGATGATAGTAAAGCATTTTGAAAGTCGCTGAGAGTAGATTCTGTGTTCTCACCACAAAAAATAAGTATATTTGATAATGTTAATGAGATGTTAATATCTTAACAGAGCCAGCCCACGATGATCTGTAGCAAGGAATGTCCTTAAGCGATGTTAGTTCCAACTAACGAGAAGGAGCGTGCAGTCAAAGCTCTGCCTTCCAGTTCGCATGTTGTTGTTAACCATAAATATACGTGTTTTTGTTAATAAAGTATTACTACTCGTGGTAACTTGCTATGTGTCAGGCACTGCTCTGAGCACTTTACATGTCAATAATGTAACATAACAGTTCGGCGAGGAAAATGCCAAACATATTTGCTTGTTACACATGAGTTACTGAGGTACAGACAGGTTGAGGTACCTGATTCAGGTCCTGTATAGGGTAAGTAGTAAAGTCATCTAGGGCAATAGAATTTTATGTCTAGCCACAGATCAGGAGTTAACCATGTGGGGTTTATTCTTTGTTACAGAATAAATTCACAGAATAGGGAGCATGGGGTGTCTCAGGAAGATGTTAGAAAGAACCCGTCATGGATTGATCTCACTAGGCCTTTTGGGAGAGTTATGGAAGCAGCACTTTTCCCCGGATTGGGCCCTAAGAGGAACTGGAGGGTGATGCTATGATTGGGTATCTGCACTGACAGCCTGCACTCACCTACTCTGTATGCATGGAGGCAGGAGCAGAACGGGAGGGTGAAGGATGGGACCTTCAGGACAAAACCACAGCCTTGTCGACAGCCACCGGGTCAAGGTGAGCACTTCGTAGGGAGCACCTGCTCGAACAACACAACAGAATGAAGTACGAAAGCAAAGAGAAAGAAGGCCTCTTGGGGGGGGGTTTGTGCTCTCCCAGAAGCTTTCTAGTGCACTCTGAACGCTCATCGGTTTCAAATAAGACACCTCCAAGGGGCCTGACACCCATGCTGGTAGCTCCAGGGCTCCAGCGGACTTGATGGCAGCTCCCTTTCCCATTCTTGGGTTGCTTTCACTTCTGGGCCCCAGATCCCTTTGGTGCTATCGCTGGAAGGCTCAGCCAGACTGCCTTGTTGGACCAGCCTTTACAAAATATGTCTGCCAGGAGGGATGACACGAAGGCCGATGCTCCTTCCTGTAGGACAGTCCTCCCTTCCCCTGAAGGACAGAGCCCTGATCTTCTGGGAACTTTCCCTTCACTATCATGACATGGACTCCTGGAAGCACAGGAAAAGGAGTGCCCCTCCCTGCATCCCTCCTTCGGCCACCAGCACACAAATCAAGGACCGGCCATGTGGTATTGACTCCAGCCAACCTGTCTCTTCGCCAGGATCCCGGATCTTGAGCAGAACGCCAGGCAAGCACCTGTTAGAGCCCACACTTGTCAGTTCTCTGAGGAGACTGTCGGTTTGTTCCGTAACTTATTCATGGAGCTTGCTTTTCTGAGGGTTAGCTGACTAACATTTCCAAGGCCAGCCTGGGTTATATAGAGTTCAAGACCAGCCGGGCTAGCAGGAAAACCCTGTCACAAAAAGAAGAAAGAAAGAAAGAAAGAAAGAAAGAAAGAAAGAAAGAAAGAAAGAAAGAAAGAACGAGAGAAGGAAGAGAAAAGAAAATTTTGACTCCCTAAGCTAGCCAGGATAATTTCAGTAACTTTTTTTGCTTTTAAGTTAGTTAGTTCTTTCGTTCTCATCCAGAAAGCCCCAAATGACACATATTTACTTGCTAATTTTTTTCATTGAGCAGAGTTTTGAGAAAACATTCAACAATGTCAACTGCAAATAATGAGAAAGAATGTAAGGTCAAAGCTCTGCCTTCCAGTTTGCATGGAAACCAGAGGATTGCTTCTCTTCTTGGAAACCTTTGCATTTTTAAGGTTACTGTCTTTCTCCTGTAGCACTGGTAGGTGGCCAGAATAGATGCCACAAATATGTTTCTTTGACCTTTATTTTCTCATTAGTGACTCTTCTCAACAGGAGCAGATAATGTTATCAATAAACAAAAGCAAAACACCTTTGTTCCAATCTATGAAAAAAACTGATTAGAAGCTTCCTAAATCTAATTCCATTTTTCCAAATGTTCCCTGTTATTTGAGATTACAGTTGCTCTTTGTGTATAGAATGTTTCATTTAAAATGTAATACAATGCAAACAAATCTGCAGAACACCATCCATTGAGTTTTGAAATACATTGGATTTCTTTGCTTTCATTGGATAGAGTTTTCATAAGACAGCTTTGACTGTAGATGTTATAGTACTGGCTAATATGTAAATGAACCTGTAACAGGGTAAAAGAAGGTCTCACCAGAAAGCAATCAACTTCCTGTTATACACTTATAATTCCTAATGGATCAAGACCTATTTCTCTTTTTGTCTTTAGTATAATCCAGCTCACTAGCAGGAGGAAATTTGAGTTTAGAAATCCTTGTGATTCTACCCCGTACCAATAGAAACATGGGAAGGCAAGAGGACAAACACAGAATCTCCTCAGTCCCCAGAAACTATTGTCATGAGCCCTGAAATAGTGCAACTCATAGGAAAGGAAGTCTAAAAGGCAAATAAGTGAATGTAAACAAGACGTTCTCAAAGAAATGCAAACAATGATCAGCGGGCTTAAAGCAGAACTTACTAAATAAATAGTGGGCCTAATGGATACACAGCTTACGAAGCATATAGAAGCAACAAATAAAAAGTTGGCTAAGATAAATAAAGAAATACAAGATATGAAGAAACATTTTGACAGTGAAGTGGAAATTCTGAAAAGAAATCTAACTGAAATTCAGGATTTGAAAAATTCATTTGAAATCAGGGGAAGTCAACTCGAACATTGTGAGAACAGACTTTCTGATCTTAAACACAAGGCCAAGGAAACAAATGCTATAATTAGGCACAACTCCAAAATCAAAAATGAGAAGAATAGCTGGATACAATAGCTGATGAATGATTCAAAGGGAGGCAACCTCAGAATTTTGGGGGTGGGAGAAAGAACAGAGGATGGCACTAAAGATATAAACAATTTAGTCAATGAAATCATAAAAGAAAATTTCCCAAATCTAGAAAAAGAAATTAATTTAGAATTAATTTTCTGTGCTGGTACAAGAAGCTTATGTTAACACCAAATGACCTCAATCAGCAGTGCGACTTGCCACAAAACATTATAATCAAGACCTCAGAAATTCAACAAAAGAAAGGATATTAAAAACAGCAAGAGAAAAAGAGACATTATTTTACCAAGGGAATCCCATTCAAATCACCTCAGATTTCTCAATGCAAACTTAAAAGGCCAGGAGAGCCTGGAGCAAAATCTTTCATGATTTAAAAGAACAAGTGTCAACCCAGATTGTTGAATCCAGAAAAATTATCCCTGAAAACTGAGAAGTAAAAAATTTTCATGACCGAGAATCCCTAAAAAAACAAAAACAAAACAAAACAAAAAAACCTGCAACCACTAGCCCAGCAATAGAGAAAATATTCAAAGGAATTTTAGACACAAAGAATATAAAGAAAACATCTAAAGAGAAAGTGTACCAAAATAAAAAAAAACCCAAAACACTAGAAAAACAGGTCAATGACAGGATTCAGTAAAAATCTTACAATAATTATTCTCAATGCTAACTAATGGTTTTACCTCACTAATCAAAAGACACAAACTGGAAGAGTGGATTGAAAACAAAACCCAACCATTTATTGTCTGCAAGAGACACTTCTCCCACAAGGAAGCCCACAGACTGAAGGTAAAAGGATAGAAGCTAATACTACATGCTATTGCAGACTGGAAACAAGCAGGAGTAGCTGTACTATTCTCAGACACAGGAGTGTGCAAACCAATGCAGATCAGAAAGGACAAAGATGCTCACTATATACTGGTAAAAGGAACAATCCAATTGTTTCTCACAATTAGAAACATATATACAATCAATGTAGACACATCCAGTTACAGACAACAGAAACTACTGGAAATTAAGGATCAAATAGGCCCCAACATAATCATACAAGGGGACTTCAATACTGAACTCTCAAAATTAGATAGATCAACTGGACAAAATAATCAACAAAAAACATTTGAGTTAAATCACACCATGGAGAAAATGACTTAACAGATATCTACAGTCTATTCTTCCTGACATCAACAGAATATTTTTTTCCTCAGCAGCACACAGACTTTTTCCAAAATAGAACATATGCTTGGACATAAGACATGCTTAAATTAATACAAAAGAATTGAAATTATTCCCTGTATGCTTTCAGATCATAGTGAAATAAAAATAGAAATCAATAGCAAAGGTAACTACAGAAACTACTCAAATACATGGAGATTAAATAATGCTTTATTGAACAAGGAATGGATTATAGAAGAAACCAAGAAAGAAATCAAGAACTTACTAAAGTCAAATGACAATGGAAGCACATCATACCAGAATCTGTGGTACACAATGAAAGCAGGACTAAGAGGGAAATTTATAGCTATGAGTGGACATATGAAAAGACAGAGCAACCTGACATGAATGATCTAATGATGCATCTCAAAGTCCTTGAGAAACAAGAACAAATCAAATTCAAAGGTAGTAGAAGGAAGAAAATTATAAGAATCAGAGCAAATATCAATGAAATTGAAACTAAAAAAAGAAAAAAATTAAAAATTCAAAGAACTGGTTCTTTGAAAGAATAAATAAGATTGGTAAACTTCTAGTCACACTCATCAAAAGAAGAAAAGAAAAATCTGTATCAATGTAATTAGAAAAGAAAAAAGTGATATCACCACAGACACTGTTAAAATCTAGAGAATTATAAGAAGCTGTTTTGAAAAACTATATTCCAACAAATTCACAAGCTCAGAAGAAATGGATAAATTCCTTGACACAGATGATATACCAAAATTGAGCCAAGAAGATAATCAAACCCTGAATAGAGCAATAACCACGGATGAAATTGAGGCAGTAATAAAGCATCTACCAACAAAGAAAAGCTCAATATCTGATGGATTTGCTGCAGAATTTTATAAGAACTTTAGGGAAAAGTTAGTGCTAATGCTCCTTAAAACTCTTTCATGAAATTGAAAGAGAGGGAAAACTTCCCTTCCTGGAAACAGGAATCTCTTGATTCCCAAACCAGACAAAGACCCAACAAAGAATGAAAATTATAGGTTCCTTAATTGATACAAATGCAAAAATCCCGAATACTTGCAAACATAATGCAACAAATTATTACAAAGATCATGCATCACGACCAAATTGGCTTTGCTTCATCCCAGGAATAGAAGGCTGGTTAAACACAGGCAAATCAATTAATATATCACATCAACAAAAGCAAGGACAAAAATAACATGATCATCTCAATGGATGCAGAGAAAGCCTTTGACAAAATACAACACCCTTTCCTGATCAAAGCTCTGATGAAACTAGGCATAGAAGGACCCTACCTCAAGTGGAAAAAGCAATTTATGACAATCCTACAGCCAACATCATCCTAAATGGAAGAAAACGCAAAACATTTTCACTCAAATCAGGAACAAGGCAAAGGGGTCCACTCTCACAGCCCCTGTTTCACATAGTACTCAAACCTCATCCGTAGCAAACAGGCAGGGGACTAGAATACAGGAAATAGGCACAAAAAAGGAAGAAGACAAACAATCCTTATTTGCAGATGACATGATCCTTTATAAAGAGGACCCCAAAAACTCTACCGGAGATTCTTAGACAAATAAATAGATAGACTGTTAGATTAAAAAAAAAATCAGCCAAGTTGCAGGATATAAAATCAATACACAAAAATCAGTAATATTCTTCTATAGCAACAATAAAAACACAGAGAAAGGGATTAGAAAAACAACTCACTTACCAGATCCTCAAGAAAATTAAATACCTAGGAATCAACCTAACAAAGCAAGGAAAGGACCTCTACACTGAGAACTACTGTACTCTGAAAAGAGAAACCCAAAAGAATTAAAGAAAATGGAAAGACATCCCTGTTCCTGGATAGGCAGAACCAACATTTGTCAAAATGGCCATACTACCTAAACTAATACACAGATTCAATGCAATCCCAATCAAGATTACCAGCAGCATTTTTTACAGATGTACAAAAACCACCCAAAAATTTACGTGGAACCACAGGAGGCCAAGAATAGCCAAAGCAATCTTAGGCAACAAAACAAAAGCAGGAGGCATCGCAATACCACATATCAATTTGTATTTCACAGCAACAGTGATTTTAAAAAAGACACAGAAGTGGCATAAAAACAGGCAAGTGAATCAATGGAATAGAATTGAGGATGCCTAAATATCCTTGAGTACCTTCAGCCATCTAATCGATGACAAAGGGGCCAAAAATGCATATTAGATTAACAATAGCCTCTAAAAAAAGGCGCTGGGAAAAGTCGCCAACCACACACAGAAGATTGAAAGTAGACCCACAACTTCACCGTTCACCTAAATCAAATCAAAATGGATCAAAGACTTAGACATTAAAATGGAAATATTGAACTTGTTTAAAGAACACGTAGGTAAAACTCTTGAAGACATAGGCGTAGGCAAGGATTTTCTCAACAAAACCCTCAAAGCGCATGAGATAACACCAGGAACTGACAAATGGAACTGTATGAAATTAAAAAGCTTCTACATAGCAATGGAAGCAACAGCTTGGGGAGAGCATCCATGGAATGAGAAAAACAAATTTGCCAGCTACTCTTCAGACAGAGGACTACTATCTTGAATATACCAAAGACTGAAAAAAATTAGACCCTCCAAAATAAAGAACTCAGTCAAAAAATGGGAATCTGAAATGAACCAACAGTTTTCAGAAGTCCAAATGACCAATGATATTTGAAAAAATGTTCAACATCTTTAGCTATTAGAGAAATGTAAATTAAAACAACATTGAAGTTCCATCTAACACCAGTAAGAATGGCTGCGATTAAGACCTCAAAAAGGATAAATGATGGCGAGGTCATGTGGAAAAAGGAACCCTCCTACATTGCTGGTGGGACTGCTAACTGATACAACCACTAATGGAAAGCAGTGTGCAGATTCCTCAGAAAACCGAACATCAATGTCCCATTTGACCCAGCTATATCTCTGCTGGGTATCTTCCCAAAAGAATTAAAGTCATCATACTAATGATACACGCATACCCATGTCTATAGCCACACAATTTATAATAGCTAAACCTTGGAAGAAGCCAATATGTCTGAGTACAGATGAATGGATAAAGAACACGTGTATAGATACACAATGGAGTATTTCTCTGCCATTAAGAAAAATAAATTTGGGTTATTTGTAGGTAAATGGATGCACCTTGAGAACATCGTGCTCAGTGAAATGAATCAGACCCATAAAGTTAAATATCATATGGTCTCTCTAATATGAGAAGACCAAACCACAAAGACTGCGAAAGATGCAGAAGAAATGAGAAGATGGACATTGGGGGACAGGAAGGGAAGGGGGGAAGGGGAAAGAGGGAAGGGAGGTGATATAGAAAGAAAGAAAAAGAAAAAGAAAAAATTAAAGACCAATTGTTATATTCTGTTTGCAAGTATCTTAAGGATTTTTGCTCTATATTCATTAAGAAAGCTGGCCTATAGTTTTCTTTCTTCGTCAGGTCTTCAACTGGTTCTGGGATCAAGGAAATACCCGTTTCCAGGAATGAGTTTGGCAAAGGTTTTTCTCTCTCAGTTTCACAGAAAAAGCATAAGAAGCCCTGGTGCTAGCTCTTCCCCGAAGTCCTGGTAGAACCCTGTGGTCCTGACCGCAGCAGCGCATGCTGCGACTTCACCTTTTTCATTTCTAATTGCATTGACATGAACCTTTCCTTTCTTGCTTTTGGTGAGTTTGACTAGGAGTTCATCAATTTTATTTATCCTTTTGTCAATTTCCTTAATCTCTATCCTGATCCTTGCAATCTCTTTCCTTCCACTGCTTTTGGATTTGGATGGTCCTTGTTTCCCTGGAACTTTGAGCTGCATCATTAGATTGTCTGGGATTGCTCTGTTCTGTTTTTCCTATGTGCATTCAGAGCTCCAAGTCTCCCTCTGAGCACTGATTTTATTGTGTCCCATAGATTCTGGTATGGTGGCTTCCATGGTCATTTGACTTAAGGGACTTTTTATTTCTCTGGTTTCTTCTGCAATCCACTGCTTGTTCAATAATGTATTATTTAATCTTCACATGTTTGTATAATTTCTGTAGTTTCTCGCTGTTGAGCTCTAATGTCATTCCACTGTGATCTGCAAGTATGCTGGGAATTACCTCAATTCTTTTGCGTTTATTTAAGCATGTCTTACAGCCAAGATATAAGGAAAGTCCTTCATGGAAAAGTCCCAAGTGCTGCTGAGAAAGAGATGTACTCTGTTGATGTTAGATGAACAGTCTACAAATATCTGTTATGTCTATTTGTCTCATGGTGTGATTTAGCTCTGATTTTTTGTTGTTGGCTTTTTGTTTGGTTGATCTGCGGTTTTGAAGTCCCCCTGTATGATTGTATTGGGTCTATTTGACCCTTCCTGTCCAGTAGTTTCTTTTTTATGTACTCGGGTGGACATACATTAGGTGCATACATGTTTATGACTATGCAGTCTTCCTGCTGGAATGTTCTTCTCACCAATATATACTGTCCGTCTTTGTCTCCTCTGATCCGCTTTAGTTTGACGTCTCCTGTGTCTGAGAATAGTACAGCTGCTCCTGCTTTTTTCTGGGATCCAGTCGCATGTAGTATTACATTCCATCCTTTTACTTTCTTTCAGTCTGTGTGCTTTTTTGAGGGTGAAGTATGTCTCTTCCAGACAACAGATGGTTGCATTTTGTTTCTTAATCCAATGTGCCAGTCCATGTCTTTTGATTGGTGAGTTAATGTTGTGGCCTGCATGACGAGTGGCTGAGCAGGGATCTGGATTGGTAGTGCAATTAATGTCCATTCAGGTGGACTTATGGAACCATCTCAAGGACAGAACAATTTTACTTTTTACCAGAAGCCTTTGCCTAGGGGGAACATTCTTAGCATATCTTACAAGTAATCTGTGTGTAGTCTATACTATAACTGTGTCTCATCTATTGAGTTAGCAGTTCCTTACTGCTGTCCTCTGACTCACCATCTTATCTTATGGAAGTCAGCCATCCTTTTTTCTCTTGTGAACTCATGGAAGCTCTTCCTGTACGTATTAGAATTCATGGCAGTCTCCTGCCACAATTACAAAAGATCAAAAGAAGATCTCTATTCTCACTGAGTCAGGAGGCATCCTGTAGCAAGGAATTGAGAACTGATTAAATTCCCACAAATTAAGACATTAGCATTGAAATTTATTGTCGTAAGATATACACTATATCCTGTCATTGGCTTGTTTTTTAGGTGTTGGTCCTTTGTTTTTTATTTTTGTTACACTTCCCCTTTTTAAGTTTCCTATCTCCGAGTGCTTTGGTGCTGCCTTCTCTGTTTGGACCGAAGATTCCCCCAAGTATTTTCTGTAATGCTCAGCATAGTGGCCATAAATCCTTTAGGACTTTTTTGTTGCAAAAATGTTTGCTTTTTCAATTTTCAGGGATAATTTTGCTGGATACAACAATCTTGGTTGAAATTCCTTTCTAGTCAATCTTGGAAGATTTCATTGATGGCTTTCCTGGCCTTTAAGGTTTGCATCAAGAAATCTGCAGTTTCTTGGAAGAGTAATGTCTGTTTTTCTCTTACTGCTTTTAATATTCTCTGGTTTGAATTTCTGAAATTTTGATTATGATGTGACATAGTGAGATTCTTTTCTGGTCAAGGTTACCTGGTTTCCTATTTACCTCTGGTATCTAAATATTGCTTTATTTTCTTAAATTCAGAAGCTTTTCTCTCATTTCAGTGAATAAGTTCCACATCTCTTTTGCGCTATCCTCTGTTCTTTCAGACACACCCATAGTTCTGAGGTTGGTCCTCTTAAGACTTATCAAGCAGCTATTATATCCAGCTACCTTATATCATGTTGTTTCTTTCCCTGAGTGCATCATCTGATTCTGTTACAGTTTGGATATGAAATGTCCCCCAAAGGTCTCATGTATGTGGATGTTGTGAAATATCCATGGATTCCATGTGTTAAGAGGAGGGTCCTGATTAGAAGGACAGATGAGTTGAGTATTGTGTCCCAGAAACAGGAAGGTAACTAAGACAGAAGCTGGTACCAGAGATATGGGGTCATTTCTGTGACTTTACCTGAACATACGGTTCAGAAACCTTTGGAACTGGTTTGCAGGAAAAGCTTGGGAAGGTCTGAAGATGCCAGCTACAGAATCCTTAGAACGCTGTGAGCTGAGATTGATAGGAGACTCTGATCACAGCTCAGAAGACCAAAATCATGACGGAAGCACGGATGGGAGAAATACTTGCAAAGACTTTATTACTTTAAAAAGTCTAAAGCAAATATTTGATAAAATGTTAGGTGATTACTGGGTAATATCATTATCTTTATTATTCTCTATAATTTTATTTATATTTTTTAACTTGTTATAGTTTATGTCTATGATGTCCCCCCAAAAAAGTCTTACACTTGGAGGTGGGGCCTGCTTGGAAGGGGCAGGTCACTAGGCTTGCGATTTGTCCCTGGCCCCTAACTTCTCTCTGCTTCCTGGCTGCCTTGTGGGGGAGAGCATGCCTCCATCATGCCTTGATTCCGTGTGCTTTCTGCTTTGGAGACTCACGGATGAACCCACTGAAACTTGAGCCAGAATAAGCTTCGGCCTCCTTTAGGCTGTGGTTGTCGGGTATTTTGTACCTATTGTGGTTTTGATCTGGAATGTTCCCCAAAAATCTCATCTAGTTGGATGTTTTGGATTACTTCTGGACACATGTGCTGTTAGGATTTTGGGGCCTGGTCTGGAGAGGTGGATCAGGTTGCAGGCATGTGGCAGATCATAGATTGCAGGTATGTGGCTTGGATTGCAGATGTGCAGTTGGGGCTTAAACCTGGGAGGGGTGAATCGCCAGGACAGGACTTGGAAGGATAGATGCAGCTTCCTGCCTTCCTTCTGTGCTTGACTTGACTTCCTATTTGCAACGCGGTGAGGAGCTGCCGCCACCTCCGCCTCTGTCATGTGCTTCCACTGTTGCCACCCAGACTGAGACCTTCCGAAACTGTGAGCTAAAATAAACTTTTCCTCCCTAATTTGAGGATGTTGAGTATGGAGAGTCACAGTGACAAAAAAGCAACTAAGACAGTCCTACTGACAAAAAAGTGACTAATGCAAAAGATGTTTTTAAAGTATATTGTAATCGTGAGGAGTAGGTAACATTTTCTTTCCTGATATCTTATTCTAGCCAGAGAATATGAAAACAAAGCAAGGCTCAGTCTAAATGTAAAAATGGTTTTGTTGTTATGGAAGAACTTCATCAACAATTCAGTAGTAAGTTCTGAAGTAATGCTCGAAACAAGTTGTAACCTACGTGTCCTCAATCAGTACTGCCCAGACAACTATGTAAAACATAAGGTATATGAAATTAAAGTATTTTATAGAGATCTGTGCATGGAAATTCATAAACTCTGATGTAGTATTTTATAATTTTGTTGATAACGAAAGTAATACTGTAAAGTGTTCAAGAAATAGAGATTAAGGCAAAAAGTGGAATAAAATAAAAATTACACAAATCCCTCCACTTTAGGATCACTGTCCACATTTTTGGTGCATATCTACCCAATCTCTTTTTTCCACATATATACTCTTTTACTTTTCACAGTGGAATAATATTTTATGTTGTGTTCTATACTTTGCTTTCTTAGTTAACTACAGACCTTGAATATCTTCTGTGTTAGTCAGGTTTCTGTTTCTGTAACAAAATACCTAAAATAACTTTACATGATGAAAAGTTTCTTTTGGTCTGTAGTTTTGGAAATTTCAGGCTGTTAGTCATGTGGCCCCTTCTTTGGGGCGTTTTAAGACAGTACATGGTGGCACGTGCATGTGGTGAATCCACCTTGTACTTGTGCTGTTTTATGGAAGCTTTGATGGAACATTTTCATGTGGACCATTTTACCTTTGATGTTAGTAAACCCATCTTGGTGCTGCTGGATCAACAACCCCCTTCTTGCCACTTAGCTCACGCTACCTATGACATGGTTGGAGACCGTGTTTGGTGTAAAAATGATTGTGACCAGGGATAAATTGTGTACCCAGGGAAAGAAATGTCACCATCCTGAACCACCAGACAAAAATGAACCAGATGCTGTTGTCGAACTGCCTGAAGAGACCCAGTTACCTCAGAGTGGAGAAAATTTTTTCTCAAAGCCAGTCTCAAAAGTGTTTTTAGATTTGGTTGGGCTGTGTAGGCTGCTATGTGTATCTTCATTCATAGGAAGGAGAAGGATGACAATATCCTTTTGAAGGCATGATTGATTATTTCTTTGATATCCATGAACCACAGCCAGACTCAAAGTGATCATTCTGCTGACAAGAATGGATGTTAAAAACATAAGTACGTCTTACATCTAAAGACAACAGGCTTCAGTGTTGTGGTGAACTGCCTAAGATGCTAGAGTTTACAAATATAAAGATTTGGGCTACTGTAAAAATGTTCTAAGACTTTGTAAACTGAGATGCATTTTTGCATGGCTACAAAATATAGAATAATATAATAATTATTTGTTAAAGATTTTTATGGGGAAAATATTGCTATAATTTTTAAACCTCTGACTATAATTTTAATGCCACATATGTGTAATAGCAGGAATACATTGCTATGAAATAAATCAGTCCTAAGTATTATTTTTCTCACTATTTTTATTAATATACAGATGTAATACATAGTATTTACAGTGAATTTGGGTGTTTCGTACATCTATGTATCACATCAACTTCACAATCCCTTCTCATCTTCTACCCTCCTACCCCCTCCCTGTCCCTTCCCCTGCTTCCAGCTATCACTTCATATGGTTCCAAAGAATGTCTGTGTGCTGGGTTTTCCAGTCTGAGAAACCATACAGTGTTTAACATATTAATCTTCCGCGCCTAAATCATTTCACTCAAGTCACCACTCTACCCCAGCTTCCTATTCCTCTAATGGGTTCGCAGTAGTCAAATCTTGATATCTCCTCTCTGAATCCAGCCAATCCCTTCA